>VXAD01007338.1:82469-133573 GCA_013399195.1 Dicrurus megarhynchus
CCAACAATTCCAAAAAGCCTCCTCAGGAGGAGCTCCTTAGCAGGTTCGGGCCCTGCAGGGCAAACTCCTGGTTTGGGAATTGCCCAGACTCCTTAGTGTTGGAGCTGAGAACTTGGACTATCCCTGCTTTCTTACAAATCAACTCCACTAGGTGCATAAACTGTGAATTGAACAGGGGAGAGCTCAGCCCAGGCTGGGACTTGGTTAACTGGTGCAGAGTATGTTGTATTACAAGCTTCTGTTGGTAATACTGATGACAGGATAAAGTACAAACCAGTTTGTTCATCAGTGTGCTGCTTTATAGATGAGATTTTGGGGAACCTGTGTTCGGGGAACACAGTTATGGTGTCACTGTTAAAACGCAGGGCGAAGGCAGCTCTCGTGTAAGAATGTGACACTTGGAAAAATTTCTCAGACTTGTTTTGTTTTCAGGAATTGTTACAGATCTGTCAGCTTTCATGAGAGCCCCACTGAAGTACCAGTTCATTTCTGTAAGGCTTTTCTGCTCCGTGTGCCAGTGGGAATTTCACAATTCCAGAACATCTGTAGCCCTATAATAGTAGCACTTAGGTTAACAAATTATGAAGTACATCCCTGCAAGGGCAAGCACAGTGTTCGGGCAGGTGGGGTTGCTTTGAGGCTGTGGGAGCTCAGGGTGTGGAAGGAAACAATGCTGAGTGTCCAGCCTGTTGCACTTCAGGAGTGACTGAGGAGGATTTCACCAGGCCTTGGCTCCCTGGTGTTGTTGGGCTTGTGCTTTGCTGCTGGTGCACCCTCCTGATGGATTGTCCAGGGAACAAGAGGGAGGAATGTCCTGAGCAGGAGAGACCTGGGACACCTGTGCTCCAGGGGACAGCACTCTCAGGGACAGGGTGGGATTGTTGGGGTGTCTGCAGGGCCAGGCATTGGACTTTGATGATCCTTGTGGGTCCCTTCCAGCTCAGGACATTCTATGGTTCTATGAAATATTGTGCCAAAATAAAAGCTTTTTCTTTTTATTAAGGTTTGATTGTTTTTGTAGAGCTGCAACCAGAAGAGGCTTTGAGACTTTTGGAAGTGTCTGTGAAGGATTATTTAAAAAAAAAGAAGTTCTCCTTTTGGGTGTGTGACTCAGTGATGCCTGAAGGGGAACTTGGAAGCAAAAGTGGCACCAGCTGCTTTCCCCATTTATTATTTCTGGCACCGTGACTTGCCCTTCATTGTTTCCTGAGCTCAAAGCCCACAGAGAAATCAGGTGGGGCAGACACCAGGAGCTCTTGGTTCTGTAGCACACATTCAGTTAGGGTGAAATGATTAAAAGGAAGTGCAGGAAGGGAAATTCAGAAGCTCTTGGGTGATTCACAGAAGTTACCTGGGAGTTTTATCTGTTGTGTGTGGTATGTGTAGAGTAACCAGTGAACAGGCCAGAGAGAGGAAAGAGCAGTCTTCAGTCTGGAGCCTTGGATAATCTCTTCAGGAAGCTCTTAGTCAGTCCTGGGGCTTTTTCAAACCTTTAGGCTTCAGCAGTCACCTACCATCCACCTAAAGGAAGAAAGCAGGGATTAGGTTTGCTCTGCCTTTCTGTGATGTTGTTATCAATCATCAAACCTAACAAGGCTGTTTAAAATCAAGCTGTAGCATTTCAGCCAATCCCTTCTGCCCATGGATGGGGAGGTGTTCCCGTTCTCAGTCTGGGTGTGTATTCTGTGCTTTTGCTCATGCAGTACAATACCTTCATAGTGCCTGCAGTTTACTGGAGAAGTATTTGCTTTCTGCATTCTTTCTGTGAGCTGTTGGTGAATGCAGAAGAGAGACAGGTAATTTATTAAAAAATATGTATTCCTATTTGTGGTACTTGAGGTTTGCTCTCATCTACTCTGGCTTTTGGTTTAATTGATATTATTAGGAAATAAAGTCCCTGACACTTAACACTTGTTTCTGTTGCATGGAGAAGCACATATTAAATGCCAGTTCATAATACTTGAAACTGCTACAAGGCCTTAGTTTTAAGTGCTTAATTATCTTTAATGATGTTTTTATATATGAAGGCACTGGTATCCAATAGCTCCTGTTTTCATTTGCTTTGATATGGATTTCTCTGCAAGATTAAAACCAAAACTCTTGTTTAGGTCTTTAGAGAAACTGGTTCTGTTACCAGTTGCATGATGCAACCCTGTGGATACAGCACCTTCCATGGCCTCATCCTTGGAGCACTGCAGGGTTTTGAGTGTGTTTTGTGGTGCTGGTTTGGGAAGTGGCTCCAGCAGGGCTGCCGGGCAGAGACACGTCCAGGGTTCTGGGCTCTGTGAGTAAACATCTCCAATGTGGAGTGAACACTGCTCATTAAGCAGCAGAAGATAAGAGCCCAGGCATCACTTTGAATTATTGCATAATGTAGGAGGTGATGAAATAAGTCTTGGGAAATGAATTATTAGAGAGATGTAATGAAATTAACCCAGTAATCAAGTACTGCCCCACCAAGTTTCTTCCCTGTCTTCAGTTACACTTTTCTTTCCCTTCTTTTTTAAAAGAATCATTTTATCTCTCTTCTGAAACTCTGCTTAGGTTTTCTCATGCTTACTTACACCCTCCTAAGGTCTTTGGGGTTATTAGAAAAGATTCCTACACCTTTCCATCTATTCCTAAAGTTTTCAGCTTAATTGTGTATAGTGCCCTGCTTCTCTTTCCCTTTGTGTTTGCACATGGCGTGTGTGGCCTGGAAACTTTAACAGTGTTCATTGACTGCAGGAACAAGAAATGTCTCACTTCCCGAGCTGCCAGTGGGAGATGTCAGCTTGTTCCTCCACAGGCCAGATCTTAAAGTTCATGCAGTGGCTTTTTCAGACTTGAGTCTCCCCTGACTCCTCCCAGCCCGTTCTCCCGGTACTCCAGAGGCTTGGGATAGCACCCTTGGCTTTACCTGTCCTTCATCCTTGGCTTCTGCCCAGCAAGGTGTCCAGATCCATAGGCGCTCCTGGATCTGCATTTTCCTTTTCATGGAGTCCCCATCCCTGGAGGTGGCACTCAGTGCTCTGGGCTGGTGACAAGGTGGGCATTGGGCACAGGCTGGACTCGATGGTCTGGGAGGTCTTTTCCAGCCTTACTGACCCTGTGATTCTCACAGCATGTGTCTTGGAGGTGGACAAGCAGTAGGAATGTGATATTGACTTGGTTCTTGCTGCTGTCATTCCTGCTTATGGATTGACAGGAGTGTATCAGTTGATCCTCCATAAGTGTAAGCTGTCTTCACAAAAACGGGCCTCTTAAAATCTGTTTCAGTTGGCCAATTTGTAATTTATTACTGTTCTGGAGAACCTATTTGCCAATGGCAGGTGGAGTTCTGGAGCATCAGGGCGTAGATGTTTATTCCTTACTCCAGCACTCCCTGCAAAGGCAGTTATTTGTTAGCAGAGAGGAATCCCAGTGCTACCACAGCTGAGCTGGGGCACAAGGAATCCCCAAAGGGTTTGGGTTGGAAGGACCCTAAAGCCCATCTTGTTCCACACCCCCTGCCATGGGCAGGGACACCTTCCACCATCCCAGGCTGCTCCAAGCCCCATCCAGCCTGGCCCTGGAACACTTCCAGGGATCCAGGGGCAGCCACAGTGTCTCTGGGCACCCTGTGCCAGGGCCTCCCCACCCTTACGGGGAAGAATTTCTTCCGTGTATCTAACATAAATTTCCCTTCTTTCAGTTTAAACACAGAAGGTTCCAGAAGGAAGTTTATCTTTCTATTTATTGATGTTACAATTTAGCATTAACTTGCTTAAGCTTCTGTTTGTTTTTCTTTACTAATTTCGAGCTTCTGTTGATGTTTCTATTCTGATACCAGAAGGAAGCACAACAACAGAAAGTGTAGTTGGAAAAACTTGTAGTCGAAAGCTAAGAACTGAACATGAAAACTTCTTCATCCTCTTTTCCCAGTACAAATTCAGGCACAGACACAATGCAGTTTTCTTAAAACAACAGTGAGTGCAGAAGATGGGCTCTGCTCAAACCTTCTCCTCCAGAGCATGAAATCACAAATGGGAAATGATGAGTGGCCTGTCGCTCTGGAGCCTGCATCCCTTTGGAAATGTTATTCTCTGCAGCTGTTAAAATGAGTTATCATAACCAGACAACTGCCTTGCTGCTTCTGTTAGGTCTGAAGTCATTTACAAATACCTCTTTGACATGTTTTCTGGGATTTTCCCTCAAAACAGTGGAACTGTTACCATTTCTTTTTGGAAACAGTCCAACAGATCCATTAAAAAGAAATACGTATTTGATTCCTTTTCTTTAAAGGAACAGAATGTTCTCTCCAATATCTGAATATTTGTGCTTGTCCCTGTGTTAAACAGACTTTTCAGAGACAGAGCTTTCAGACTGAGGCCAGCAGTGTAGAAGCAATTAAAGCTACCCATGGTGTGTCTGGGGGCAGTGTGGGCAGGGGAATGGCCTGGATTCCCCAGTCCCTAAATCCAAGGTAAAAATGGCCAGTTTTCCCTCTGGTAATCAGCAGCAGTGCTTTCCAGTGTTGTTCCTTCTGGCTGGAGTCTCCTCTCCGTGAAAAGTAATACCTGTTTGGGGTTTGTTTTCAGCAGTTCCTTGTAATAACTTTTTTTTTTAGTTCTCAGTGTGGGTGTTACAGCTTTCGAGGCCTGATCCAACAGCTCAGTTTGGTGGTAGTTGCACATACTGCCACTCTTTTGCAAAGGGTAACATTGCATTTTATTCCCCATGGTGCTCCAGTGCTTGGCCATCCTGGTCATCCCCACCACATCCCAGCCTGTTTCCTTTGGAGTGCCCAAACTGGGATGAGCACTCTGGATGCAGTCTGGGAGTCCCTTACAGTCACAGCAGCTTCTTGTGGTGCTTCCTGATGGTGTGGCCAACCATGGCTTGGTGCTGGATCCAGACTCCAGGAGGATGGGGAAATGTGAAATGCAGGGATTGCTTTTGCCAAGCATGATTTGTTATCTGAAGGGAAGGGTTCTGATAAGCACTTCTCTGTTGTCCTTTGTCTATCTGAGTGCTTCTGGCTTTATGACTTTAATTATTAACTGAGCCTGTTCATTCTTAGGGGCAGGAAGAGACTTTCTCTGTATTGGGTCAATTCCTAGTGTTTGTTTGGAAGTGGAAGTGAGTGGTTACTCACTGGAGTAAATCCCAGGACTGAGCTCTGAGCCAGAGCTCTGCTCTTTGCTTTCCTCAGCCGAGCAGCAGAAATGTGTCCCTGATGTGTGAGAACCAGCAAATGGAGTAAATATCTGTGAGTTTTGGTTCCTGATTTGCCTGGGACATGGTGTACATCCATCACTCGTAGCTGGCTGTGGCTCCTGCTGAGGATTCCAGCTGTATTCCCTGTGGTCAGCAAAAGTGGGGAGCAGCCTGTGAAACTGGCTGGATGGGGTCATCTGTGGTGGCCACCCCTGGCTGGCACCATTTGGGTGCTGCCAACCACTGACATTTTTGCTTGTGGGGAAGGGTTTTGCTGCTACAAACAGCTTGATACACGCGAGTGCTTTTTTTGGACTTTGTTGTTTTCGGTGGTTTTTGGAGAGCACTAAAGGTCATACACTTCATCCCCAGGCTGCCAAGTGTGCTTGAACAGAAGAGTGACCTGTTTCAGGAGCCTGGTCCTCTTGGTGGGCAGTTCTCTCATCTTGGTCTTCTCTTCAAAAGTTGCCAGTATTGAGCAGTTAGTAATTGACTTATCACTGATCTTTATGAGCGAGATGAGGAGGAAGTGGTGATATGAGTTCCTCTTGGGTACGTCACTAAGCTGCTGCTGCAGGAGGGACTTGAGAACACAGAAAAAGTCATGGGAGCTTAGAGATCCAGTCCTTACTCCTTTGGGTGCCTTGCTGGCCTGCCTTTTGCTAGTGTTTCTTGCCTGTTCCATGCAGAGATCCCAATCTATGCTCTTCACGCTGGGAAGGATATGTCCCTGTGGAGGCAGGTTCTCCGTGGTGAATTCATGGATCACCACAAGGTACTGCACCTTGCCTCAGCAAATGCAGTGCCCGTTGCTCAGAGCTGCAACAGTGAGTGTAATGTCAAACATAAATTGTGTCCCTCAGAAAGCTTAACACAGTCCCACTAAGCCTGAGAGATTTCACAAGTGGTGGGCAGGAGCTGTTATTCCTGATGGCTCTTCCGAAGCATCTGCAGAAGGGATGCTGTTAGCCTCAGCCTTGTGTTGATGCTTTCTCAGCCTCCTTTGGAAGAGAGAATTTTTTCTCTGTCTGATCCTGTTACGGTGGAAAGAAACGTGTTAGGAAACGTGCCTTGCTCCCTGCCTGCCTTCTGGCAGTGCCATGCTCATGCAGGCAGGCATGGAGGAGGGAAATCTGGCTGAGGAGAGGAGGAGCTGCAAGGCAGTCTTCTTCTGGGTGTATGTGGCACAGTCCTCTTCCTTGCAGGTGTTGTCTCTTTCCCACCGAGGAATTTTCTAGGAAACAGAAATCTATAATCAAATATTTCCCACCAAGGTTGAAACTATATTTGTGCGGTGTCTTTGCGCTGCAGACTCCTCATCAGACCCCTCTGGCAGGAGGGTGGGTCCCTTGCCCGGGGGAATTCAGCTGCTGTTTGGTACCAGTGTTGATGGTTTTGCTGATTCTGATGGTGCCACTCTGAGTCACCATCAAAAGGACACTTATCCTTTCCATGTGACAGACTCCTGGGTGCTTAGCAGGCTGCCCATTCCCAGCTTTCCCTGAGCCTCCGTGATTTGCATCTGATGAGTTGTTTTGTAGGCCTTCAAGACTGACTTTTAAGAGTCTTCACAGAGGTGGTTGGTTTCTTGTGATCCTTTGAAGTGGTGGGAGAGTCCAACTACATCAAGGGAGGCACCAGAGTCAAGGGTAGCACAGCTGGCTACAGCCACAGCAGGGCATTGAGCAAATCGTACCAGTCCCCATCTGGCAGGGCTGGAGGAAGTGGTACAGCAGAGAAAGAAGGAACTATAAACTGAACTTTTTAGTCTTCTGTGTAATATTTCTGTGGCAAAACAGTCCTGTTTGCAAAGCCTCCCTGTGGGAAGGCTTGGCTTTCTCTCTGGGACTGTCCCTGTGTTCAGAAGTGAGGGCCAGCAGCTTTCCTTCCTCAGTTCCATCCTGCCCAGGCCTGGGGAAGGGGATGCTGCTGGCACTGCCACGGGCACAGCACTGGGGCTGGGGTACGCCAGGGGTTGTTGTCAGCTGGCCCTGGCTTTGGTTTGCCGTGCCACAGCTCTGCCACCTTTCTCTCACACAAGAAGTTGTGCTGTGACTTCAGGCACTGATGTGGTATGGATGGAAAATAATCTTCCAAACATAGGAACCTGAGACGTGGGGCAACTATTCCTGCTGTTCTCAGACCCTGTTCTATAGAGTCTTACAGTGAGGTGCTTTTTGTATTCATCAACTGGATCTTGAAGTTGTAGAGAGAGAAGTGGTGCCGACCTTCCAGGTCAGGAACATTTACCATCCATTATATAAATCATGTGAAATCTAAATTATGCAATTGCACATGCCTTTGAATAGCCAGATAAAATCAGCACTCGAGTGCAGAGTGTCTGCCTAACCCCAGGCAAGGCTGGGTGCATATTTAAAAAAACGATTTGAGTATTTTTTTACATCTTGTATTACTGAAGGCTTTTTCCTTTAGCTGCAGTTAAGCTGCAGCCTTCATGGAGATAAGGTTTTCTCCAGCTTCTGGGTTGTTTGGTTCCAAACCCACACTGAACTTGTGCATAAACAAAAGCTTGTGTTTCAGACAATTAGTGATCAGAATTTCCCGAGCAGTTGTGAAGATTGATACGCTTTCATGAGCTGCCAAGTCCGGAGTACGGTGCCATACATCTCTGGAGAAACAGCTGAACTTAGAACAGGACAGGATTCTTCCTTGGGGTGGCTCACTGGTTCTAGGCTTCAGTTTTATTGAATTTTCATTGCAGTGGCTACTTTTTCTGTATTTCTTTTGTGCGCAAATGCCTTCTATTTTGCAAAAGATCAAGAATTGAGGGTTGCTGCAAGTTTAGTATTTCATACTGTTCAGCGCCTTTGAGTAACCTTTGTGTAGCTTTTACTGTAAAAGTTTATATAGAAGCCTGTTCAAAACCTGCTTAAAGTTTTGCTGATCCTTGGGGAAGAAGAGCAAAACCCAAAGAACGAGAATAAATTCTTGAACAGTCCTAGTGCCAGGGCAAAGCAAGAAGGAATGTAAAAGAAAGTACTGGATGTTTAATTGAAGTTAATATCTGCTTTCGGTTCTCCAGTCCTGGTGCCTTAGAATTTAACGGCAATGAATTTGTGGCTGTGGGCTTGTAGTTGTTTGGAGCTGCTTATTTTTAAATTATTCTTCATTTATCTATGCTTTGCTATGTGCTGTTTGTTGTTCAGCTACTCCCTCAGGCTGTAAGTTCATGCCCACTGCTTCTCTTCCCTTCGGTTCCATGTTGTTTTCCTTGAGGGTTAGAGGGCTGCAGGGCTTTTCATGGAATGGTTTGGGTGGAAAGGGACCTTAGAGCTCATCCGGTCCACCCCCTGCTGTGGGCAGGGACACCTTCCACTATCTCAGGTTGCTCCAAGCCCCATCCAGCCTGGCCTTGGACACTGCCAGGGACTTTCTGGACATCAGGGAAAGACAGAAGTACTGAGCAGTAGTGGGTATGGGGAAAAAAAACCACAGGTTTTGAAAAAATGGCTTTAAGGATCGGGATCTTTCCCTGGCTGCGGTGTCTGAGGCCCTTGAGTGTCCCTGCCCTCCCACAGCTTTTCAAACCCCTCGTGCTGAGGGTTGTGCTTTGGGCTGGCACTTTGAGGTAACTTCCTTGGGTTTGATATGGAAACAGCAGGAGAGATCTGAACCTAATTCCCTCTGGGAAACCAGGAATAACCTTTGAAGTATTTTAACTTTGCACTAGGCAGCCAAGTTGCAAATGTGTAGTTAATCTTGACAGAGGCTAATTTATTTTTGATGAATTTGAACTGATGTAATTACTAGCCTAGCCTGAAATTTGCTTCCCAGATGTTACTTATCCTACCTTTAATCTGGAATACTGTTAACATTTACTAATTGTGTGGGGCAGAGTGGTGCCCTCTGCCTTGTTTACCCATGAATGTGGTGCAGAGACAAATGTCCAACTTCTGAAGCTTTTGGAATTTGATTTTTGCCTTGCCCTGGAGTGGGGGTGTCCACAGCACCTGGGGTTTTGGCAAGGATGCTCTGTGGGAGCTGCAGGGCTGTAGGAGGTGATGGGGCAGGTCCTGGGCTGTGAAACAGCAGTGCTGATGGAGCAGTTGGGGGTTGCAGGGATGCATCAGCTGGCTCTGGAGTGTCTTGGCTGCTCCTGGAACCCAGGAATTCAGCTGCTTGTTCTGTGCTCAGCCCTCGGTCAGATGTGCTAATTTGAGCAGTCAGCACTGAAATGCAACTTTAAATAGTTTGTTTTCCTTTTACAAGTCCTATAAATGATGAGATGAGTGGATCTGAAGAGGTCTCCTTGCATCTGCTCTAAAAGGAAGAAAAGCAATGATAATCTCGAGCCAGTATTTTCCCTTCAAGTTTTCTGTTTTGGATGCTTTTTTAATACAGGAACTAAAAGCTAAAGGGGCTCTTTACTAAGCATTGAGACAGTTTCTAAGGTAGTAAATACTACTTAATGTTTTCATTATAACAAAAAAAAAACAAACCCCCAAAAGTTTGACATACCTGATCTCCTAACTGCCTAACCAAATCCGGTTATTTAGAGTAGCTTCTGATACAGTTGTAGGTGCAGTTGTTCTGAACAAGTAACATGGTGTAGTCAAAGCTTTAAAAACTTAAGCTTTGCTTTTCTGTCAGAACTTTCAGTGAGTTCACTGTGTAAGTAATATGGTTTGAAGTTTCCCATGGGGCTTAGAAGTACAGAGGAAAAACTGTTCTGCTTTGGGATGGATTAAGATTAAAAGTGCAGATTCCATGTAAATGACTTTACGTGGAACATAGATGAACCGTTAGTGCAAAACTACTGCTAATGATTGTAGCTGAGAACTTGGGGTAACTTTTCTTAATTTAAAAAAATTAATTGAAAAAGCAAACCAATACCTTGCTCCTAATATCTGTACCTTCCTACAGCCGGTTTGTCAGGGCTGTGTTTCTGGTTTAAACATTTTGTTGTTAAAAAAAGTTATTCACAGGCAGAAAGGCTTTCTCTTTTGAGGTATTTGGCCTCTAGAGTAGTGAAAGGTAATTGAGAAATGTTTGAGGCAAGTGACTGCAACTGTTAGCAGTGATATCAGTGATAAGCTCGATGACTGCTTTGATACACAGTTTGAGTATTGAGGTTTTGCTGCTCTGGCAGGAGTGTGGATTGGGATTCCTGCACACATCAGTGTCTGCCAAGGAAAGCTGAGTGACTGGACAGTGAAAGGCGTGAACCTGAAAAACAAACACCACTTGTAGGCTGAAGGTGGAATTAAAGCTCCTCTTGGGCTGGGCAGGGGCTGCAGAGTGCAGGGGTGGGAGAAGGAAGCCAGTTTTCATCTGGTTGAGTCTCAGGTGAGGCTTTGCAGGGAGCCTTATTGGCTCCTCTTACTGGCTGCTCTTGCACAAGCTGGGAAAGTATTATGATTATTAGTAGTAGTATTTTATTGATTGAAAATTTCCCCCTGGCAGCTCAAGCTCAGCACTGGGCACCTTAGTGTAGCCCCCAGCCCTGACCTGGCTGAAGTGCCAAGTGCTTTTGCCATTTCTCCTGACTCTGCGTGCGTGGTGCTCTCTGTTTGAGGGGCAGGTGGACAGAGAGTGGTTTCTGTGTAGTTGGGCTCTGGTTTTCCATCCAGCACAAGCGTTTGCACCATGTGCAAGTTTTGCAGGCCGTGCTTTGGTGCTGGAGTGGTGCAGGGATGAGTCATCAAATTGCTACAATTACACAATTCCCTACTCATTGTCCTTGTAAATACAACGTGTTTTTATAGGATGGATACAGGCAGGTTTGGGTTACTGACTCTTTACTCCAGACACTCAGAACGTTAAATGAGAGTTTAGGGTGTCTTTGGAACAGTTACGCAAGGTGCTGTTACATGTGATCCTGCAGTACCTGTTGAGGTAAGGCTGCCCTTAGGAACTAACCAGTTACTGCATGTTTAAAACCCAACAACACCAAACAAACCCCCACTGGATGTCTCTTGGGATTGCAGTAATTACGTTGTTCTTCTCCTGACATCAGCTTGCTGTGTGGAAATGGAGGCATGCTGGAAAATAGCTCTGAACTTGGACAGAAGTGGAATTGTTTTGTTTCTTACGACAACCTAAATTGAACTAACAGTCAGTCAGTGAATATTTTTGATGTAAATCTTTCTGAGAACGTGTAATACATTATTGCAGAAGTTCTAGAAGCCACAGAGTGATTTTGCTGTTATGGTTTTCCATCAGCTGTAGTCCTTCACAGACTGGGGTAAGGATTAAAGTCCTGCCCTGCCGGGCAGGCTCAGGCTGCAGTTTGGGCACACACACACACACATATATATACATATATATATATATATATACAGGAGATCAGCAAGCTGATTTGTAATGTGTTTAAGGTGAGGAGTGATACTCTAGAAACAAGGTTAAAATAGTGGTACTAATTGCCAATCATCAAAGCATTGGTGACTGAGCAGAATGACCTGGTTAGTAACTGCTTGTAGTCTTTGGGACCTGCAAAAATAACTGTTCTGGAACATTTAGGTGAGGAGTGGCTGGAGATTTTCCTTCTCTTAACAGAGGCAAGAGCAAGCAGTTTTAGTTTTGGGCAACTAATTGCTCTGGCCAAAAGCTCCTGCAAAACAAACCCTTCAGAGATGTCAAACTGGGTATGGAAGAGCATTAGGTATCTTTTAAAAACTTGCCATCTGTAACTTGTGGTCAAACTTTGGTGTTTGTAGCAGCTTGAAACACAAACTGGGGCACTGTGGTGCTGAATTCAGCATGTCTTCTTCTAAACTTTCTGGTGGTTAGTCAGAGGCCAAATAAAAATTGATGCCCTATTTTCAGTATGAGGGGTTTTTTTCTAATTTTGCCTTCAGCTGTTGGCTCTTGGTAGACTCTTTAAGTATTTTAAGTATATTTTTGTTTGAACTTCCAGCAATAGCTGCACTAAAATAAAACCTGGCAACTGAGAGAGCAGCAAGCTAGGTAGGAATTGAAGCATGTTCAGCTTAATTCGTGCAGATCCCCAGTGCTTACATAAATAGTTTAGTTTAAGCTGAAATAAGCAGTTACTAATACAGACATCAAATATAGACATGGCCATGGTCAGCAGAGTTAACTTTTATGTTTGGTGGACAACCATCTGTCCCTGGAGGCCAAGGAGGCCAATGGGATCCTGGGCGCATAGGGAAGAGCATTCCCAGCAGGTCAGGGAGGGATCCTGCCCCTGTGCCCAGCCCTGGGGGCAGCTCTGCAGTGCCGTGTCCAGCTCTGGATCCTCAGCACAGCAGGGCCAGGGAGCTCCTGGAGCGGGGCCGGCGGAGGCCGCGCAGCTGAGGAAGGGCCTGGAGCAGCTCCGTGCCCAGGACAGGCTGAGGGAGCTGGGGCTGCTCAGCCTCCAGAGGAGCCCCAGCCGAGAGGGGCCCTCAGCCCTGGGTGTCCCTGGCTGCAGGGAGGGCTCAGGGCAGGGCCCGGGCTCTGCTCCGGGGCCCAGCAGCGGCACCAGAGGCACGGGCAGGGCCTGAGCCCAGCAATTGCCCTGCACAGGAGGCAGAAGCGCTGCCCTGGGCAGGGCCCAGCCCTGAGCAGATTGTGCAGAGAGGCTGTGCAGTGTCCCTCCCTGGGGATGCTGCAGAGCTGTGTGGGCACTGCTGTGCCCTGTGCTCTGGGATGGCCCTGCTGGGGCACGGAGGTGGCACCAGGGGAGCCCCTGGGGGCCCTTCAGCCTGACCCAGGCTGGGGTTCTGGGCGTCATCCTGGGATTCATACAGAATCTCAGATTGGAAGGGATCCATAAAGATCGTCCAGTCCAGCTTCTTGCTTCTCACAGGACTGCTGAACACTAAATCAAGTTTAACTTGATTAACCTCAGAGTTTTGCTTTTCCAAGTGCTCTATAGTGGCTGTGGACAGTGGATTAAGTTTGTCTAATATCATCTATTTTCAGAAACACTTTATGTGGAAAATCATGTGACTGTGGGCTCTATTTTCTGCTTTTCTGAAGGAAATTAGTGTTTATTTTTGTGTAAAGCTATGATGGGATTATCTCACTATATTAAAAATACAAAATTAGTGGGAAAATATTGCAAGGAACCATTTTCTGTAGGCAATGGAGTGAGGTTAAACCTGTAGCTGAAGGTGTGCTGGTGCTGCCTCCTCTGTGAGCCCAACATCTTTATTGACCAGATTTGAATTACTGTCCATACCTTTTGATGCTTTCACGTGAGCTTTGGTGCCATTGTTCCATCCACAGGCCATGGCTGTGCTTCCAAAGAAATGTTTTGTGGTGATGAATTTGCAGTGGGTGGGACAAGCACCCTTTGTCAGTGACCAGGCGGTTTGAAGCACTGCAGGATTTTTGCATTTCTTCACAGACAGATCTTGAGGAGGCTGAGAAGGAAGGGATTTGGTCCTTGCTGTGAGGGGGGTTGATTCCCATTTTGTGCAGTCTAGGTTAGGGGTTCTCCAAATTAATTTCACATTTGTGCTAGAGGATATTTTTACTAAGAGCCTCTCTATGATCAAATATCAAGATGTTGTTAATAAACATTGTTTAACAGGTTCCTGGGTTAGCAAACGCTGCCCATTTCTCCCCAAGGAGAGGCTCACATTCATTTGGAAATGTTTTGAAGCATTTGGCAGTTTCTGTCTCTATTAAAAGCAGGAAGCCATGAGGGGCACGTGCTCATCACTTTTAGCTGGTGCAGATGGCTGCCCAGCTTCCTCCCTTTCTGCTGGCTCCAGCTGTCCCGGAGGATGGTGGATTCCTCACTTTCCCTGAGAAATGTGTGCTGGGACCTCCAGCAGTCCCTGTGTGGCAGAGCTGGGTTCACAAGGGGATTGAAGCTCCAGCTCCATGTACTCAACCTGCAGAGTTTGACTCCAAGGTATCCACGTATGTATTAGTTATTTTGTATTGGTCCTTCAACTTCTTCAAAGTCAGATGTGGTTTGTTAAAGGACATCAATCAGAGCCTGTTTAGCTGAATTGTTTTAATAGGTTTTGCTTCTTTTGTAATTTTAACTGAAATTTCCTGGTGCTTTTTTTCCAGAGAGTGAGAATCTTGTGAAAAGTTAGACTGTTAAAGACTTTGCTTGGTCTTTAACTGAGATGGGAATTACTGGTGTAGTCTCAAGGGTAGTGGGAAACAGAAGTTCTTGTTTCCTATCCCTTTCCCTTTCATTAAAGCCCAAATATAAGACTCTTCTTTTTTTCAAGGTAACACAGCTGTTGTCTTGTTTTGTCCATACATCTTCTGTATCCTGTGAATCCCTTCTTTGTCAGGGAAAACTTTATCATCAAAGAAACTTGGCAGTGCTGTCTGCCTTGCTCAGTGCTGTGCCTGAAACTCGTGTGTCCTGCCCTAGTTCCCAGGATTTCCTGCTATCACTTCCATAATTGCTGTCCCGATACTGGAGCTCCAAGTGGGTTAAGAACAAAGCTGCACCGGGCTGTTCCCCTGCCCAGGCAATTTAGTGACTCAAGGCACTCCCAGCTCCTGGAGCCGGGTGCAAACCCAGGCTAAGAGCCGCCTGCTGGAAATCTGGAGCAGCCTGTCTAGGTTTGGTGGATTTCTGCTGGAAAAGGTGCAGCTTTTCCTGCACCTGCTGACGGAGGGGAGCCTTGCAGTGCTGGTCACCTGCAGGAAAACAGGGGGTGCTTTTGCACCTCACTGTGTCGCATCCATGGAACTGCTGTGCTTGAGACATCAGTTGCTACCTGGTATCCAAGGATCTTAATTGAAGCTGTGATTTATGGAGTTTTATAATACCTACGATTTCTGTGCCTTTGGGGATCATTCATAGTTGGTTCTGTTTCAGAAGCTTCTCATAATCTCCAAAGGGAATTAGCTTGATGTAATTAGGCTTGTCAGAACCTCTTTCTCTCCAAGTAACTTGTGAACCTGTTTTTGCCATGGTTATCTGCACCCCATAGAAATCCCAGAGACTTGAGGAATTGTGGAGCAGAAAGACTAAAGAAAGCCTAAAATTTCTGCAGGACTAAGCAAGGAATGTGGGATGCAAATCTCCAGGAAATGAGCTTTTAAACTTGCCCAGCTTGTGAAGCAATGTGTAAATTTTACTGCCATTTCTGGTTACAGTCAGTGGAAATAGAGACTGGGACTTTGCTCAGTGTAACTCGATTCAGTTGGGTTTTAACAACTGTAAAGCAGCAACAAAACATCTCAGCTTGGACCCATTGTTATCTCTTGGCTGTTGCTGCGGTTCCCAGCAGGGATGGAGAGCACTTACTCCAGGCTGACTAATTAAGGAATGACAGCTGGTTGGAAATAATCATTCTACTTTTGCAAGAGCTGTGAGCAACTTCACAAGAATCTCTGGAAAAAATGAACGTATAAACAAGATGAATTGACAATATTTAGAAGCTCTGCTTCCATTGTGAGAAGCTGCAAGGCTCTCGTGGGGGTCGAAATCACGCCTGGGGAATGTCTCCAAGGGCAGCTTGGCCTTGCTGGGATCACTGGGATGAGACACTACTGCTTCCATCAGCCCTTGGAGCTGTTCAGCAGCAGAGCTGCAGGGAATTGGGGCGAATTCCGTGGTGATGCCACTTCAAAGCCACTTGGGAAACTGGCTTTATGTGGAGGTGGGTGGGGTGAACAAGAGGTGCTGGCTGAGGGAAGAGTTGAACTTGGATATGCCAATCTGTGTTCTTGCACAAGGGCTGGAGCCCAGGAGCCAGGACTGGTGACACCGGCTGTTAATAATTTTGAAGTGCTTCTGCCAAGTGCTGGGAATGGGCAGGACAGATCAAAGTTGTTTAATTGCTTCTTCCAGACAACAGGGCAGGATCCACCCATCATCTCTTGGTCTCCAATTAGTAGGCTTAAGTGCTGGAGAGAGAGATTGGAGTCTGAATTGGGATGTTTGTGATGGGGGGAATAACCCCAAAATGAAGTGTTTTAAAAGAGAAGCAGAGCAAGTTTATTAGAAAGAGAAGATGTAATAGCAAAAACAAAACATGTATTTGGGAGCAGAAAGGGAAAGGATGAAGGATTTAAAAGCTCTAAAATACAGTAAGAAAGTGTGGAATGAGTCAGGATGGGAATAGAGAGAACACAAGAAGCTGTAGTAGTAGATACCATTAAATTAATGCAGGTGCCAACTTCCTGGTGAAATATCTGAATACAGTGTTCATTTCCAGGCTAAAAGTCAAGCTGTGTTACCTGCCTCCCCACAGTCATGGCTCAGATGGTGACAGGACATGGGAGCATCTCTGGGCAGCAGTGCTGTCTATGCCAGGGCATCCATTTGTGGATCTAAGACGTTGTCTTAGCCAAGGCTGTGCTCTGCTGCTCTGAAGGAAGAGGGAGAAGCGGAGACAGGCAGGGAAAATGCAGGAGTCCTCCTCCTTCTCCTTTGATCAGTGGATGTGAGGGCGAATGGTGCTGCACCCCGTTGGCAGCTGGTCACTGCTGGAGTTCCCCTGGGCTCAGCAGTGGGGCTGGTCCTGTTTGGTGTCTATTGGTGACCTGGATGAGGGGATCGAGGACACCCTCAGTAAATGCACGGACAGCACCAACCACTCATGTGCCACACTGCTGCTGTGCTGTAGTTCTGTGTATGTTCCCAGGATGACATCACGTTTAGGAGGCAGTTCTTAGTCTCCATCCCTGGGAAAGCTGGCAAAGATTTCTGAGATATTTTCTGATAAGGGGAGAAATACAATGGCAGAGTCTGACTGTGCCCTGCTGAAGGAAAGTTAGGGGGGATAAATGGATAAAATGTGGGGTTTCTGCTGAATTTGCTGACCCAAGCCACCTGTGTTAGATATTCTCAGTGATTCTCACTCATAGCTCCCAGGATCCATGGGTTTATTTAGCCTTCAGCTGCCAAAGGAGAGATGTTCCTTACTCATTTAAGGACACACTAATTGGATGCACCCTTAACAACATATAATCACTCTAATGAGTATTTTTACATATTCCTATAGAAATAAAATAAAATCAAAGAAAGTGCATAGTTCCCTGGTAGCATGTTTGCTTTCCAGAATGGTGTAACTGGTGTGGGCTGGCTGGGTCCCAGTCAGTGAGGGGCTGCTGTGTGTTCCCTGCTGGGGGAGAGCACCCCTTGCACTGGTTTGCACCCCAGTGAGAGGGGCTGGTTGGGAGCAGGATGCGGTTATGGGTAATTCCAGAGACCGTGACTTCAAAAACCATGGAAGGTGTGGTTGTCTGTCCAGAAACACTAAAATCCATGTTTTTTGGAGTTACCCCAAACATCTCCTGCCTTTATCCCTTTCTGGATTCCCCTCCAGCCACCTCCTGGGCTTGTACATGTCATTGTCACATGTCATAACCAGGTGGTTGAGTCTTTCCATCACCTGTGGCCACAGTTTTATTCTGCCATCCAAAGTCCATGTGCCACATGTTTTTCCACACCTTCAGGGAGGGCTCCGGTAAGCTTGAGCCAAGGCAGTTGGGCGGGGGAGGAAGGGTTGCTATAGATGGGATACTGTTCATTTTCCAAGTTTTCTGGGTTTGTGCAGCAAAATGTCCTTGTGGAAAAAGACGAGGAGATGAATGCTTTTGAAATGGAATTGTGTTTTGAGTGGGGGTGGATGTAGTTTCTAAGGAGTTACCCATAATCCAAGATGGCAGGAGTAAGGGAATTGTGTGACTTTGCTCCATTGTGTGTTTTACTTGAGCCCCTTGTTCCTGCTTCTGCTGAGACAGAAGGGAAGAAGGCTGAAATAAATACAGAGTGTTTGAGGACACTCAGTTTGTCCTGCTAACCCTCTGCCAGTCTCCTGGGCACAGGGATGGGGAGGGCAGGTCTGGGGGAAGCAGGAACTGCCTGGGAATGAGGTACTTGGGAGCAGGGAGGAGGAGATGGTGGGTGTGCCATGGACAGCAACAGGGAGCAGCTCATCAACAACAGGGGCAGAAAAGAGGGGAAGATTTGGGGAGACAGAGCTGAGCTCGGAGAAACATTAGCAGCTGAAGGTTTATAGAAATCCTTCCATCTTTTGTTGGTGAAGGAAAGGGAGGGAAGCAGTGGTAAGGAGCAGTTCTGATGTGGGGAGAGCGCTGCAGTAAAGGCAGGGGTGACTGCCAAGGGTTGTAGACACAGCCTGGGCAGTGAATTGCAGAGATGTTCTGCAGAGAATGATCCCTGTTCCCAGAGCTGGGGAAAAAGCATATTCCGTTGTATGTAAGTAGTGTGTAGTGTTGTTTTTTTTTTTTTTTGCCTAGCTGTATGCAATTTAACTTTGGCAGAAAGTGCTGGTTGAATACATTGACAGGTTTAATTGCTTTGGCTTGAGTAGGATGAAAGTGAATTTATTTCCCAGTGAGAAAAGCGTTGAAAGGCTGCATGAAAACCTGTCAAAGGAAATTGAAGCGGGGTTGGGGAGTTATCTTTACAGTAAACGGAATTGATAAACATGTCAGTTAAAAGGGGAATTTATTTATAATACTCAGGTTTTGTGGCCAGAAGTCTTTGAGAATTCTGTTCACTGGGAAAATGAATTTTATCCGTTCAATTGATTTGCTTTTTTGTAATGCTTGTAGAGCAAGAAATTGTCACAGAGTAAAAAGCTGAAGTAAAGTTTGTTCTTTTTTTCCAGAACACGTCAGTAATGGAGGATCAGAATGAAGATGAGTCTCCAAAGAAAAATACCCTGTGGCAGGTAGGACTAACATGGATGTAGAATGAGAGGTGCCAGGATTTTGTGTGTTCCCGCTTTTGAGAATGTCCAAATCTCGGGTCTGCATAGTCATCCTTGGTGTCGTTGGCTGTATCCTCCTAAAATTAGCTCAGCCTTTGAGTGAAGGATGACGCCAGTGGATAATCCTTGAGAAATTACCAGTTCTGCTCAGATTCTGTAGTTTGTGCTGACCTTGGAAGGACAATGCTGCATCAAAGGATCCTTGGGAATAATGTTCATTTGTATTTCTGAGCATGTGACTGTTGTTTGAGAAGAGAAGTTCAGCATGGCAAGGACTCACAACCCATTTGCTTTGAAGAAGTTTGGGAATATTTCAGAGCTGCCAGTTGCTCCCCAGCAGCCCCTTGGCCTCCTGAGGGGCTCAGAGGAGCTGGCATCACTCTGAGGCTGTGCTCACTAATTAGCAGTGACTCCTGCCGGGGTGTTCTTGGGGCATCCTGATGTGGAGCTGAAGCTCCCAGGATTTTAATGAGGTGTTTATGTGGATGTCCCAAACATTGACAGGAGCTGTTCCGCAGAAACAAACCAAGCCCTTGATTCTCAGTTTTCCTTTATGGACAACCAGTGCAACACTGACATAAGAGTCTGGAATTCTTGTGTTAATTAGCGTATTTATATCCAACTTTATCTCTTTATTTTAACTGCCAGAACCTGAGCAAAACATTTGTGGAGACAAACTGCAGTGTGCCCAGAAACCAATGCTTTGAGCTGGGAAAGGTAGTTCTAAAAACAATTAAGTTCCTTGCAGTTTAAATGGTAAGAGGTGTAAGGGAAGATTTCAAGACTTTCAGAGTAGGAAGTAATTTAGGAGCAAAGTCTATGAAAGACTTTGAAAAGTCTTTGAAATTTATCTGATGTAGCTCATGTCTTGAAGAATGTGTTTTAAAATTTAGCTTTGGTTATTTCTTTGCATCTTCTTACACGTTCTTCCTTGAGAGAGTTTTTATTAAGCTGTTCCTATAGTTTATATATAAATACCAATATGTAAATATATACTAACATATCAATAATGTTCCTTTTCCAACCCCAGATAAGTAATGGAACTTCATCTGTGATTGTCTCAAGAAAAAGACCATCGGAAGGAAACTACGAAAAGGAAAAAGACTTGTGTATAAAATATTTTGACCAGTGGTCTGAATCAGATCAAGTGGAATTTGTGGAACACCTCATTTCCCGAATGTGTCACTATCAGCATGGACATATTAACTCTTACCTGAAGCCCATGTTACAGCGGGACTTCATCACTGCGCTGCCAGGTAAATGAAGGGCATGGAGCAAGGGTTTGCTCCGTGCTCTGGGGTGTGCAGGCTCTTGGGAACATCCTCCAAGATTGCCATTGTCCCTTACAGATACAGTGCTGCTTCCTGGTGCAGAGAAGGGCAGCAGGGTGGCTGAATCCCTTCTGTGATTAATTGAATTGGCCACTGGATGCCAGTGTTGTTCCACATTAAAATAGTTGGACTGGTGTATCCCAAAGAATTTCTGCTGGAAATGGAACTGAGTTGTCACAGAAGCTGTGTATCTGCAAGCTTTGGTCTGGACTCCCTTTTCATACAAACCCCATAGGTACAGAAAATACTGCCAGAGTTGTTTTAGTTCAGGAAGTCTTACATTTTAATGTTGTTCTGAGTTTCTGCTTAAGTGAGTGCATCTAGTTTGTCTACTCTGGTTGCTGACCTACGAGCAAAAACACTTGGGGATTTTTATTGTGTTGTCCAACCCTGATTCCTCCTTTCAGTTACTCACAACTTCTGACACCCAGAAGTGTCAGCCTGTGTTGATATGTTCAGGTATGGAATCTGTTTTTACACTTGCTCTATGCATTTTTTCACAAGTGGATATATAGACTCTCTCTACGTTGTAATCTGCTGCTAAATTGTATTTATTTTTCCATTAATTTTTGGAAGAAATTATATCTCTGGATTTTTGCTGCTGGGAGCAGTGATTTACTGGATTTTTGGAAAGGGAAATGTGTGGACATTGTTTTCAGAGTGGGAAATAAGCCTGGGATAAGGGGTCAGTGTGTTCTGTGTGCCGCTGGCAGCACAGGGGCACAGCTTCACCCTGCAGTGTGTGAGCAGCCTGGAGTGTTGTCCCAGGAACGCCAGGACAACGCTGAACACTGAGGGTGGAAGAGGAGGTGATGCAAATCCTAAAAGGAGTTGGAAACTGATAGTTTTTCATGCACAGGAATATTGAAGTAAAGTCTTTGTAAAGGTTGGTGGTACTGATGCTCTTGTAGCCTTGGTGTGTTTGGGGGGGGGTCTTCCTGGTGTGTGGGACAGGATCTGCTTCCATGTCAGGGGGTCCTGGTCTCTGTGGTGCTGCAGTTTCACAAAACCTGGAGAATTCAACTTTTGGTGGTGCTGGGGAGGATTTTGGCTCCTCTTTCAAGCATGGTTGAAAAGAACCAAGTCCATGGAGGGGAATGAAGAACATAGAGCAGGGCACAGGAAGTGATACGGAATTTATATGTGCTCTGTTTTCTTAAAAAAAAAGCTTATAAAATGTGCAAGAGGGCTCTGAAAGGGAGGAGTGTCCTTTCCCCCACGTCTCTGATTCACAGGAGTGACTTTAGAGAACACTGAGATTGTCTGGCCACACAGGAAAACAGGCTCCTCGTTCCCTGGGCAGAGCTGTCTCCTGGCAGGGGCTGTGGCTGTTCCTTCCAGCTTATCTCAAAATACTGAATGCTCATTTCTCTGGGGAGTACCTGGGATTTACTGAAAATAAAGTCAGGGTGATCACAGTCATTAGGGTTGGAAAAGCCCTCCCAGCCCATCCAGTCCAAGCTGTGCCTGATCCCACCTTGTCCCCAGCCCAGAGCACCGAGTGCCACCTCCAGCCCTTCCTTGGACACCTCCAGGGATGGGGACTCCAAACCTCCCTGGGCAGCCCCTGCCAAGGCCTGAGCACCCTTTCCATGGGGAAATTCCTGCTGCTGTCCACCCTGAGCCTCCCCTGGCCCAGCCTGAGGCCGTTCCCTCTCCTCCTGTCCCTGTTCCCTGGGAGCAGAGCCCGACCCCCCCGGCTGCCCCCTCCTGTCAGGGAGTTGTGCAGAGCCACAAGGTCCCCCCTGAGCCTCCTTTTCTCCAGGCTGAGCCCCTTTCCCAGCTCCCTCAGCTGCTCCTCCTAGGACTGACTCTCCAGACCCTTCATGTGCAAGTCTGATCTTCAAGTATAATTTTATTTTGTTTGCTTTTATACCTCAGGGCTGATACAGAGTTACACAGATCTTTCATGTTACATATTTCTGCCTGAGAAAATTTTGGGAGCTTTATGAGATGACAGTCGTTTACGCCACATTTGTATATATTGAAATACATCTTTACAACTTCTGGTGCTTTTTTCCAATGTAAATACTGGGAATTGTTCCCAAATTCAGCCTTCCTTGAAGGTGCTGTGGCGTGCGAAGAACATCTGTCTAAATTTATCCAGGAACTTAATCCGAGCTGATTGAAATCAATCCCGTGTTGGGCTGCAATCACATTAAAAGTGTAACAGTGGAGTACCACTCTCAGGCACATGGAGGGATTTTTGGGGTCATCCTGTGCAGAGCCAGGAGTTGGAATTGATGATCCTGGTGGGTCCCTTCCACCTCAGGGTATTCCGTGATGCCTTTTTAAAAGATGGCTTCACTTGTCTTAAAGAAGTCAAATTTTTTTGTTTTAAACAGAAGTAGTTTTTGCTTGCTGCTGTCCTGACCAATTTTACACCTGTGAGAATGTAGGAAAAACGGAAGAAGAGTTGATGGACTCTCCTTCCCTTGTTTTCAGTGACAGTGGTAGCTGTGGTGTGTTTCCTGACCTAAGTGACTGTTTTGTATCTAATGTTGATCACATTTAGAGAGCTGACATCTCACATTTTCATACAAAGTGATATTTATACACGGACCTTTGAAATCCCTGTGAATTTTAATTGTTTGAATTTATTATTGAAATTCAACCAAACTTTCAGCTGGTCCCTCTAATCAACAGCAGCTCTTTTTCACCATTTTCTGTAAAACTGCAAAGAGAGGCAAAACAGATGGGTGCCATGTTTTCCTTTGAAAAGTCTACCAATAGATGTCAAATTCATTTTGCTTCAGAAAATGAATAGATTTTAGTACCTGTTTCAGGAACTTTCTGAAACAAATCATTGTCTTTTAATGTAAAATAGGGATATGCAGCTATTTCAGGCCTTAATGTGCCTTAAACTTAGTCCTGCATGTTGTCTGACTTAAATCTAGTGGGCCTGTCCTTTGTATCTGTGCTTTGGACCCGTTCCTGCTATGTTAATTAGGGTAAATATTTCACTTGACATCTTTTTTGGGTGTAACAATTTAAATCTGTGCACCTCTAGCAGTAGAACTCTTAAGAATAGATTTGATGGCAAAACAAAACATTTGTGTGTTCTCAGTGTGGGACTTCGGAGGCTCTGTGTGTTCATAGAAGATGAGATTGGCAAATTGTAACATCAGAAAACAGTTTGTGGCTCATTAAAAATCTGGTTTTAACTGTGGTCAGTGTTATACAGCATTGTGACAGCTGGGCATCTTGATAAAGAAAGGGCTTTTGCCTAATAATTCCCAGCTGATGCTTAAAGCTCAGTGAGATCCTGGATGGCAGTGGGCAGGC
This sequence comes from Dicrurus megarhynchus, assembly GCA_013399195.1. Classification (NCBI taxonomy): domain Eukaryota; kingdom Metazoa; phylum Chordata; class Aves; order Passeriformes; family Dicruridae; genus Dicrurus; species Dicrurus megarhynchus. The sequence goes on from VXAD01007338.1 coordinate 105,895, forward strand.
TGTGTGTGCCATGAGGGCACGGTGGGCACAGCCCCACAGTGACAGCACTCGAGTGGGAGCTGCTCTGGGGTGTGGGAGCTGAGTGCAGTGAAATGAATAAGACTTACATGTATTAATTTCTGCTTTCTGCTGCTGTTCAGTTTTGTGAAGGCCATGTGAAATTCAGTGTGCAGTGGAGCACTGTAGGAACACAGTTTCTTAGTGCTTTAAAAAAATAACAGTAGTTCCTTTGATTTGTCAGGACTATTTGAAGCCTAAAGTGGGCTGTCATGAGATAAAGTGGAAAATTTAAAAGGTCGTCATCTCCTGGTTTGAAAGATTTTTTTCATGCTTGGCCAAGGGGTGTATGTTACTCATGAAAATGAAGTTATTCAGCATCTCAGATTCAGGAGAGTTTTGTGGAAAGCAAAATTGCAGGTCCTTTGAAATCAGGAACAGACTTAGCAGTGACTTTTTGTGGGACCGATGATGCTGTGGTTGGAAGGTGAATGGTTGGAATGTTTGGTTGCTATTTTAAATTCAGTGCAAGTTCATTATCTAAGTGGTTTCTGTGTATGGACCTTTACTCAACAGGAATCCCATTTTTAAGTCAGGCCCCCTGAGCAGGAGACAAGGTCTGGGCAAGGGGCAAACCTTGTGCAGTGTCCCACCTGCTTTGTGTCCTGAGAGGTCTGTGCTGGCAGCTCAGCAGGTTTGTTGTGGTGCTTATTCATCCTCCCAGCTCCTGCCTGGGTACCCAGTGCTTTGGAGAAGTATTGACTGAGTTAGGAAATCAGATATTGCAGCAGAGAGTCCTGGATCAGTGGGCCAGACCCCAAACCTGATGTGTTTTGAGGGTGGTGAGTGCATTTCAGACATAAATCCAACCCTACTGTGATCTAAAAGGATCACAGGGGTTGTCAAGAAGCTTCTGGGGTCTTCACAGGGGATGTCTGTGTGTCCCCAGTCCCCTGATAATGGGCTCTGAGCACCTGGTCTGGAGGTGCAGATTATGGAAAGGATTAAATAGGAAAGATGTCCTTGCAGGAAAGTGTCTGCAGAATCTCTGCTCACACTTGCCCTGCTCTGTCTGTACTTCCTTCGGAGTCCTGTCTGTGCTGAGTTGAATTCTCTATTGTTACATGTGAGGGAAGAGTCAAAGAATCAGTATTTTAGCCTTTTATTGCTGCTGCTTAGTAAAGCAGTGCTTGAAGACAACCATCTTTTGGGATTGTGTGCTCAGGAAGAAAAAGATTCTGTGCCCAGAAGTAGCAAAATACTTTCTCCTGCTTGTACATTCTGCTGAATTTTGCTTTTATAGAACCACATAGAATGGTTTGGCTTGGAAGGGACCTTAAAGCTCATCTTGTTTCTCCCACCTGCCATGGGCAGGGACACCTTCCACCATCCCAGGCTGCTCCAAGCCCTGTCCAGCCTGGCCTTGGACACTGCCAGGGATCCAGGGGCAGCCACAGCTGCTCTGGGCACCCTGTGCCAGGGCCTGCTCACCCTCACAGGGAAGGATTCCTTCCCAATATCCCATCCATCCCTGTCCTCTGGCAGTGAAGCCATTCCCCCTTGTCCTGGCACTCGAAGTTCCTGATGCAGAGGAACTTTCTTGCGTCCCCATTAGACACTGGCAGGGGCTCTGAGGTTTCCACACAACCTTCTCTCCTCCAGGCTGATCATTCCCAGCTCTCCCAGCCTGGCTCCATAGGGGATCTGCTCCAGTCCCTGTAGCAACTTCATGGTCTCCTCTGGACTTGCTGCAACAGTTCCATGTCCTTATGTTGGAGGCTCCAGAGCTGTAATCCCTGCTCCAGGTGGGATCTCAGGAGAGCAGAGTGCAGGGGACAATCCTCTCCGTGGGCCTGCCCATGCTGCTTTTGCTGCTCTGTTGTGCTGATTCTCCCTCCAGGGCAGAAGGAAGGTCCAACAGCCAGAGCAGAGCAGGAAAGGCCCAAAACCTTGGAGATATTTTGGTGTCTCTGTGTGCGCTCACCTGTGACTGCTGCTTCTAGGAGTGACAGTGTTCTCATGTTCCTGCAGTGCCTCGAAGCTCTGGATTGTCAGTGTCTTGCAAGGCTGGTTTGGTTGTTCTCTGTGCCCTGACTGACTGGTTGCCTTCATTTCTTTGTAGAGCAAGGCTTAGATCACATAGCAGAAAACATCCTTTCGTATCTCGATGCCAGATCCCTGTGTGCAGCAGAGCTGGTGTGCAAGGAATGGCAGAGAGTCATCTCGGAGGGAATGCTATGGAAAAAGCTCATTGAGAGAATGGTACGCACAGACCCGCTCTGGAAGGGGCTCTCAGAGAGGAGGGGTTGGTAAGTACCTGAACTCACCTCGTGCAGTGTTCTCCTTGGCAAATTCCCTCAGAAAGAGCTCTGCCCCAAAGGAAGTTTATAGTGAGTGGGTATTGCTGAGCTCCTGGTCTCTGCTGGGACTGGAGGCCAAAGCTGTCAGCTCTCCTTTCTGCTCTGGCTTTGTCCCTGTCCTTTTGTGCTCCCATGGCTGTCACCATTTTTTCTTGCTTGAGTGTGTGCAAATTTGGAATTTCAGTTTTGCAGGGAGAACTAACAATTCCATCAAGTCTCAAAAAACATCTGAAGGGCTTTTTCTCAAGTGAAGTATTTCCAATTCAACTTTTTTTCAGCTTGGGCTGCAGAAGCCTCTGAAAGAGAAACCCTTGCTGTTTGTGGCAATGGAGTTTTCCTGTCCTTCCCAAGATTCTGGCAAGCTGTTCTGCTTCAGAAACCTGTTTCCCTGTGCTCTCTAGTGGTGTGCCTGAGCAAAGGCACGTGCAGAGCAAGGGGATGGCACCCTGCTGCCTGGACACTTTGTGGAGCAGGGAATCAGAACTGGAAAACACTGTTATCTTTTTAACCTTGGACAGTTTAAATATTTGTCAAATCGCAAAGGCGCAAGGGTTGTAATGGTGATACTAAAAATTCTTCCAAGTGTTTTTGAGAATATGCTCAAGGTTTGTTCTGGGCAGGCTTTGCATTCCTGTGAAGTTTGGCTTCTTTGTGGTACACTGAAAACTGTGTTTTTCCTTCTTTCTAGGGATCAGTACCTGTTTAAAAACAGACCAACAGATGGGCCCCCCAATTCGTTTTACAGGTCCTTATACCCAAAGATAATCCAGGATATAGAGGTAGGTGTTCTGATCTGTCCTATCTGCAGGACAGATAATGGTGCTGATTTTGGGGTTCCAGAGATGGTAAATGTTGGAGCAGTGAGTTTGTGTCACTACTGCTCTTGGGATGATGTAAAAAACACCCCCAGCAACTCCCTGCCACAGCAGGTGCAGTGGTTTAGGTGTCAACACCATCCTTTTTGCATTTAAAGAGTTTTGGAACTCCTCTGGGACTGTATTTTAACAAAATAGCAGGTTTAGGACCCAGTACTCCAAGATAATTCTGTGTATTGCGGAATGTTCAATTTATTGGCCACGCTCACTTGGAAGGTGATCTGAGGTTGATCCCTTAAACACCAGTTATTTCAAATGTAACTTATTACTTCTAAAGCAGTGACTGACTCTTGCAAATACAGCTTTGGTCCACGTATGGGGTTTTTCCTCTCTCCAGTGGTTTGATGGGAACAATAATCAGTCCTATGATGATGGACCCACAGGGGCATCAGTGGTAAAGAAGCTTCAGATATAAAATTTTGCATATCTTGTTTTGAGGTTTACAGAGCTGAGCTTGCTTGGTGGTTTTGAAATATTTCTGATAAATCAGGATCATCCCAGTGTTCTGCCAGCAGGAGAAAATGTGTCTTGCTCTGTTTGCTGTACCCACCACAAAGCTCTGAAGTTACACCACAGACTGTCATGGATTTATTTCAGGAGGGGAAATTACTGGTCTGAAATTCATTAGTGGGGAAATGTATTTTGATGTTGAAGATAGATGTGAACTAATGGAATCACTGCAGAATGGCAAATGTCAATTTGTGTTGCTTGGCACCCAGGAAACAGAATTATCCCGAACTCTGAACCCAGCTGTAAACTGGTTCTGCTGGCAGCCATAATGTACTTTCCAAATACCTTTTAATAAAGCTTGCTACCTCATTTATAGACATTTAAAGATAAAGAACTGAGCACAAAATGCACCCTAGGCAAAAAATGACCAAACTTGATAATCACCTGTGAGCTGAATGATCCAGTTTATTATTTGAGGGGAGATGTATTTTCCCTGTAGGGAATGAGAGTGATACTGCAGTGATAAGAAGCCGGTAGAATTAAGAGCTTTTAGGGTGATATTTTCTTGCTTTCTGCACAATTTTGGCCTAGTTCTGTAAAGAAAATGGGCAAAAGTTAGCATGAAAACCTTTGCATAGAACACTAAAACAGTTTGGCGTTACTGCAACTCACACTTTCAGTGTTATTCTTCTGAATCTCATTTGTGTAAGTGGAACATTTGTGTAGGTATTGTTGTTATTAGAGATGGAAGGACTCCTTGAAGGTGTTCTGAGGGCTTTCTAAGGCCTTTTGAATTATCCCAATCTGCTCTTTAATGCTTTGATTCTTTACTTGCTGTAGATTTGCTTTCCAGTGCACAGAAACAAAGCTCCTGAATTGAATACTTCTTGCTAGGATGAAACAAGTAGGAAAAACCCAAACTCCTCATGCTTCTCTCATCCCCAATATCAGTAATAAATATAAAAAAATTGTCAGTCTTTGAATAGCTGAGAGTGGGAAAAGAGTAGGTCATTAAAAATGTAGTAATGAGCATGTTTCTTAAAAAAAAATCCTAAATTTCATTAGTTAACAATAAATTTATTAAACCTCAAATTAGGAGAAAAATTTGCACTGCGCAGCCTGGTAACAAGAGCTCATCCATTCAAAATGGATACAAAACACTTTGGTGCTTGCAAGTCAAGAGACCCAGACTTGCAAGCCTCCTTTGGACCTTAAGTTTCTCTGAGTTTTAACTCATGGCTGTTTGTTTTCTGTTCAGCGAGGCTGAGGTGGCTGCTGTGGGGCTGTAGGATGTGCAGTCAGGGCTTGTCCCTGGCTGTGGGGTGGAGCTGGAGCCCAACCTCAGGCATTGAAAACCATCCTGAGGAATGAGCCTGGGAATGAGCACACGGTAAACTGGGAGCTGTTGCCGTGGTTTCTGCCCATTCCAGGCTGCCTGGCAATCCAGCTGCTGCTGCCTGTGCTTTCTGTCTCATGCTTGTGTCCTGAAGGGTGTTAAATATTCCTGGCCATGCCAGGAGCTCCAGGGTGGCTCAGGCGGAGCAGGGAAGCAGAATCAGAGCTGGGAGGGAAAATCCCCTGTAGTTCTCTGCCTTCCCTTCCATGCTTGGCTACAAAGCTACGAACAGCTTGAGTCCTCGGTGGCTGTCAGTCACTTGGGGTAGAATTGAAGGTGTTGGCAGTGACCTTCCCACCATCCACGGCCCGTGGGCGCTTGAGAAGCGCAGTAAACCTGGAATCAGCCAGCCCCTTGTGGCTGCGGGCTCCTGCCTCTGCACTTCCCTGGAGCAGGAGGAAGGGGAGCCTCTCTTTGCCCAAATCCAGGAAAGAAATGCATCTTTGTGCAGCTGTCTAGAGTGGAGCAGTGTGTGTTTGAAAAGCAGTGCTTAATTCCAGAGTCAGCAGCGCTTCGCTGGCATGGGCAGCGCATTTCCTGCTCCCGGTTCCTCAGAACCGCCGGCCTGGAGGGGAGGCAGGAGAGCAGGACAGGGGGACTGTGCCACTGCAGATTTTTTCCCTGCTTACATATTCCCTCCAAGCCCTCTGAAATATTGCTGTTTGCCAGGCCTCCGACCTGGATAGGGGTTGGTGTTTGTGCTAATAGTCAAGGGCCCAATAATTCTTCCACTTCCAAAAGTCTATGAGAATTTTTCAAATAAATCACCCTTTAAAGTACTTTTCACAAATTGCTTCCCTAAAGGGCCGTGAAAAGAAGCTTTCAACACTGTTTAAAATGTAGAGAGTGAGTACCAATAACAACCAAACTTAGCCTTAACTTTTTCATCCTCTTCCTGTTTTGAAGCCTGAAGTTGTTCTTCCACAGTTTTGTACTTTCCCTATTCTCCCATGTTTCACAGCAATGTGCAGAAGCTCTTAAATAAGACTTTCATCTTAGCTGTGATGAAGAATTTTTTGTCTCTGAATACCAAAATGTCTTTTCTTCAAATATTTGCCTGGATCTTTAATAAGATCTTCCTGTTTCTGTCAGAGGGTCAGTGTTTAGGGAGCCATATTAGCATTTATAGAATTATATACCTGCTGTTAAAAACAAATCCAAAGGATTTGATTTTGTAATACAGTAAAATATATTTCATGTAGCACAAAAATCTTGTCATTTGGTATTTTACCACAAAGATTAACCAAATTCTGCTAGATTGTTTCCAAGGGTGATAGTTAGGAATTTACTGCAGCTGGTGCTAAATTGGGTTGTGGGCAGAGATAAGCTCAAAGCAGAATGTGCTCTCTGACTGTCAAAATTTGAAAAATAATCCCAAACCTGAATTAACAATTGGAAGGAAAAATGAAGAATGATAAACAGCAAATTTGAATTCTTTCCCTTGGGCTCTACTTGTGGGTCAAAAGTTCATGCAACCACAAAGTGGTGGTAGCTGAAGGTAACACAGGCAGGGATTTGGTGGAGGGAACTTCCCTTGCCTCTCCAGAAATGTAGTGGTGCCAGTGTCTGTTTATTTCATGCCAAACACATTTTAGGAACATAATGTCACTTCTGAAGTCATTGGATTTGAAAATAAGAGGACATTTAGAGATCTGAAACCAAATTCTTGGAAAGAGACGGTTACTCCCCACCTCCACTGTGAAGCCAAATATTTAATTAGGTTTGGTTTCACAAGAGGTGGTCCAGTTCCTCCAAACGTTTCCAAATCACATGTTGAACTGCCAGGGTTCTTTAGGAGCTTTTTTTAAGGGGAAAATCTTTTTGGATTCAGATGTAGGGGGGTTTATTTTAGAAAACTGGACTTGGTTTGAGAGCTTGTTTGTGGAGGGCCCCCGGTTGGAGCAGGGTGTCCTGTACGGGGTCTGCTGTTCCACGGGCACAGTGCCAGGCTGGGAAGTTTAATCCTGCTGATTCCAGAACCCCAAGCCCCTGGAACTTCTCCATATTATTTGTGAAGCTCGGCCAACTATTGTGTTGTCCCCTCAGGATTAGCACAGGTACCTATTTCTGGTGATGAGCTGAGAAGACTTTATTTCATAAATGTTCCCCTTATCTTGAGGCACGTGGTGAGTGCCCTCAGCTCATTTCCATGGAGACTTGGGTCCACCTAATCAAGATGAGAATTAAAATGTGGTTTTTCTGAAGACTTAAGGAAAATGTGGTGCCAGGCCATCAGATAAACACTCTGTGTTCTTCTGATTTCTGAAAAAGTTCATGTTTTAGGACTAGAACTGAAATTTTAAAGCCTTGGGACGGTTTGAAAAGGGGAAAAAGTCAGTTCTTGCCCTAAGTCCCTGCCTGCATCGGGAGATGGTTGTTTATGAAAGTTGCAGGGTATAATTTCTGAGGGAAATGGGTTTGTTTAGTACTGCTCTAATTATGATGCTGGAGAAATTTTATGTGCATGTGTGTGGGGAGAATCTGGTCAGCATTATATGCCTAGAATTTTTTTCAGCCAGCCTTTGAAATCTCTATTCCACAGGCACTTTCCAAAAAGCATTTCTTAAAAATCAACCTGGCCAAGGAAAGGGGAGGCTTTGGAGCAGGAGGGACCAAGTTCTTGTGGTGCATGGCACAGACTTCAGCTCTCTCCTCTGAGCAGAGCAGAACTCCCCTTTCAGCTGCCCCAGCCATGGGGTGGGGCCCTGGCTTGTCTCCTTTGGTTCCCTTTGCCCACGTCACTCCTGCTTTTTAACAGGAATGGGCTGGAGAGCAGCCCCTGGAAGGGGACCTGGGGGTCCTGGTCCATGGCCAGTTGGATCTGAGTCAGCAGTGCCTGGAGCCAGGAGGGACATCCCTGTCCTGGGGACACCGGGGGCAAGGGAGGGATTGTCCCGCTCTGCTCTGGGCTGGGGCAGCCTCACCTCCAGTGCTGGGGCAGTTTGGGTGCCACAACATCAGAGAGAGCCAAAGCTGTTCCAGAGTGCCCAAAGGAGGGAGCCAGGGCTGGGGAAGGGTCTGGAGGGGCCACCCGAGGAGCGGCTGAGGGCACTGGGCTGGTCCAGCCGCAGCAGAGGAGCTGAGGGCAGAGCTCCCCGGGGCTGCAGCGCAGGGACAGCTCCGAGCTCTGCTCCTGGCACAGGGACGGCACCCAGGGAGCGGCTGGAGCTGGGCCAGGGCAGGCTCAGGCTGGAGAGCAGGGAAAGGTTCTTCCCCAGAGGGTGCCGGGCACTGCCCAGGCTCCCCAGGGAATGGGCACGGCCCCGAGGCTGCCAGAGCTGCCAGGGATGCCCAGGGTGGGATTGTTGGGGTGCAGGGACAGGAGCTGGATTGATGATCCCTGTGGGTCCCTTCTAACTGAGGATACTCAGTGACTGTGTGAACTTTGTACTTTCCATGGTGTTGTGTATAAACTGAGTCATTGTCTCCAATGAAACTGAAAAGGTGCAATAATTTTGTTTTTCAGCAGCATTATTGTGGTCAGGTGAGGTGTACAGTCAGATGCACGTGTCACTAAAGTGCCTCAGAGGACCCCCAGCTCTTTTCATTGTTACTGGCTTGTATTTTTAAGATTCCTTCTCCAGGTCTGGTAGTTACAGCAGTTACTTCTCCATTGCTTGGTGTAAGCAGGAATCTATTTAAGGTCTCTGTGTACTGATGTTGCACCTGTAACATAAAAGCCTGAAATTTTAATCTTAAGTGTGTAAATTGATGGAAATCAGTGGAAATTAGGATCTTCTGAGAGAAAACCAGGCAGAGCCATCAGGGTGTGTTCCTGTGATCATGGCAGCTGCAGGGATGGAAAAGATGCTGCCCTGGAATCCCTTTGGGCTCCTGTGTTAGAGGCTGTGTTTGTAGAGGGGCTTGGTGCACAGGACAGACCTTTCAGGGAAAAGCAGCTGTGTCCATCTGCATCCTCCTGTTCCAGGACTCCTGAGTGGGAGTTGAGTGGATTGTTTACTCATTACCTGGGGAAGCAGAACAGCTCATGTCAGCTCAGGCTGGCCAGCACAGCCTCCAGAGACAGAAGCACAGGTACGAGGTGCAGCTGTGCTTGGGGTCATCCCTGTCTCTCGTGCCCTTCCTCAGTGGTGTGTTGTGCCTCCCTCAGCACATCAGGCATTCCCAGCACCCTGGGCAGTGAGACAGTCCCAATGTTGACAGTCCCTGAGTGACTGTTTGGGTCTGAGAGTGCAGTTCATGTTGCCTTTTTTTATCTGGTTCGCCTAAGGTGTCTAACAGCATTTTGACACTTGGAGAACACACTGTCTTTTCCTCAGGCTTGGTTCCATGGTCAGTATTACACTGTCAGCTTTCTCCTGGAGTCATTGCTATATCCTTGTTTATCAGTGGGCTTTGATGCAGTTTCTCCAAGCCTGCTCTTCCTCTGTAAGGCATCAGCATATTCCACTGCCCAGACTGATCTCACTCAGCACTGCAAGGTCGATCTGTGCTTTTAAAGTGGGGCTTTAGAAGGGGATCAGCAAAGCTGCAGTGAGGGACAGAGCACAGGGATGGTTGTACTTGGTGGCCTTTGGGCAGCTCCATACTTAGAGCATCAGTCCTGTGCAGAGAGGGGTCACACTCCTCAGTTCGTGTTGTCACATCGGGATCTTACCTAAGCAGCTGCAAACATCAGGAGCTTTTGGTCTTGAATTTTGCTGAGAAACTTGCTAGGAAAAGCTTCCGTTTCCTTTTGGTCTAGAGTTGTTTAGATTTCTGGACTTTGCTGTTTATGCTTTGCTGAGTCCAGCCAGAAAGCCACTTCTCTGCAGAGTCCTGGGGAGCAGCCCGAGCCCTCGAGGAAATTAACATCTCGTAGCCTTTCTTCCTCAGGCTGATGCAGAGACTGCCCCTCACTGTCTATCAGCAGTTTGGAGCCCCAGCAGTGAATTCCAGAGTCAAGCCAGGATCTGGGGAACCCTTCTTCAAGAGTTTGATGCTGGTTTTTCCTCCTAATAGACTTCAGAGAGTCCAAGAGAGGAAAGACCTCGAGGGTGCAGAGAACCTCATGCCATGGACAATCTGTCATTTTGTCTTTGCTTATCAAACCCTCTTAACGTCATCATGAATGAATTATTAAGCCCCCTCTACCCTGGTGACACAAGTTCATTTACTTGTGCCTTCCCTCTGCCACGGTCAGGAGGGATTTTCCTTTTTCCCTTTGAAGAAAGTATGAGAAGAACAAAGGGTTGGATTTCCATGGCCTAATGTGTCAGGAGAAATCCCTACATACATAACAAGTGTGGATGTTCCTTTTGCTTTTTCCTGCCCCCCTTGTCCTGCAGGAGAATTGTGTATTCAGAGGGAACAGAAACTCCTTGGTTTATGGGATTAAGATAAATCCACTTACTCTGCAATAACATTTACAAGGATAAAAATGCAATTGTTAGCCAAGGAGCTGAACAGAGTGTACATTATCCAATGGGAAAAAAACCCCTGTTCCTAGTAGATTATCCTTAACACTTCCAATGTATAGTTAATATTGCAGCTGTTAATCCAGATGAATTGCATTTTTTTCACTGTGCATCTTTGCACCAGTGAATATATTCTGGCGTGGTCAAGGCTTGGCTATATCTCTACATCTTGGACTATTTTCTATTTGTACTTTTCTCACGAAATGCTTTTTTTTCTTTCAGTCCATTTGTGCACCACTTGAGCTGCCAAATGGCTCTCCTGCTGTGGCAAATGCTTTGGCAAATGCTCGGTCTTTATCCCTTGTATGTCCAGATTTTGTTGGTTGTGCAGCATTTGTGAGCTCCTCGCTGCTGTTGCTCTGGTGAGCTTTTAGGAGAGTGTGAGAAACTGGGTGTGAACTCAGGAGACTGTTCTGCTTTTAACTGGGAAACCTGAGTTCAGAGGCAGAGGAGACTTTTGAGGGGATCTGTAGAAAATACAATAGTGGGTGTTGGATATATTTGCGTTGGTTTGGAACCACAAATACGCAGATAAACTGGGGGATTCTTCAGCCCTGACTCCCTGGTGCTTGTAAGAGTCCATAAGCACAGTGATCTCCTCACCCCTCATACCTGCTGTCCTCCCTGCTCGGTGTATCCAGTTAGGATATCTCCTGGCAGGAGGGTGCAGATGAAGACTTTCACTCACAGCACCATCGAGCAACAACCAGAAATTCCCTACAGCAGAAGCTTTCGTGTGGTTGCCAGTTCTGCATTAACCATGTTCCTTTTGGAGGGTCCTCCAGTTGCCCACCCACTCAGTCTGTTCAGTCATCCCAAATGTTATTTCTCTGGATGTGCACATCTGGTTTCATTCTGCTGCCCAGGGAAGTGCTGCTGTACGTTCTGTGTGTCGTGGCTGCTTTCCCAGCATCCCAGGAATTAAGGCAGCGTGAGGGGGTTTTACAAGTTCTCCAAAAACAGGCAGTTTTCCCACAGTAGCCACAGCACATAATGGCTACATGGAATGACATCTACTCACAGAAGTGAAGCGTGCACCTGTATGTGACTTACTGCCCTCACAGAGATACACACGAGACTTTAGTTGCCTTTATCTGGAGCCAGCATTTTCTTACGGGGAGCAGCTGAAGTGGCTTCCTGTAGCGAACCTGTGAGAGTTGAGCCAGCTCGTGTCCCAAGTGCCTGGTGAGCACAATTCCTCTGCGTGCTGCTCTGTGTGGGAAGCTGTGACCAGCAGCAGTTGTGAATTGTGAGGTTCCCAAGGGGTTCTGGAGCTGTTGGGAGTGGCTGTCACAGGAAGCTGAAGTGTGGAAGCGCTCCCGGGGAGTTTGAGCACTCACAGCTCCTCTGGCACGTGCTTGGTGCAGAGCTGTCCAAGAACAGGGCTTTGGGGAAGCTCTCCCTTAAGAGTATTCAGAACTGAATATCTGAACATAAATAGTTTCTAAAACTATGGAAATTGGCCGTCTGGGATCTCTGATGCTTTATCTCCTGTGTCTCCAGTGTTCCTATTGCACATTTAAATCTGCTGCCTTCAGATCTGTAATTATATTGGTTCCTGCTGTTAATGCCTGCAGTCCTCTCCTGTTCCTGAGGGTCAGAGCAGTTGATGAGCTGCAGTCCTGCCCTCATAGCCCAGATGAGATAAAGCTTGGGAATTGCCTGTCCTTCCCCCTCCAAGCCTGCATTCCGTGCTGAGCAAGGAGGGTGTTGAGCTGGGCTGTTCCCTCCAAGGCTGTGGAGGGAACTCACCCAGAGCAGTGCCAGGTTTGAGCCCGGATCCCAGTGTGACAATCAGCAGGGCACTGGCTGGCCAGGACAGCTGATCCCAAACTGACACCCTCACTGTCCTGATTTCATTGGCTTCCCCACCAGATTGGAAGGGAATGAGAGGCAATGAGTGACCTGTCAGCTGCTCTTCTAGAAGGATCTCTTAGCATTTACGATTTAGACAAATTCCTGAGGCGCATCAGGTTTGTATTAGGACTGGGTTTAATTCTCTCCAAATTTCATAATGGGAGACAATTGAAGGAGCACACACATGGAAAGTCAGTTTTCCTTTGAAGCAGACATGTTTTCCTGGAATTGGGATGTGACAGTCACACTCCAGTTCTGTCTTTACTGAGGGTTCAGTCAGCTTTAGTCTTGGAGGAGCTGCAGAGGTGCCTGCTACTGCTTTGGAAGTTAGGATTATATAATAAATATGCTTTTCCAAGCAAACTGACAGTCTGTCAGCTTCTCCCCAGGTTTCCATGCAGTATTTGGGGAGAATCTCAGGGAAATAGCTAAACAGGTGGCCTGTTCTGGTGCCTGTACTGGAAGGTGAAAGCATCCCAGCCTGCCCAGGTGCTGCAGGTGTTGGCCTGGGGTTCTGGGCACAGATTCTCTTATGGTTGAGTTAGGATCTTCCTCTCCAAAACCCTACATTTCTTTGAATCCAGCATCGGTTTTCCAACAAGGAATAAAGCTGATTAAGACCTGAAAATCATGCTGGTTCTGCTGTGAAATAGTTTGCAGCTTTTTAAGGCATGTCAGGTCTCTTTCCTTAAAAAATATCTCTCAGAATCAAAATGTTGAGAATTACCCTTCCACAGATTTTAACTGGGGGGAGGAAAGCAGGTTTGGGTTATTTGAAACCTTATAGTTCCTGATGAGTTTTATTTTTATTGGGGTTTTTGGTACTTTCAGGAGGGTTTCATATCTCAAAACCCCTTTCCAAGGTGTGTAACTACAATTAATGGGTGATATGGCTGGGTAGGGGAAGGGAAGGCCCAGGAAATCCCTTCACCCACGTGTTGGACTCAGCAGTTCTGTAATGTTGGTCACTCAGGTGAGGCTGGACATGGGAGCTCCTGGTTTCATCTTTGCTGCTTTTGTTGGTTGGTCACATAAATATGGGGGGAACCAAAGGGTTCTGGAACGTATCTCTCTGATGGCTCCTTGGGAAATTCTCATTAAGGTTGGTTGACTGTGATTTCCTCCATAAACAAAGCCTTTGTCATGACAAATTGCAGAAGTGCTAATTCTAATTCATTGTGGTTTGTGTGTATTTATTGGGAGCAGGAGAAGATACTTGTTTCATATCCTTCAGATTCAGGGATGGTGTGTGCAAGAAGTGGGAAGCTGGGGGGTGTGGTGGGACAGTCCTGCTCCAGCCTCAGGCCCAACTCCTGTTTTTGCCCTCTGGTCAGACTATAGAATCCAACTGGAGGTGTGGGAGGCACAACTTGCAAAGGATCCAGTGCCGCTCCGAGAACAGCAAAGGGGTCTACTGTTTACAGTATGATGATGAGAAGATCATCAGTGGCCTACGAGATAACTCCATTAAGGTGAGCACTTCTCTTTGTCCTTTCCCTGCAGGTGGCTGGGGCTCTGCCCTGGGGAGCTGCCTGTGCTTCCTTGGTGTCTCTTGGTGGGACAGTGCCTGTGTGTGCTTGGTGAGGGTGGGATGGCTGAGCCTGGCCAGGTCTCAGCTGCACTCTGCTCTGGAAGCTTGGGGCACTGCCAGGGATCCCTTCCACTGACTGCAAAGATGTGCCTGGAAATCAGTGTTCCCACAGGAGGGGGGAGGTCTCTGTGCTGCTGTCTGTGGCTGTTTCCTTGCCAGGAGTTTGCTTCCATGCTCATCCTCCCTGGCACTCCTTTGGCCAGACAGGATTTGATCTCCTCTGGAGGGTTGGTTATTTTACTGTTCTGTCAAAAACTTACATCAAAACTTCCTTAAGCTAAAGGGAAGGACAAGGCCCACTGATTGGGACAGACTCACCCCTCATGGAAGTCTCTGGTTTTCCTCCCTTCTTCACAGCCGTGACAATGTTCAAGTCTTGGATCCACGTTCTTGATGTTGCTAAACCATTTACCCTTCTTGTTTCTAACAGATTTGGGACAAAACAAGCTTGGAATGTTTGAAAGTATTAACGGGACATACTGGCTCAGTTCTTTGTCTGCAATATGATGAAAGAGTTATTGTAACTGGATCTTCAGATTCTACAGTGAGGTGAGTGTTAAGTTCATGCACAGAAATAATTTGATTATCAGGGCTGGGAATATTTTCAATAATCTCTAAATATCAGAAAACATCCCTAAGATGAACGTGATATTTGTATTCCAGAAGCAAGATACTCATACTTGGCAAAGAATTTAATATGAGTAAAATCATATTAAATAAATTTTTTTCCAAATCGGTTTTGTTCTTTTAGCATTAGGAATTTTGAAGGAATATGACCTAAGGGATTCAAGGCATAACCTGAAGTTTTGGAGTGGCTGATGGCCAACTATACAATAATTTCTTCAGTTAGGGTTTCCCTCTGACATCTTGTAGTTGTGACTGTTACTGAGAGGGTGTTCAGTGCCCAGGAGCACTGCCTGACTGCAGTTCTGCTGGCACTGAGGACACTTCCAGCACCATCTTCCTGCCTTCCCCAAGCCCTGGCAGGGCTTAGCCAGCCAGAGCTCTCCCTTAGAGACCAGAGCAGGCTTGTGCATGTTCATACCCTGCAGAGCCATCGGCTTCCCTCGGGTAACGCTGTTGTCTCCCGCAGAGTGTGGGATGTAAATACAGGTGAAGTTCTGAACACGCTGATCCACCACAACGAGGCCGTGCTCCATTTGAGGTTCAGCAATGGGCTGATGGTGACGTGCTCCAAGGACAGGTCCATCGCCGTGTGGGACATGGCCTCCCCCACGGACATCACCCTGCGCCGCGTCCTGGTGGGACACCGGGCTGCGGTCAACGTGGTGGACTTCGATGACAAGTACATCGTGTCAGCCTCGGGGGACAGGACCATCAAGGCAAGTGGCAGAGCTCTGCTCCAGGGCTGTGTGGCTCCCAGGGAAAGCCTTGGAGCAGCTGAGGGGTTCAGGAGCAGTTCTGGCCCGTGCCTTTCTGGTGTCTCTCACTGAGTAGCGTCCTCTCGCTGGCTGCTGGTGACTTTGGGCACACAGCTGCACTGGAATATTTTCATGGTTTCTGTTGTACAGCTGCAGAAAAGCAAAGCCCATTTGCTGTTTGAACTCTTAGTCTCGAGATCAGTTGCTCTGTTAAATGTGGCACATCCTGTGCGTTTTTGCAGTGGTATTTTTAATTTCACTTGGCAGTTCTGTCCAGACATGAAATTCCTCAGCAGTGCCTTTCCTCACCACACCTTCCCAGCAGCTCAGCCAGGCTGTGCCATGTCTGAAGGATTCAGAGGCTGGATTTGAAGGCTGTTACATAGCAGACGATTTGAGTTACCCAGAGTGCACTAATATAACAAAGGCATTTCCACCCTGCCCTCTCTGAACCAGAGCTGCCTTAGCCTGGGCCAAGAAGTTCTTGGCAGTTCCATGTCCAGATCTCTGCCAGAGATCCTGCTGCACTCTGTGTTGGAAAATGAGCCACTTGATACTCTACATTATGACTTCAATTATAGTTCATTAAAAATGGGCAAAGTTGATTGAATCCTTTAATGTTAAGACCAAGCTTAAAGGGCATGTTTGGACCTTCTCTTACTAAAAGCTTCCTAGTAATTTCTTTGGTAAAAAATGTGAGGGTTTTGCATTTGCTAACTCCATTTTTAAAAATGATTCTTAACTTACCAAGTGTAATCAAATTTTTGAAATCATTTGGAACAGGCTCTGCCACCTGGAAATATTTTATATACAACCCCCAGCTCTTCTCAGTGCCACAGCAGTGCCTGTGGCTCTGTCACTGCTGGCTCCCCACTGGTGCCTGGGCCCTGCTCTTTGCTTCTAAAGATGCTCTGTGGGTTTTCACTGCTCTGTCCGGCAGAGCTCAGCCTCAGGTCCCCTGTCTGCGAATTCATAGTGGCTTGTCCTGCAGTGCAGAAGCCTTGTTTGGTGCAGCTCTCAGGGGTTTGTCCCGTGTCCCCAGGTGTGGAGCACCAGCACGTGCGAGTTCGTGCGGACCCTGAACGGGCACAAGCGCGGCATCGCCTGCCTGCAGTACCGGGACCGGCTCGTGGTCAGTGGCTCCTCGGACAACACCATCAGGTGGGTGCCACGAGCAGCTGGCCCTGTGTAACAGGGGCCTTCTGACCTGAAAACAGGATTTCCCTGCACTTGGGTGCTGCAAAACTTCCTTGGCATGGCTTGCTGTTGGAGCAGATGGTTTATGAATGGGGCTCACCTCAGTGTGGGAGTAAACATTTCACAACCCCGTGAAAGAGTGGGACGCTGATGTTTCAAAGTGAACAAAACCTCTTATCTGCTGCTATATCACCTTGTCTTCTGCTGGGAGAGATGGGGAAGACATTGATCTCTAGTTTTCTTACTTTCTGAACTTCTAATCAATGGTTTACAGAGAATCGAAAAAACTGGTTAGAATTTCCCAGAATAACACATATCTGAGCTTTACTTGCATGTGCTTTTGAATGTTTACATTGATTCTGGTATATGTACTGCAGCTGCTCTGAATGACACACTTTTTAAAGCAAATTACATACCTCCCACAGCAAACCAGGCAGGAGATGCTTAACCCTGGGTGTGGGAATCAGCCTTTCTCCTGTGTTCTCTCTCCCCAGGCTCTGGGACATTGAATGTGGTGCCTGTTTAAGAGTATTAGAGGGCCACGAAGAGCTGGTTCGGTGCATCAGGTTCGACAACAAGAGGATTGTTAGTGGAGCCTATGATGGGTAGGTTTGAAAGCAGTTCCGAAAAAATTTGCCTTTCTCTTGTGGGGCTCTGAGGAGTCTTCAGACCATTTCTGTGGGGCTGAGGGCAGGACCCCCCTCCGTGAGCACTTCTGGCTTGCTCAGTGTCTGCAGTGCATTGTGGATTCATGGCAGTTACCATATCCAAATTCTCCGTTTCTTCCTCTGCCTGGAGAGTTAGTGAAAACAATTCTGGAACTGGGTTTGTCTGTAGCCTTTTATTTGGGGTCAGTGTCTGCCTGGGGTTGGTGGGCCCAGCTTCACTCCCACATTCCAGAGGGGTTTGTGTGTGCATTGTCAGCTTGTCTGTCACAGCCATCACTGCAATGGCTGCTGCAAGGAAACACAAAACTACCTGGCTTTTACAAGCTCGAGCATTAGTATTTCTCACAATGTGCTTGATCCTGGGGAACTAGCTCTAGGGGAAACCTGGCAAGCTTTCCAGGGCTTTGGATGTTATTTTCTATGCTTTCATAATGATTTTCTTCTCTTAACTTTCAGCAAAATTAAAGTTTGGGACTTGCAAGCTGCTCTTGACCCTCGTGCCCCAGCAAGTACATTATGCTTGCGTACGTTAGTGGTAAGTAAAAATTAATTAATTTGGGGTTGTCTGGGGTGTTTTAGTGCATTATTGTGGGATAGGTGGGAATGTCAGGATGGTTTATGAAGTCTAGAGTGCCGAAGAATGAACAAAACTGTATTGTCATATCCTGAATGATTTGCATCTGAGCTGAAATGAAAGATCGAGTTTTTCTGGTTTGAGATTCTCTATACTCTTTAAAGAAAAATAAATCATGATACTGTATCAAACCACTCTGGGTATTGGTGTGTTTCCCTAATACCTCTGTAGGGCTGGTTTTAAATTTCCTCTTATTAAAAAGGGGGCAAGAATCTTGTGAGCCTTTCCCAAACTTTTCTGGTAACCCTTCACTTTGGAAGGAGGAGCTGGGAAGGGGGAAGGGAGGCTGAGTCCAGCAGATTGCCACAGGAGTTCAGCCCTTCAGAGGACTGTCACATTTAAGGCTTAAGTTGCTTAAGTTATATTTTTCTTTGTAATGAGGGGTTTGGCTTGTGACAGCAGACTTAATTAAAAATAGATGGGGGAATGAATTCCTTATTCTTTTCACTCAAATGTGTGTGGAATTTTGCCTCAGGAGTCAGTTTGACAAGCCTGTAGCAACTCAGAGTCCTTGACTGTAGGTGATGCATGTGCTTGGTCTTTCCAACACCTAGGGAAGTGCTTATGTGGCTGGAAATGCTTCTTTTTTTTCCTCTTCACTAGTCTTGGTATAGAGATAAGATTTAACTATTCTTTTATTTAGTTTCAGTGAAAAAGTTGTTTCTGTATTCTGTGGGTATCCTGTAGCTCAGGTTGGAGTTTGGGATCACTCTGCCAGCTTGGGTTAGTTCTGCAATACAGGCAGAGTCCTCACTTTAAATTTAATGTGAATGGGTAAGCAGGACTAAGGGGAGAGTTTTTTCTGGGCTTCTTGTGCCACCGTGAGATCTGTTGGAAGAGCTGCTGGAGCACGTACTCCCCTTCTTACCGCAGCGTTTGAATTCCTGGCTGGTGTGTGAGCCCTGAGGATCCTCTCAGCAGGGTGGAGCTGTGATGTTCACTTTTGGGGCTCCACAAAAACAGAATCAGCAGAGAATTCTGCAGGAGAAGGAGCCCTGGCAGAGCATCAGAGCCAACCAGGGGCAAAAATTGCTGCTCCTTGGTGGACAGGCAGCTTCTGTCTGGAATAATCTCAGCCTGTGGCTGGGCTGGCCCCACCAAGGGAGGCTCAGGGTACAGCACTGGATTTGGGAGCCGTGTGTTTTCTGTAAAGAATTCACATACAAAAGCAGCTTTCCTTAAATCTGTGTGTAATTATGAAGGTTTTTTAGTCAGCACAGCAGAGTTTGAACACACTTTGTGTGTCCAGATACCTGTGTGATACCAGTGCTCTGCAGTGTTTCCCTCTTGCCTTGCTGACTGCTTGCCTCTTGCCCACAGGAACATTCAGGACGTGTCTTTAGGCTCCAGTTTGATGAATTTCAGATCATTAGTAGTTCCCATGACGATACAATTCTGATTTGGGATTTCTTAAATGTGCCACCGAGTGCCCAGAACGAGACCCGCTCTCCATCTAGAACATACACCTACATCTCCAGATAACAGTCTGCACTTTACTGCCCTCAGAAGGTAAGGCTTCCTCGTTTGTTGGATCTGGGAAATGTCTGAAATGTTCCCTCTGCCTGCAGCTTGGCTTAGTCAAGCAAGCTGAGGTTTCCTTAAGAAAATAAAACCTTTTATGCCCCTCCTTTCCCTATCTAGTCTTTGTGTGGTCATGCTCCAGCATGTCCTGTTGGCTTCCCCTTTCTGTAATCCCTCCTGGTTATAACTGGTGTTCAGGCATGTTAGAGAGAGCTGTCATGTATTCACAGCATTCCTGGGAATCGAGGAGACTTGGTGTATGGCACAGGCATTCCAGCTGTCCATGGAACTGGAGCTGTTGGGAGCTCTCCGTGTACCTGCTGGCTGTGGGGAGCTGTCGAAGGAGCAGTGCAGGGCCTCTGCAGGGATCTGAGCCTCGGGCAGGAGCAGCAGCTCCGTGAGAAGCACGAGTGGCAGGGGAAGCTCTCAGAGCTCACCAGCATAGCTCAGAGCTGAATGAAACAGAGCCCAGCAACTCGCTGTAGTTTGGTTCCCTGTCCCAGTCACTGCAGTCACTGCTCAAAGCCCTTTGTTGGGAGCGAGGATTCTTTTCCTCTCTATTGCTGCCAACAATTGCACTTCAAACTACACCTGTGAGTGCTGGGACTTGGGAACACAGGCACTGCCCTTCCAAAGCACAGCAGGCTCTGCCAGTGCTTCCAAGGAACTGGAGACACCACAAGAGGAGCTGGGAGTGACATTGCCCCAACAGGAAGGATTTATTTTATTTGAAGTAGACAGTGAGTACTTTGCTTCAATATGGTGTGGAAAGCCTTCCTGTAAGAAGGGATTTTCATTATCTCTCTGGATACATTTGTCCCTGCTGTGGCAATGTGCTCCTCAGGTTTTTGCACTCCTGCAGGATCTCCGCATCTGGCTAGGAAATCCCTTCCCCTGTGCAGACACACTTTGAGGTGCTCCTGCTTAAAGAAGAGTTTTCTTTCACCTCAGGAAGTGTTGGCTGCCTTCCCTGCCACTGAACTCCTTTTAAAAACGCCAGGGCAGTGCTCTCTCTGGATCTGACACTTGGATCTGTTGGCACACAGCTTTGCAGGGAGGCTCTGAGCCAGCAGTTGGCCACTGCCAGGCTGAGCTGCCTCTCAGTATTCCTGTAATCAGCCCCTGGAATAAGGAAGAACTCTGACGCTGTGAACATGAGCCATGTGCAGAATCCCACTTAAACCTTCCCCTCAGAGCAGGTTTTAAGAGCACTGCTGCAGAGGTGGCTTAGTGAAACTCAGGGACTGGCTCATCCTGCCTGGGGCAGGACAGGGACACCTGGAAAGCCTGAACTGCTGAGGGTGTTGGTACAGGGTGGGAGTGGCTAAAAACAACTCAATGGGACACAATTCCTAAACTCCCCAAGGAGCCAGGGCCTCCAGCACTGCCTTCCTCGTGTGTTTGATCCCAGAGGACATAACTGCATCCATGTGGAAAGCTGGATGCTGTCACTGATGCATCCCCAGGGACCGTGTCCTGCTCCTGGCATTGGCTTTGTGCCACTGGATCCAGACCTAAGTGAGCTGCTGCTGTGGGGCCTCCAAGGCTTGGTGAACCTGAATGGTTTTCCCTCTCAATGGAAAACTTGTTTTCCTCCTTTCTGAGTAATTCTATTTTTTATTTTTCTTGCCTTTTCAGGCAGGTACAACAGGCTGCATTTTGTCAACAGTCTCCAACTACCTTCCAGTCCTGCATCAGTGCTTGGTTCTATTAACTTAAATGATAATTTAAGATGGACAAATTCTGCTTTTAAATTACAGATTGGGCAGGCTTCTTTTATTAGTTTTGATTCATATAAAAGCCACACATAGTGTGTTTTAAGCACAAAAGAAACACAGAATCATAGACTGTCCTGAGCTGGAAGGGACCCACAGGATCACTGATCCAGCCCCTGTCCCTGCACAGACACCCCAACAACCCCACCCTGGGCATCCCTGGCAGCTCTGGCAGCCTCGGGGCCGTGCCCATTCCCTGGGGAGCCTGGGCAGTGCCCGGCACCCTCTGGGGAAGAACCTTTCCCTGCTCTCCAGCCTGAGCCTGCCCTGGCCCAGCTCCAGCTGCTCCCTCAGGTCAGGAAATCAGGAGTTGTATAAAATTCACACAATTCCTTGCCCAGCACCGTGCTGCTGTCTCACTTGGCCACGTGGCACTCACAGCTCCGTGTCTTTGGGATTTGCCAGGGCAGTGTGAGATGCCTTTGGCAGGGGGTTCTGCTGCTCACATCCTGCACACTTGGCACTTCTGCTCAGCTCAGTGTGCCTGGCCCGGGAGGCACAGCTGGGACCATGCAGCCCCTCATCCTGGGAGCTGTTGGTGTTGGTAGTGACAGTCCCTGAACAGCTATTTCCTCTACTGCAGAGATGCTGTGATGTCACTTTTTGACAGGTTTGTCTAACTTCAGAATCCAAAAACCCTAAATCTATATAAAATTATGGTCAAACAGCTAATATTTCATCATGACATTTAATGAAACAGTTTTATAAGCTTTCAAACATCACAGTCTTGTGAATTTTGAAGCAGCCCTGCACACATTTTTACAGGCTTTGCAATGTGAGGCTCTTCAAAGTGGATCACTTTTGACAGTCCTGGCAGTTGGCTGTGAGAGTTTTATTGCTTTCTGTTGAATTCCTGTTGTTTATTGTAACATGATAAAAATTGTTCCCATATGATAGTCTAATATTCTGGTATTGAGCATTAGGCCTTGGGCTGAGGGAAGGGAAGTTGAGGGGAAGTGCCTAAGGATGTTTTAACCTTTCATGGGAATTTCTTATCAGAAGAGGGAAGTTCTCCCTAGTCCATAAAGATGGTTTTGGGAAGTGGCAGGTAAAATCAAAGCTCAGATTTAATTACGCTCAGACCTTGCACTGCCTGCAAGCTGATAATGGAGTCATCGGGCTGGAAAAGGTCATGGGAGTTTCAAAGTATTTGAGGTTTTTGTCTGTTTTCCTAAAAGCTGCTCATGTATTGAAGCAGCTGAACTTGCCTCCTGTGCAGAACTCTTGCTCTGCAGTGTGAGGAATAAAGCACAATCCCCATGGTCACTGTTCCAGTGAACAGCACTGGGGTTCGGGAGGCTGCGCTGGAGTGTCCCTGGCTGTGCCCACCAGGGCTGTGCCTCTGCCTCTGTGGAAGGGAACTGCCTGTGGGTCCCTGCCAAGGCCCAGGGCCGTGGAGAGCCTGGCTGCTGCTGCTGTGGAGCTCAGAGCACACCCCAGAGCCCCTGGGGGCAGCTCCCCTGCAGGAGGGGCTGCAGTGGGGGGTTCTGGCCAGCAGCCCTCACTGCTGCACGAGCGTCGCCTCCTGCACGTGCCCTTCCCTCTCAGCCTGGATGCAAAGGCTGCTGTGGGCCTGAGCACCTCTGGATGCCGTTGGCTCTGTGCCTCCCCTCAGTTCACTTGTCTTTTGTCTTTTTCAGGGTTCCACAGTCTTGAACTACTGGATTTTTGGCTACTACATGCCTGAAGATGATTGACAGCTAAAGTCAGAATTGGTTCTAGATGCTGTGTAGATGCAAAGCAGCACAATTCTATATCTAAATTTCTTAATCTTTCCTGCTCTCAGTGGTCGTCTTTGAATTTGCTACAAATTCACTGACTTGGAGTAGATGAATTTCAGAAGCCTATCCTTCCCTGCTGTGAGAAATCCAAAGCTTCACATGTAAATTGTCCGTAGAAACTGAACTCTGATGGCTTGTTTTTCAGATATAAATCAGAAGTCAAGAAAGGACTTGGCCTAATTTATATTGCTTTGCACTTTTGTCTGACTTTAAAGAAAAAAAAAAACATTCTCCAATGAAATTTGGGTGCCAAACACATGCCCAGAATGTACAGAGCTTTGCTTTCCAGTCACCACTGTCCTTTAGGCATTCCCCATGGCAGGTTCAGAGCCCATTCTGTTCCATAGGTGTACGTTGGACTCTTAGAAATATTTCTGAATTGCTCAGTAATATTTTTGGATTACAGTTTACTTGTTTCTGCACCAATAATTTCTTTTAAATTAAAGATTCCCTGTAATTCAGGCTAGGTTATCTGAGCTAGTTGTATAGCACTGTCTTTTCCTTTGCCCTGTGCTCTGTACTCGCCGTCCTGCGCTTCCTGATGTTTGCTGTAGTCCCCCCTCCTTCCCTGTGTGCTTCCCTCATCTCGGATACTGTGTAAGCATGTAGATACCTTGTACATACAGCAGAGCCTCTGGTGCCAGGCTCGGGATGTCCTGACACTACACACTAACACTCAGCGTGGTGGCACTTGGCAGCAGGACGTCCTGACCCCTGGCACTGGTGGTGACATGATCACCTAGACATTGTCTCTGCAAAAGGAGGTTTTCAGTATTCATTAGTTGGGTTTTTGGTTTTTTTTTTGTTTTGTTTTGTTTTTGGTTTTTTTTTAATGGGAACTACATATTTTAAAATGTAATTTCTAAACTTTTTAAAGATTAAAAACTGTTTAATTTATGTTCTGTATCTTATATTTTTGTGCCGCGGGATTTGCAGCTGTGTGTCTCTAACACCAGTGGGGCCTCGCAGCCCCCCTGATGTCCTCGGTAGCATTAGTGTGGCTGCTCAGTGGAGAAGATACCATGGGCCAAAGTTCCATTTATTTATGTTTGGTTTGTGACACTTCCTGATGGTGGAGAGGAGCCCCTTCCAGTCACCGCTCTGCTGCCCGTGCCCGTGCTGGTTTCCCAGGAGGATCGGCTGCCGTGTCCTGGCTCCTCCAGGCTTTCGTTAGGGAGCCTCCATAGCTGCTTCTTCAGTTCTCACAGTGTCCCCTGCCGTTTGTGTGGTCACACAGCCCCCCTGCGCTGTCCTTAGGTCAGGAGGAGACGTGGAGCAATGCAAAGTGAATTTTCCATCGGCGTCAGCCCCGTGGCTTTCCTGTCCCCGCGTGCGTGGAGCTCGGCGTGCCTGTCCTGGGAGGGCACGGCTGGCACGGGCTGCGCCGTCGTTCTGGCTCTGTGTCCGTCCTGTGCTGTTGTGTGCTGGCAGCAGTGTTGGCTCTGTGGGGTTGTTGCCTTTCCCTGTGCGGTGCCGAGGGACAGCGGGGCAGCTCCAGGTGTCACCAGAGCAGCCCCTCCCAGGGGGGCACTGCAGGGGCTCCCCCTCCCAGCCTTCCCGGGGAGCCCAGCTCCCAGCCCTGTGTTACTCCAGCTATTTATTCATCGAGATGAGTGAATGTGGTGAAGTCCAGAAGAGTAAACTCGCTCCTGAGCGTCCATGAGGTCACTTTTTGGTAAGCTTGACAGTAGTTCGTGCAAGTGTCTTACTTTACCCTTCTCATCTAATAGCTTTAATATTAAACTGTTTAAAGAAAGAGACATCTGTCACAGCCCTGAAGAGAAAGGTTCTTTGTTTCTGAAGAGCGGAGTCCTTTTTTTAAAAATGCATGTGTAAGATTTAAATTCCTGTTTTTCCTTGGGAGATAATGGTATTTGAACATGCAGTCTAAACTTCTTTGTGCTTTGTGTAACATAGCAGTGGACTTTTGTGATTGGCACCCAAGGAACTCGACTCCTGGGATTCATGGTAGTGATCCTGGCTGCACTCTGGACTTTGTTTTGCTAACCATAATTGAGCAACTGTACATTACTGCGATATTAATGTTTCAAAGCACTGGGATAGTCTAATTCTAACTTGTAATTATGTTTGCCAATTATCTGTTTGGAAAGTTGGTGTATGAACAGCTTCTTGAAACTGTTAAATTGTACAGATATCGTTCATGATCTAAAGCTTTGTACTGTGGAATGTGCTTAATAAAAAAAAGTTTGAACTTAATTTGTCAGATGAACAGATGAGTGACATCACCTCAGCAGAGCTGGGTGCTGGGGTTGAGCTAAGGATGGGCTGGAGCAGCCTGGGCTGATGGGAGGGGTCCCTGCTCAATAAATGCCCTTCCAGCCCAGCCCCAGTGAAGGCACGGGGGCCACGGCCCAGCTCCTGCTCTAACACGGGTGGTGGCAGCTGCTGTTCCACCCTTCCCTTTCTCGGGGGCAGACTTTGGGAGGAACAGTGAGAACTGGAGCTGAGCTCACTCGCCCATCACAGAGGTCTGAACCCCAACTGCCTCTGCAGGAACATCGCAAGGATTTTTTTCTTACTTCACCAAGAGTGCAGATAGAATTTTTAAAATATTACCCATCTCCTGGCTTGTTAAAGCAACCTCCATGCCTTGAGCCATGCAGTGTCTGACAGAGCTTGCTCTGACTCAGGAAAAGCTTTGCCTTGGGCTTTCTTCAGCTGCTGTGCAGTGACTTGTGCAGTGTTAGGGTTTGGTGGGTGTCTGGGAGGCACTGCCCTGCGATGGTTTTGGAGGTGCCATAAACTCTGTGCTAAGAAAATGAACAGTTCTGGCTCAGCACTGGCAAAGCCAGGCCTCAGAATGTCTCCAGTGCAGATGACTTCTTACTGTGCTTGCCCCACTCCTGAGCCTGGGTAAGAGTGTTGGGAGCAGCGTTGCTGCTGCTCAGGCTGAGGCTGCCCTCGGGGCAGAGTGAGTCCAGTCCCCTGTGCTTGGTGCCAGCAGCGCTCTGTGCAAGTGCAGCCTGGCTGAGCTCCTCAGGGCTTCCGAAGGCCTTGCTGGGTATCATTATCCAAATAAGCCACAAAAGCTCTGCGATGGATCTGCAGTGTAAACCTTGAGGTCAGGCTTTAACATTCCACCTCACCTGGGTGGCCTTTGGGTTCGGTTGTTCTGTGGGTTTCCCCTTGCAGTTGCAGCTTTAACAGTTGGCTGTTACCTCCCACCAGAGAACTTCCCAGGGAAGGAGGCCCCGCTCCCCTGGGTGCTCCCGCCCATCCTGGAGTGATTTGGGGCCCCTTTGGACTCTCCCCCTCCCACCAGAGGATGGGAGCCACACGCTGTCCCTGAGCATGGAGTGCCCGTGGTGCTGGGCAGTGCCCTGGGAGGGTGGGCAAGGAGGGCAGGGCTGGGCTCCAGGGGCCCCCACAGGCAGCGGGGTCTCATTCAGGCCCAGCATCTCCTGCCAAGCCCTTCCCAAACTCCCGAGGCTGCCTGTGGATGGGCTTTGAGCAGCACAATTCCAGAGGGAAAACTCCATCCAGCCTGGCCTTGGACACTTCCAGGGATCCAGGGGCAGCCACAGCTGCTCTGGGCACCCTGTGCCAGGGCCTCCCCACGCTCCCAGCCAGCAATTCCTTCCCAATATCCCATCCATCCCTGCCCTCAGGCACTGGGAAGCCATTCCCTGTGTCCTGGCCCTCCAGCCCTTGGAAATTGTCTCTCTCCATGTTTCCTTTTGGCTCCTTCAGGCCCTGCAAGGCCCCAGTGAGGTCACCCCAAAGCTTCTCCTCTCCAGGCTGGACAATCCCAGCTCTCCCAGCCTTTCCTCCCAGCAGAGCTGCTCCATCCCTCTGCTCATCCTGGAGCCTCCTCTGGCCTGGCTCCAGCAGCTCCAGGTCCTGCCTGTGCTGGGCCCCAGGGCTGGGGCAGCTCTGCAGGTGGGGTCTCACCTGAGCACAGGGGCACAATCGCCCCTTCCCTGCTGCCCACGCTGGGGAGATGAAGGGGGAAAAAAACATTGGAATATTATAAAAAATAAGTTTAGAAAAGACCTTTTTCTGCTCCCTATCCCAGCAGAGCTTTTGCTAAAGATCCCAGGCCAGGCCCAGTGTCCGGGAACGCAGCATCTCCCTGGGATGTGCTGCCAGGCACAGCTGCCATCCCTGCAGTGGGAAACGCTCCCGTGGGATGCTGCTCTGGCACCCAGGCTCTCCGTGGTGTCTGGATGGGCTGTCCCTGTACCACCGTGCCGAGCACAGCCCGTGCTCTGTGACAGTGACAGGATTTGGAGCTGCCCTGCCCCACAGCCCCTGGCTTCTGCTGCTCGGCAGGGAGGGGGATGGAGCCAGCTTCGGCTTCTTCAAGTTCCAGCTTCTCCCTGGATACTTAAAAAACATCTGTGCAATGCTCTGTGGTGCTGAAACAGACTCGAGTCAGTTGTTGATCACCCACACACCAGAACAAAGCTCGCTCTGGGCGGCGGGGGCTCCACGGCAGAGCTCTGTGCCCTCTGCAGAAAGGCTTTTTGTTCTGCACTGGAACTGAATTCAGGGCAGGAGATGACAAAAATCAGCGGTGATTACCCAAGCCTGGAGGTAACATCCTCTTGGAACACCTCCGGGCACTGCAGCAGGATGAGGGACTGAAGGGAGTCAAGGCCTCTCCGGTCTCAGCTGTCTGAGCTCGCTCGGTTTCCCTGGGTGTTTCCATCATCACTAAACACGTGGCACCTGCCCCCTGAAATCTGGGAGCACTGACTGAAATGGTTCATTTTATCCTTAGAGGATTTTTGGTTTAGGATTGAGATTTTTTTTTT
>VXAD01007338.1:133616-197031 GCA_013399195.1 Dicrurus megarhynchus
TTTTTTGGGAAATAATAATTTAACAAATCAATCGCAACTGAACCAAAGAGAGATCCTGCAGAATTTTCCTTGTGCTTTGTACATCTCTGCACAGGAGCTCGGTGGATCCAGCCGGGCACTAGAGATGGGCACCTTTTGTCTTCCCTTTGGGAACGGCCCCGCTGCCTTCCCTGAGCACCATCGGCGCTGTGGGAGCGGTAATTGGGAGCGGTGATTGGGAACCGTAATTGGGAACCGTAATTGGTTACGGCTGCCTCTGGAAGGGTTTGCAGGGACCACCCTCTCTCCCGTCTCGTCTTTCCCACCGTCTGCTCGCGGCTGAGCCCGAAGCAGCCCCTGGCCGGATAATCCCCCGTGGCAGAGGAATTCAGGGATGGTCTGTGGGATTTCTGGATCAGCACAGGGAAGCTCCGCGGGTGACCCCGAGGCTCTCGCAGGTCTCGCTCGCCCCGATGAGCTCTGCAGGTCCTGCGCTCCCCACCCTGCAGCTCCTCGGGGTGGATTCAGTGGGAAAAGGCGCTGGGAGTACTCTGCAGACACCTCGGTGGTGCCGGGGCTGGTTTGGCAGCGGGCAGGGACATCCTGCAGGGACATCCTGCAGGGACATCCCGCTGGCTCCTTCCCCGCGCCCGGGGGCACCCCTGGACCCCGGGACGCGCTCCCGGCTGCTCCCAACCCTGTCCCACGTCCCAGCAGCCGCCACGGAACTCGAGCTGCGCAAGGAAAGGTCCGAACCAGCAGCATTTGGTTGGGACACAAACCTTTCCCTCTAGAGCGGGCTTGCTCGGAGCGAGGAAGCGAAGAGAGGCGCAGGGAAGCGGCCAGGGGGTGTTGCCCCAAACCTTTCCTTTCCCTTGGCGGGGAGAGAAAGTCGCTCTGGGTTCCGCATGTGGAGCCTCGGTTTCAGAGAGAGGGAGGCACAGATGGGCAAGTGCTGCTCTGTCTGACCCTTCGTACTCCCCAGCCCTCATCCCCCTGCTCCTTGGCAGGGCACCCCACCCCTCCCTGCCCCCTCTCCCTCCCATCCCGGCTGCAGAGCACAGGGATGGGCCGGGGATGGGATGCAGAGGGGATGCACGGATGGGAGGAGCAGCACGGCCGTAGGGTGAGGCTGAGGCAGGTGCCGGTGGCAGGGAAGGTCCCCTCTGTCCTTCACAGAGGAGCCTCCCCTGTCCTGATTGCACCAATTTCTTGGAGAGATCAACGTGGCTCTTGCTCAGCATCTCCCGGCTGATGAGGGCAGGGGACAGCCCGGGCAGGTCCTGCCCTCCCCGAGAGCCAGTCCGGGATGCTGAGCCATCCCCACAGCCGGCTGGGATGAGGGGAAGCTGCTGAGCACAACCCCCCCGGCTCTGGCTGCTCCCCGAGGCTCCGCAGCCCCTCAGGAGCTCTTCGCTGCCAGGACCCAGCGGGACGGAGCCCCGGAGCGAGGGGACTCCCTTCCCTCGGGGGTGGCTCTGCCCCCGCTCCTCCTGGCTGTGCCTCAGAAGGGCAGCTCGGCCTCCCAGCCGAGCCCCGGGAGCCACCCGAGCGCGGCCACCCCCGGCTGCTGCTCCGAGAGCCCCTCCGGGCACGGGCGATGCTCTGCCCCCAGCCACACCTAGGGACACATAATCCTGACTTCACACTTTTTCCCAGACAATATCTTTCCATATAACCTTAATGATTCCTGCTGCAATAACAAACAGGCAGCCCTGAGAATAACTTCACACTTAATTGCTCGTGCCAAGAATCTCACCACTTGGCCCTTCTCTGGGTGTTTTCCCTCCAATCCATCTGCACAAACAGAAGTGGGCCAGTTCTGTGCCTCAGGAATGAGGAGATAAAAAGGCAATAATTTATTTTTCCACCAAATCTAGAAGTATTTTATAGAATTTGCTAAAGTTTTTGTTTCAGGAAATTTCATCATGTCTCCAGGAAAAAAAAAAAGCGCCTAATTGGCCTCAGATTTTCTAACTCGTTTTCATTTTTGTAATATGAGGAGGTCT
Organism: Dicrurus megarhynchus; assembly: GCA_013399195.1. NCBI lineage: Eukaryota > Metazoa > Chordata > Aves > Passeriformes > Dicruridae > Dicrurus > Dicrurus megarhynchus. Next base: position 135,605 of record VXAD01007338.1, read on the forward strand.
AGGTCATCTCAAGGTCACTGCAGTTAGTGTTGCTTTAGTGCACCTCTGTGGATACCTCGTTTCTGCAGCAGTTTTTCCTTGAAAAACAGCCCCAGCCTGCTGCTGTAACAGCCACTTTCCTTGGCAACTGGTTGCATTCCTTTAGCATATGGAAATATTTTTTAAAACACATAACATATAGGGCTGCTTGTAGGTGAAATTCTCCAACAGAAATGGAGCAAATGCTTCTAAGCCCTTTGAATGGTGTTGTAAAAAAAAAAAAAAGCTTTTAACAGAAAGCTGCCATTTCCCATTATCTGCGCCGGGATCTTGATGTCAAAATAAAATGCTGTTGGTTATCAAATTAATAAAAATGTTTTGCTTGGGAAAAATTTAATTTTACCACCCTCCCAAGGCTTCCTGCTGTGCTGCCATGTTGGTTTACATGGCTTCAGGTGGTGAGGTCATTCCAGCCTGGTCTTAGCTTGATTTTTTTGGTCTATCTCGGTAAAGCCGTGGATTCCAAATCTTTTGTTTTAAAAAAACTTGATATGTGGTATCTTGAAAATGTAACAAATGCTGAGTCTGTATCTGCTGGAGAAACAGAGTTTAAAAGAAAGAAGTGTTCGTACCTGAGTGACCAGGTTTTTGTGAATAGGTAAGGCCAAACCAGAGAGGAGGCACCATCCCAGAATCCCAGAAGGGTTTGGGTTGGAAGGGACACTAAAGCTCATCCAGCTGAGCTGGACCCATGCCCTGAGTTACTGCTCAAGGGTTTCCTTCAGAGGGCCCAGCCCAGGCTGGAATTATTGGGGGTTTCAGCTGCAGATTTAAAGCAAAGCTGATGCTTTCCATGAGTACCCCAACACTGCCTCCATCTGGGTTTGTTCCTTTGTGCTGCTCCTGTCAAAACCTGGCAAAATTTTGCAAATTCACCAAGGAAAAGCCCAAATGCAAATGAAAAACGGAGGGGAAGCCTGGACAGGTGTGGGGAGGAAAAAGCTCCTGGTCCCTGATCCTTTACTCAACAGAGTATTTTAAATTTGCTGAGTAAGGGCAAACTGCCTGGAGCTGGGGGGGAGATAAAAGGAGTGAGATCCCCAGGGATCTGCCACGGTCTCAGCCCTGGTGCATCTTCCCCAGCCTTGGGAAGGCTCAGGGAAACAGGGACCAGCTCCAGAGCTGGGCAGAGCTCACAGAGCTCACACAGCTGGGTCAGTTCAGCATCTGCCGAGTTCCTGGTGGCAGCTCCTGCCTGTGAGGCTGGGAAAGGACCCCAGAACTCAGTGATGTCATGTCCAGGAAATTAATGACGAGCAGGACTTGGAAAAGGTTGTTGAGGAAGTGGTTGTGTTCCCATAGGAGAGGTTTTTTTTTCAGGCAAGCATGTGGTGAATCAGAGTGCCAGGCTGGGCCCTGGGGCTGAGGGATCTCTGTGTTTATCTGTTAAAACAAAAGGCAGAGGCTGCACTGCAGCTGGAGGCTCTTGCTGGGGGTGCCTGCTCTGGGTTCCCTGCTCTGACCTTGCAGTCCCTCTGGCACAGAGTGGGGTGTGCCTGAGTGTGCTTGTTCATCCTGAAAAAGATACTGTCTTTTCACTGGCAGCACCCTTATTGCTGTAGGAGCGTGTGCCCAGTGCCAGGGGTGTGCAAGAGAAACCTGTGCTGGTCCAAAGGCAGGGGAGGCTGAACTTTGCTTTGTGCAGATCCCATTTCAGCAAACGGAGAGGCCAGAAATGTCTGCACCAGTTGCCTCGACAAGGGCTGGAAAGAAAATTGAAACGGAGGGAGAAAAATCACATATTCAGGGCAAGGGCAGCAGTGAAAGCAAGACCAAGATCAGCTCTGTGTGACCAGCAGAGAGAGGCTGGAGAATAAATTAACTTTCCCTTCAAAGCCGGGCTGGCAGGGCCTGGGTCAGCAGCAGGAGGGGATACAGGGGCCTGAGCTCGTTCTGACACTGTGAGCAGCACAGCGATGCTGCCCACGCAGGTGTGTGCCCACCTTTGTGCCCCCTCACAGCCCCTGGTGCTTTGGGATCATTTTGGGAAGCCTTAGTGAGCAGCTCGTGGGCCTTCCAGGAGAGAGGGAGCAGGGGAAACACACATCTGCTTCATTTCTGTAGGAGAAACATTCCTGGTCCTGTTCCTGGACAAGAAAATGGACAAGGAGTCCCCGGAGTGCTCCCCTCAGCTTGCTGGGATGCACAGCCCCTGACCCCGCGTGTTTGCAGCTCCCAGACTGCACATCCCAACCTTTGGAAGGGGTCTTAAGGCCCACCCAGTGCCACCCCTGCCATGGCAGGGACACCTTCCACTGTCCAGCCTGGCCTTGGGCACTGCCAGGGATCCAGGGGCAGCCACAGCTGCTCTGGGCACCCTGTGCCAGGGCCTGCCCACCCTCCCAGGGGGAATTTCTTCCTCAATAATCTAAACCTACTCTCTCTCAGTTCAAACCCATTTCCCCTTGTCCTGGCACTCCAGTTCCTGATGAATTGTCCCTCTCCAGGTTCCCTGCAGCCCCTTCAGACCCTGGCAGGGGCTGTGAGGTCTCCACACACCCTTCCCTTCTCCAGTCCTCACACCCAGCTGGTTTTTCGGTGAGCACAGCCCGGTTTGTTTGCACCTCCTGCTTCATCCTGAACACGTTTTGCCATATTAGGCAAATAACAGAACTGGAAAGGACGCCAGTGACAAACACTGAGTTTTTCTGTGGATGATTTCCTGCAAACACTCATTTCTAGGAGTCTGCTGGTCAGAACTGGCTGAACACCCCAGCCCAGTGAGCTTCCCTCTCAGAGTGCTGGTGAATTATTTGCCGTGACTTGCCCTTGGCTATTTTCTGAGGGTGATTAATGATGTACCTTGGGTGCTCTTCTCTTGTTTTGCTTTTTCTCTCCATGACCGGAGAACTGAAACAAGAGCAGTGAAATGAGGAAATTCAAGTTGCCACTTGGACTTCCAGCAGGAATTCCAGAGCCAGCACACATTCATGTGAGAGCTGGAGAGACTCTCACTTCTTCCAGCGCCTCCGTGACACCCTGGCAGTTCCCCAGCCCATTGCTGAGTGTTTAACTTGTCCCATGTGACACAATCCAAACAGGGCCATGCTCCTTCCCAGCTCCTGTAGCCACAACAGGCAGCCAGATGATCTTCATTTTTAAGGAAAATCAACATTTTCAGTAACCTCATGGACTGGACGTGTGTCCTTCTCCTCAGCCAGAGCTGTGGTGTGGTGTGAGGAGAGCACAGAATTCCTGGGAGCCACAGGGCCACCAGAGGCCGAGAGCAATGGCAACACAAACCTAAGGCAAGCTTTAATTTAGCTTATTCTGAGACAATTCAAGGTCACCTGTGCCACACCAGGGGCTTCATTTCTCCACCCCTGAGAGGAGCTCAGCACAAATCCAGCCCCGTTCCCAACAGCCCAGTCACCAGTGGAAGCAGGGTTGGCCGGGAAGTGTCTGGGCTGGCCCTGGGAATTGTCCTCAGCCGAGCCCCTCGGTCACACGGGGCTGGTGCTGCTCTGCTCTGGCCCAGCCGTGTCCCAGGGAGGGCTGGGGACAGCTTTGAACTGAATGCCAGGTGTGGGACCTGAAACACTGATTTTGAGCTGCGGTGCAGTGAGCTGGAGCCCAGCACACGCAGAGAGCTGAGGCTGCTCTCCCTGCATTCACAGTCCCTCCGTACTCAGGTTTTACCACCACGAGTAGCCCTGCTCATTACCCAACTCCTCTTAGCAACATCCACCACCTACGGCCTGTAATGGGTTTGTGAGCACCTTCCAAAGCAACCTCCTCCAGACGTGACTGGGGATAAACATTCCCTGCCTCCTGAAATAGATGGGGCTTTTTGTCTTCATTTAAATTCGTGGGCAAAGATTTTGGAAAATGTCACATGATTTTGGAAATCACAGCGGTCAAAGACTAATTTAGAAGCATTGTTGAACTACTTTGCAACCCAGATACTGAATTTCAAGCAGCTCAAGCCAGAATAAAAGTGTTAAAAATGATTAGTTGGTTTTGAAATTTTTACTTATGCCATCTTTTATTACCTTATTGGGTTTGAAGTTCTGACTTATGCCATCTTTTATTACCCTCTCATACTTTCCTTCACACAATAATGTGATAAAACCACATTCAGCTGCAGCCGTGATCCTGGGCAGCAGCCACAGAGCAGGGGCAGGAGGAGTGGCAGAGGGGGCAAAGGGAGCTGCGTTTGCCCTGCAGGGAACGGGGGATGTTGGGCAGGGCGGGCACATCCACACCCCCCTCTCCCAGAGAAGCCACTGTCCCCTGGGAGGGACAGGTCGGTGCCACCCCAGCGCCCTGCCCTGCCACCAGCCCCCTTCCCAGGCAGGTAACGCTGCTCCCAGCCTTCCACAGGGAAAGGCAGAGCTCCGTAATGTTCCAAAGGAAGCAAAAAGTATTGGATTGTTCTTCAGAATGAAATAAAACCTCACAGCACACTGATACCATAGGGGCTGGTGCTTTATCTCCTCGGCGGGAGCACACCCCGTGCTGCTGGAGTGTCAGCCTGAGGGGATCGTGGATAAAAGCCTCCCTTTTGGGAAATGGGATTTTGTTGGTAACTTGTCGTTTCCCTTTCGGCCTGGCAGTGAAATCACATAATCAAATCACACACACAAAAATAACGTTCCAATTGTTGCCCCAAATACAGATTTCAGTGGGGTTGCTGGTGAAGCGGAAGGGGCAGAGAGATGCAAAACCATCCTGTGATGGTTTCAAGCAGCTGGTGGAACACGAATGTTTACCAGGATGGGCCATGTGGTAGTGCTTTAACTTCTACACTTTGGGCCCAAAGCCAACCAGAAATAGAGCAAAACATGAACTAATAAATGCATCCTTTAGGTAAGCGTGAAGAATAAAACTGGCAGGGTGAAACCTGGCACCTCCAAGGAGAATCTCCTCTCTCTTGTCTAATTCCAGTGATTTGTGTGAAGCACAGTTCCTCACCTGGGGGATTGCACAGCTCTGGAGCATGCAGTGTCACATGCAATTACCTTTCACTGCCCAGACAAACCGCCAGGGCATTCACCTGAGCTTTTCCATGGAGAGCTCCAGAGGCATATTCCCCTTGGAAAGGCCCAGAATGCAGCTCATTTCCAGATGAATGGAAGACAATGCCTCCAAAGAGAAGTCAGAGTGCAGAGGCACGGCCAGTGCAGCAGTTTAGAGCCCAGCTCTCAGCAGGTCGCAGGGCTGGAGAGAGGCCATGGTGGGATATGGAAATGCTTTCCTTTTTCAGACCTGGCAGTGAATTCTGTGACGTCCCGTTGTGATTTTAGGGCTGGTGGAGATGTAGAGTTGCTTTAGCTCCTGTCCCAGCTCCAGGCAGGGAGGCGCTGAGCTGTGTCTGCTGTTCACAGCAGAGGAGCAGGTGGGTTCTGGACTCATCCGCCCATGAAAATGGCATTTTGGTGCCACAAAGGGCTGCCACAGCTCCTTGAAAAGCCTGGGCTGAGCCTGGAATGCCAGTGCCAAGTTACACATGGAAATGGGGTGTGGAAGCCAGACCCAAAGGAAAGGATGTGGGGGATTTGCTGTCCAGGCTGCATCCTGGTCCCATGTGGAGACTTGAGAGCCCCTGCAAGCTCTCACCTGTGTGAGCTGATTCTGCACCTGTTTGGTCAAAAACCATCAGCAAAGCACCCCCTGAGCCCCCTCTGTGCTGCTTCCTGTCCTGCAAAGCCAACAAGGAACTGGGCTGGGGAGGGTTCTCGTGGCAGTCCCACACAGAACAGAAATGCACATACGGCCTGGCATCTGCTGCTTTTTCCCAATAAACTGCAAAACCAACACACACAAATATGTTTATGTGAACAGGCCAGAAAAACAGCTGGTTCATCAAAGCAAAAGGGGCACGCTTGGCTCTGCTGGGCCAGTGTTCAGCGGGTTCCCATGTATTTATAGAGTGAGAAAGTGGAGCACATTTGAACATGCAGGTGGATAAATATTCCTGCCAGACCTGCTGGAGTATTTGAAGTCTCCCTGAAACCGCTGCTCTGACTCACCCCTTCCCAGGGAATGCTGCCCTGTGGGGAGCAGGGAATGCTGCCCTGGGGGGAGCTGCCCTCCCAGCCCGGAGCTGGCACCTCCTGCAGCCCTGGACAGCCCTGTGCAGAGGGATTGTGCCCAGGACACCCCCAGCTCTGCCCTCCCCCAGGCCCTGGGGCCAAGCAGGGCTGGGTGAAGCTGCCCCCGGGGTGGAAATGTTGGGGTGACCCACGGAGGTGCTGCAGGCAGATGTGGAGCTGAGCATTTGTTTCCTTGGCCTGGCATCTGTGGAAGGAGGCTGCAGCTTCCCTGCCAATGTGGAAAATCCAGCTCAGTCCTGAGGCCCGGACTTCAAAGCCACTCGTTCCATTTGATGTTACAACCCCCAGAAATCCTGAGCAGGGAGGGCAGAGCAGCAGGGCTGGCACGGGGACACAAAGTGCAGATGCAGCACAAATATTCTGTCAGATGCTTCCCAGCCCTGCCTCCCTCTGGGTGCTGTCACTGCTGCACATGGAAGAGTAAATCCTTTCATAACAAAACACACACCCCCCCAGCCCAGGCACACACCTGCACGGCCAGAACCCAGCACAGCCTTTCCCACAAAGCTCCTGGAAGGTTTCTGTCCACCATGGAGCAATCCGGGGGTTTATCTAAGCTGCAGCCAGCCAGCACAGGCTGATGTGCTTCTACAAAATGAGTTTTCCCATATTTCATCTCCCTTTCTGTGTAGCTGGAGTGTCCAAAGCTAAATAAATCAAAGGTTTGGGTTGGAAGGGACCTCAAAGCCCATCTCATCCCACCCCTGCCATGGGCAGGGACACCTCCCACTGTCCAGGCTGCTCCAAGCCCCAGTGTCCAGCCTGGCCTTGGACACTGCCAGGGATCCAAGGGCAGCCACAGCTGCTCTGGGCACCCTGTGCCAGGGCCTGCCCACCCTCCCAGGGAACGATACCTTTCCAATATCCCATCCATCAGGGATATCCCAATATCCCTGCCCTCTGGCACTGGGGGTCCAGTTCCTGATACAGAGCCCCTCTCCAGCTTCCCTGCAGCCCTTTCAGACCCTGGCAGGGGCTCTGAGGTCACCACACAACCTTCTCTCCTCCAGGCTGAAAATTCCCAGCTCTCCCAGCCTGACTCCATCATTTGACCAAGCAATGAAGAACTTGAGCCAAAGGGGCAGAATGAGGTGTAAGTCTGAGGCAGAGTTTGGAATCCCAGGAAGGTTTATGAGCCTTCCAAGGCCTTGCCAGACAAGCAGAATCAGCTTTGTCTTCAGACAACAACTGGCAAAAGGTGGCAACTTCTGTGCCCAGCTGAATTTTGCAGGCAGGCTCGGAGAGGAAGCCAGGGAACACACACGTTGTTGTAACATCAGTGCACAAATAACAAAAAGCTGCTATTTTCAGCTACAAGGCTGACAATAAACTGGTGCCAGTACCAGGAGTGCTGCCTTTACCAAACCCTGGGGTCAGCTTTCAGGAGTCCCGTGAGCAGCCCCTGCCTCTGCCAGTGACTGCACTGCCCCGGTCCTGTCACCAGCCCCGAACTCCCTGGCATTCCTGGCTGGAAAATGAAGCCTGTGTGGAAAAGTGTCCTGGTGGAAGGCCTGAGGAGGGGCCTCAGCTCTGGAAAAAACAGCACGGAAGACATGATCTTGCTTTATGCAAAACTGGGTGACAAGTCCTGCTTTTTCCAAAGGAAAAAGTGCCCATGGCATTTGGGTGGTGTGGGCTGTAAATGGCTTCAGACTGAATTCTGATGTAGAAAGTTGAGAATAATTGTTTCTGTGGTTCCTGGTGAAGGAGCTCCCTAATGTGAACAATCTTTCCACCAGGATAAAGAAAGTCAGGAATTTCACCTTATAATGTGAGCTGAAGGAATCACCCATGGGTGTTACCTGATTAGATTTCCCAATCTTAGAGTTTATTTTCATTATATTATCAGAATTTTCTAATTCTGGTAAACTCTACAGAAGAGCTTGTCCAGCTTCCACTGATGCTCAAGAGTGGAATAACAACCCCGGACCTGGATCCATTCCCACATCCTGCCAGTCCCACCTTCCCCTCGCTCATCATGACACTGATGGAAGCCACTAGATGTCACTGCTATATTGCACTAATAAAGTTAAAATAATATTTTTCTGGCAATAAATGTCCTGACTCATAAGGAAGTTGGTTTATAAAAGCTGTGGATAGTTTGGATTCCTTACAGTTAAAAAACAAAACAAAACTTCTTTTCTTTTTTATTTCACTAAAAATATTGGATCCAAGTTCAAAACACTCATTTAACAAATAACATTGATTTGTATTTTAAAAGGAGAAATACTTTGAAGTTAATACCAAGTAAAGAAACGTGGTCTGTGGCTCTGTGAACTGAGAGGATGGGAAAAAATTCTATCTAAAGGTCTGCAGTGCTGAAGACGAGGCTTGACTGCAGGCAGGGCTGGAGATGGTCAGGAATACTCCTGCTCCTGTGCTCCACCAGAGAAGGAGGCAAAAGGCCAGTGAAATAATAGTACCAGCAGCAATAATATTGTATTAATGTGCCTTTCATGTCCCAGGCTTCCCCGCTGCAGGGCAGGACAACAACCCCTGCACTCAGCAGCAGCAGGAGCCGCCCTTGGCAGCTGCTGGGAATTGGGAATGGCTGCTCCAATCCCAAATTTCACCAGGGCTTTGGGAAGCAGGTGAAGTGAATTTTAATGGGCAAGCTCCTGGTTTGCCCACAGTGCTGGGGCTTGCTCAAATTCCTTCATCTGCTTCTCCCTTCTACAAGGGGAGGGTGCTTTGGGTTTGGGTTTTGTGTTTTAAGGCTTTGGTGATTGAAAAAACGGGCAGGTGAGCTCAAATTTTGAACCATTCCTGGGAAGAAATTTGATGTATCTCAAGTGGCCACCTGACGATTCCTTCCCTAAATGAACCCTTGGGTTTTTCTCCTGATGTCACCTAGGCAAGAACTGGCTGCTGCAGGTAAGGAACATCCTGCAGGTAAGGAACATCCTGCAGGTAAGGAACATCCTGAACTCCTGATAGTGGAAGATGCAGGGAATGTCCTGAATTCTAATAAGAAAATGCTCAGAGGAGGTAGAGCCTCCCTCGTCTGTCATGGGGAGCTCTTTTTGGAGATGAAGAATGCAAAGCTCATACGGGATGGGATGGGTATTTTCACCCCATGGGATTTCTTCACCTTCTCTCCCCCAGAAAGTGACCTGGACACGTTCATGCCACTTGGGAACCAGCATTTTGGTGGGTGTGAGAACACAAATTAGGAGGGCAGCCATTTTTGGGTCTGTCCCCACCTCTACTCAATTTTTTTACCACAGTAGAAGGAGCTGAAGTTATTGGCAATTTACTGAGAACTGTTTCCTCTGTGAGGAGGAGCCTGAGTGCAGCTGCAGCTGAGCAGAGCCCCATCCCCGTGTCTGGGAGCAGGAAACGTGGCTACTCTGGGAGTCCCTGCCCATGAGGGTGGAGAAGAACCATGCTGTGGGTACCTGTGTGAGGGAGAACAACTGGGGTCCGTGGCAGGGGGAGGTTTAGTCTGTGCCCTCTGTGGACTGTGGGAGTAAAATGAGTGTAACCCATGCTCTGGGTTTTGTCCACACAGGAGCAGCTTTTTGGCTGTCTGCACCAGCACCAAAGGTGGGTGAGATGCTTTCTGACGTGGCTGGAGCTGGGCTGGACTCAGTGCCTGAGACAAAGCCCACTGTGCAAGGAAAGTGCCTCCTGTGTGCCTGCTCTTCCCCAGTGATGCCTCTGTTTTAGTGTCAGCGAGGACAACTGGAGTGCATGAATTTCTGTTTGGGGAAGCACTTGGGGACTGATGGTGCAGTATCACTGCAGGCTCTGATTAACCACCTGGTATCCAGCAAAAACCTCAACCAGAGCCATGCACAGACACTCAGGGTAACTGGAACCGGAGGGAAACCCAACCAGCCTCTCTCCTGATGGGCAGTGCTACAGAGTTTGTGTGTTCCACGTCCAGGTAAACTCCCAGCCGGAGCAGGACTGAGACAGAGAAACACAGACAGGCAAGAATAACTCACTTCCCTGGCTCAAGTTACTGACAAAGGCATGAAAGCCTCAGCCTGCAGGGTAAATTATGAGCTATCAACCCAATCAGAGCCATAATAAGAAGGGAGGAATCAGATGAGTAAGGCAATAGGGGGAAAGCAAACACTGTGAGTAATGGCAACACGAGGTTGGTTCCCTAGAAGTTGTCTGACCACATTAGATAGCACAGCTCAGTGACTGGGGCTGGGCCCAGTGTCTAGAGAATAAATCAAATGGGTTTTTTGTTGTTGATAAAACATTCTCTCCACAGCAGATGGATTTAATATTTCCTGGATCCATACTGCTCAAGCCCAGGAGTGGGGATGCTTTTCCAGGTCTGCACTATTGATAGCCTCGTTTCCAAGGGGTGCAGACTCCGACTCCTCCCAGGACTTGTTGCTATTAACTGTGAAGGGAGGATTTTTGTCTCTCTCTCCTTTGTTTCCTCCCTCAGTTTGTTGATTTTGTTTGCTCCTGATCCACTTCGCTTTCCCGGGCCCAGTTAATTCCTCCCACCCTTCCTCCCACCTGCTTCTCTCCTCTGCTCCTTCTTTACTGGCACTTCCATGCTCTCCCTGCTCAGGCCGTGGGACCATGGATTGGGAAGAAATCCTTTACTGTGGGGGTGGTGAGGCACCGGCACAGGGTGCCCAGAGAAGCTGGGGATGCCCACTTGGCTCTCTGCATAAACACATCCAGCTGCCATGAGCTGCTGTAAATCCAGAGGAACTGAGAGGTACAAACGCCACCAGCTTCCTCAGCGGAGCTGTGATCTGACCCAGGAACGAGGGAGGTGTAATGGATCTGGGAATTTGCATTCTGCCCTCTCTCCCCTTTCAGCTCGGTCAGAGGGGCTGGGTTTGCAATGAGCTCGGGCCACCCAGCATTCCATTCCCTGGGTAAGCTGTAGGTGCTGTCCCTTCTGCTCTGCCGGGCTGCCAGTGAGGTCTGAGGGGACCTGGTTGATTTGGTCTGGGATTGTCTTCAGACAGAGAATTTTAATTCCAGAGAAGTGAGAGACCTGGGACAGCCCGCTAGTGTGAGAGCTGCCCCTGCTCTGGCCAAGGGCAGCATTCCCACCACAATGAGCTCTAATTAGACAAGCAGTTAATTGAAATGGCAGGAGGACTGAGTACCTGGGAGGGAAGGCCAGCTTTGGATGTGGAGGAAATACAAAATGTTCCATAGCTGGCTGTAAATCCTTCAAAGCCCATCTTTACACGCCAAATATACTGACCACAAATAAGTCAAGGGAAGAGCAAGCTCTTTATAGGGCATGTGCCCCAGCAGCTCTGTAGGACCAGTACTGCCCCGGTCCTGAGCCAAAGGCTGGATTATATTTTTCAGCAAAAACTTATATATACAATTAAGAATCAAGTTTATTCTCCCACGGTCTTTGCTGTCCTTCAACTGTAGGAAAGGGAATCACTGCAAAATGTCTTGAGTAACAGAAAAAAATTTAGCTGTTAGTGATTAGTAGTTTATTTATTTTCTCAACTAATTCATTAAGAGAAGCTGAATTGAATGTCTTATTCGCCTGTAAAGCCTTCTTCCTCCTCTCCTCCAGCCCACTTCCTCTGAGTTCAGCACTTCCTGCAGGTAGATGTGGTGCTCACTGTTATTCCACAATGACTAAGTTTTCCTGAATCGTGTTATGGTTTAATAACAACAGGAATTAGGTTTGCTGCTACCAAAACCCATTTTATTATGACATGAAAACCTCTTGTGCAATAATAAGGGGGAAAAAAAATCTTTCCATCCACTTGTACAAAAGAAGCCTCAAGAGATCAGTGCTATAATAAGAAGAAAACAAACATGATTCAGTTTAGAAAAATGCAGCTAATATGTCTAAAGGAAACTGCAAGTGCTTAATCAAACAGAGGGATTTGGGAAGCAGTGTTGTTGGACATGACCTGGGAGCTACAGGGAGAGAGCAAATGAGATATTAAACAGATAATTAAGCTTTTTGCTGAAATGGCACTGTCATCATGGGATTTGGGATATTGTGTTCAGTTGTGTGCATCCCAAATGGATGGGAGGCACAAAGGAGCTGTGGGGATTGAGTAGCCTTGACGTAAGCAGGTGAGGGAGACAAAAGAATTGGAAAAGAATTGGGACATGACCCATATGAGTCTCTCTTGGTGGCTCCTGGACCTGACAGCGGAGCAGAGGGAAGGGAGAGCTCCCTGAGAATCAACACCTCCCCACACATCCCTGGGAAGGCAGAGCTCCCTGTGAATCAACACCTCTCTGCCGGGTCAGGGTGCCAGCCTGAATTCCTGACATAGCAGCCTTTGAGCCACAGGCAGCTGCCAGTGGAACTCTGGCCCAGCCAGGCCAAACAAAAAGTTCCTCTTGGATATTAAAATTAGAAATCAGATCTTGCTCAGTTGGACATCACAATGAGAGCAGTGGCTCACACTTGTGTGGGATGGTTCTGACAGGTTTAGGGCTCTCTCCCCTCCTTCCCAGGGCTGCAGGCCCTGTTCTGACCTGTCACAGCCCTGCTGACTCAGGACTGCAGCACAGGGTCTGTCACTGGGGAACAGCAGTGCTGGCTCTGCTTGGGCTTGAAAGAAGCAAGAGGGAGTTTAATTTTTACTTGAAAGCTTTTATAACAGTGCTTTGATGAACCTCTAATGTATATGTTGTTACTTATATCTCTTTGGGGACAGGGATGTAAAGAAAGGGGACAAGGAGCCTGGGGGAAGCCAAGCAGCAGAGCCTGGTGCCCTGTGGAGTTGTCCAGCACAACATACAAATAAATGACTTAGAGAAGACTAAGTCCTGAAGTTTAAATACTGTTTGTAGCACAAAAAGGGTCCTTGCTCCATAACTCCCATCAGCAAAATGAAGAAGTTCTCTGCCTGGATGGAAATCCCGTGTCCTCACTCTTTGGGAAGAGGCACATGCTGGCAGGGGCCCTTGGTCTGCGCTTTACCCCAGCTCGGTTCCAGAGCTCTCTGCAGCATTGGTCACCACCTACCTAAAACAACAGGGCTTGGGTGTAGACAATGGGAGTCTGCAGCTGGAAATGAAAAGCCAGCCCCGAAGCTGAGCCTTTAATGACTTTGGCTGTTAATGGACTTGTCCCCAGGGCAGAGGAACTGTGACATGCACCGAAAGCAAAATTTGTTCTTTCACAGTTCAAGTATTTTAGCTCCGATTAATAAAAATGCAGCAGATTTTTGCATCGCAGCAGAGCCTGATTTCTCTGTCACTGTGGAACAGTGAGCAGTTAAAGCTCCATCATCATCTGAGCCTGGCTTGGCTGGGGAGCTCTGCAGCTGCAGCTCTGAGAGCAGCGTCAGGCCTGGCTCTTAGATAGGACTGCAGTGGGACTTGGTGGGGTGGGGAGGGGTGGCTGTTAACTTGAATTGCAGACTCCCGGGCTGTTTTCTCTTTGATTCTTGGTAATGAAATGTTCTTTCCTCGCTAAACCTTAGGACTGCTGCAGCCCAGCCACATGGGTGTGTAGGGGGACTGTGCTGCCCTGCCCAGCGTGGTGACAGCTCTCTCGTGCCACAGCTGGGATGCTCCTGTGCATGCAGAACCACCAGGGCTGTGCCATTGGGTGACACTTCTACATCAAAGAGGTTCATAAGCAGAGCCTCCAATGTGTTTGAGGTTTGCCCATCACTGCAGGATACTTCCCAAGAGCATATTTGCTCATTAAAAAGCAGCCAGACTCGTTCCTGACTGTGTTATGGTTTGTTTGGATCCGTGGCTGCCTCCAGGATCAATGGGAGTGTGCTCTTGGAAAGGGCTGCACAGAGATGGGGAAACCTCAAACATTTTGGAGGGTCCGTTTGGAAACCTCTCTGGTTTGGAAGTCCACCAAAAGCATGTCATGAGATGGTTGGAAGACTGGGTGGGGTTTACATCTGAGGATAGAGTGCAAAAGTGAGAATTGTTTAGCTTGGAAGAAAAAAGGGTTGGAGGGTATGTGAGTGAGGTGTTTAAGAAAGGTACTGTGAAAACTAATCCACTCCTCAAGTTAACTTTCTGCTCTAATACGAGAGCAAGGGGTCAGTTAGCAAAAAATGAAACGGAAATTATTTTATCATGGACCATTTAACTGGGCTGCTTAGAAGTCCTGATCCCCAAAGGCAGAGACAAGAACTGGTACAAACAGCTTGATTTGACAGAAATGCCACTGAGTTTGAGACTCTGCTGTGTGCCCCTAAGCAGATTTCCCTCTGTGTGACTTGCCTGAGAAGGTTATAAATGAATTGGGCTCCTCAGCACGGCAGGGCCAGGGAGCTCCTGGAGCGGGGCCGGCGGAGGCTGCGCAGCTGAGGAAGGGCCTGGAGCAGCTCCGTGCCCAGGACAGGCTGAGGGAGCTGGGGCTGCTCAGCCTCCAGAGGAGCCCCAGCCGAGAGGGGCCCTCAGCCCTGGGTGTCCCTGGCTGCAGGGAGGGCTCAGGGCAGGGCCCGGGCTCTGCTCCGGGGCCCAGCAGCGGCACCAGAGGCACGGGCAGGGCCTGAGCCCAGCAATTGCCCTGCACAGGAGGCAGAAGCGCTGCCCTGGGCAGGGCCCAGCCCTGAGCAGATTGTGCAGAGAGGCTGTGCAGTGTCCCTCCCTGGGGATGCTGCAGAGCTGTGTGGGCACTGCTGTGCCCTGTGCTCTGGGATGGCCCTGCTGGGGCACGGAGGTGGCACCAGGGGAGCCCCTGGGGGCCCTTCAGCCTGACCCAGGCTGGGCTTCTGGGATTCAGAGGAGAACCAGGCCTAACTGGGGGCTTTTATAGCACTTCACTCAACAGGCTTCAATCCAAACATCAGGCTTTTCCTCAGGCTTTGACAGAAACAGCTGGGGCAGTCTTGGGACTGTTCAGATAGTCAACAATGACTTTGTGTATCTGATGAGATTTTTGAAAGTACCCACCTGACAAAATCCAGTCAGAAATCCATCACCCAGCTTCTTTTGAAAAGCCTACCGGGTGGGTGTTTTCATCCCAAGAGCTTATACACCAAAAATCCCCGTTGTCTTCTAACGTGCCTCCTGATAATCCAACAGGTAACCAGCACCCCCTCCTCTAAAGGGCACTTTGTGGTGGCAGATAGGTTCATTTTTAAGATTATCAGCCAGCAAGGACAATTTTGAAGTCTGCCAGGGCTGGAATAGCACATGAGAAATGGATACAGCAATGGAACCCCTCCCTGGGACAGGTATGAGCTGGGATTTCTTGAGCTCGGGCTCACGTAAATCGCTGTGATGAATGAACTCACCACTGGATGTCATTGTTTCTCTATAGGAAAGCGTCGGGACGCTTTTATTTGGCAGTAAAATTGTTTTTATTGTCTGGGGGTTTTTTTCTCCCCCAAACAGCAAGCCCCACACATGGGATATTCAGGTGTTTGGCACCTCTTCCCCTTGGCTGCAGCAAGCCCAGGAACCAGATTACGCCTCTTGTTTTGCTAGGGCGGGGCAGCTTTGCAGCCCTGTGATGGATACGGTGTCTCCTCAGCCCCGCAGCCCTCGGCCAGACCGTCAGCTGGTGTAAATTGTGCTGCTCGGAGGAGGCGAGCGGCAGTGCCAAGGCAAACAGCCCGGGGATCCAGCCCGTCCCGCAGCTTTCAAGTCCCCTCAAGCCCAGCCAATCCTTCCTGCTTCCTCCGACACCTCCCTCGTGCCCCGGCTCCCACCTTTCCCTGAATGTTCTTTACAACAGACCTAACCCTTTTTTCTCCTTTCTGTCTCAGTTCACTGTTTGAAAATTTCACCCAAATTATGACGTGAGTCAACTTCCCGTGTTCTTTCTGCTCCTGTTTGTGTTATCTTCAAGATGCCCCTTCCAGGTGCAAATGAGCCTTAGGGAGAAGTCAGCTGGAAAGGGGAAACAAGTCATATAAACATAGCCCAGAATCGTGTCCAACTTAACACCTACCTTGGCTTTTTGGTTGTTCTGGATTTGCCTCTGACCCCATCTCACTGTCAATTTTCCACAACTCCTTCATTTTTTTAAAATCTCAAAATACATCACAGAATCATGGAATACCCTAAGTTGGAAGGGACCACNCTCCTTCCTTTGGGCACTCTGGAACAGCTTTGGCTCTCTCTGATGTTGTGGCACCCAAACTGCCCCAGCACTGGAGGTGAGGCTGCCCCAGCCCAGAGCAGAGCGGGACAATCCCTCCCTTGTCCCCGGTGTCCCCAGGACAGGGATGTCCCTCCTGGCTCCAGGGCACACCGTGACTCACATATTTGGGCAGGTATAACTAACACAGAACATTAAAACTGTTCAGTGTTTAAGTATTTATATTTTGTATTTATATATATATTTATAATATAATTTATGTGTTTATAATATGTTTATATTCAGTATTTAAGGAACATGGGATTTTACCTTGTTAGTTCCTGACCTGGGTACAGAGAAGGGCTGGGAGAGGTTAATTTTAACGCAGTCACAGCCACCGAGGTGATAAGGTTACCGTGCTTCCTGTGATGCTGCTGTCCCTGTGCCCTGTGCCATTCTCCAGGACGGAGGGGACATTTGGGACATCTTCTTCCTGCAGGGTGAGGAACCGAACAGCACCACGGGCAGAGCGTTCCAGAGCAGGATCAGCTTTCTTCCCGTGTGCTGTTCCCTGATTCCTCTGCCAAGGTTCAGTCCCAGCCTTACAGAGCTCTCATCTATCAACTTCCTTACCTAGAATGAAAAGTGAATTAAGCCAGTTAATTACTCATAGAGCAACAGACAAGGAAGACAGCTTTCAGCATCACTCTGCTAAACCAGCCCAGCTCTTTGTACTTCCTTCGTATCTCTTGTGTGCCCAGCAGCTCAGGTAGAACAGTGAGGGATTTTGAAGACTGCTTTTCTGATCTCAGGTGTGGTGGCCTGCAGGAGAGTGAGACTCTGCTTGGTCAGTTGAGCTGTCCATCATTTTTTCATAAATCAGGTTTTTAATAAATCCTGCCACTTCACACTATGCATTGTCTTCCTCAGAGAGGTGCACCCCAGGCCCAGGGCTGCCTGCACTGGAGTCAGCGATGGACTCTTCTTTCCACACCAAATCAGGAGCTGTTCTGTGAGCAAAAGCGTGGAAGAGAAAGGAGTTTGAGCATCTTGTTTCACTCAGGGCTCTGGAAGAGATGGAGAGCCTCAATAAGAGGGCACAGAAAATAACCAAACAGTTCTGCCAGACAGTCTGCATCCAATTCATGAGAGATTTTTGGTGTAAGTGAAGGCAATTTGTAATTAAACAGAGGGATGATGGAGCTGTTCGTGGGTTACAGGAATTTCAGAGATCTGTGAGGTAATGAAACCATGCAGCTTCAGAGTGTAAGGACAGATGAATTATAATTAAATTCTTAATTTCCCTGCCAAAGAAAAGCAGAAGAAAAAGACTTGGCATCTCCCACAGAGTCTTTTGGGATTGGATAAACTGGAATTTTACGGAGTTTTATGGTCAAAGTGTGTTATAATCCCAAATGAGGCTGCAATGCCACCACCTTCTTACCAACTGAACTGGTGATCTGTGTGGGTTTGGGATCTCTGGGTTAAAACCAAGTGAAGAAATATTGATAACTTGTGCTCCTTTTGCCTTTGTCATGAGGGCTGCAGCAGAGAGGGGTGTACTCTGCTGAGCCTTCACAGTGGTAACTCATTTTATACCATTTTCATAATTTTTATCTTTTATATGGACAAATGGTGTCTCTGGCAATGGGATGAATGATGAACAAGGGTCTGCCTGGGGTGCCTGGTGCATCAGTAAGTCCTGAATCCTTGGTGGGTAAGTCTGTACCTCAGAGTGACTCTCAGAGGTCACCTTGTGTAACAGAGGAGCACCATGAGCAGGTGATGCTCTTGGCAAAGAGCATCTGTGTCAGGCATCCAAAAAACTTAATGGTCAGAAGCTCAGGATGTCTGACTTTGGGTTGTTTTGGGTCTATTCTGCTCCTCCACAGTGCCAGGGAGGAGTTCACTACTAAATACTTTGGTTTTTCCATAGGAGGTTGACACCCAGCTCCGTTTGGGTGCCTTGGAAAATGCCCCTTCATGTCCTACTGGGGCTTAATTAGAAGCAATTTGTTAATTAAAAGCAATTTGTCTCATTCCATGTCCTGAATTCCCAAGCAGCAGAGCTCCCCTTGCCCCCAGAGCCAGCTCCAGGAGCCACAGTCCCTGCTGGATGCTCTGAGGGAATGTCTGATGCAGGAATATGTTGACAAAGGGAACAACAGCTCAGAGTCTCGGCTTGTTTGGTGACAAATTAAACTCTGCCTGTTTCCCCAAATTGCAGCTGTGACCTGGACATTTTGCAGCTGCCACACCATTAACTACAAGTTCATGGTATTGCCAATGAAAGATATGAAAGAAATAATTTTCAAGTGGTAGATTTGACTTATCTTCTTGTTCTAAGGGCTCTGAAGTGGATTTCAGCCCTGTTCACTCACAGCCATGTCAGACTGAATTACCCAAATTAAGCCTGTTCCCAACTGCCTAAAACTGTTTCAGTGTCAGGAGGTCTCTGTAACACTTCTCAGAGCTCTGACCTAGCAAATGTGCTCTCTGGAGCTGCTCTTTTGATTTTCTCCCAACACCTAAAATCCAATTGCTTGAAGCAAGTGCTTGGTAAAAGACTCAGTGACCAGCACAGTGTGGGGGGAGAGGCCAGAACAGAGCAACCACTGCAAGGTATTAGGCAAAGCTGAGAGCAGCCCCAAATATGCTAAACAGTAAAAATGACTGTGCCACTCTTGAGGCTTAAATCCACATTTTGATAGTGACTGTAAAGGGCAGTGATAAATTTCTCTTGGATGTAAAAGGACCAGACACACAATGTTCTCTCTGGCTTCTTTGAAGAGCATTTAGGAGCTCTCTTGTGTGGAGGAGCAGGAGGAGCAATTAGTGCTGAAGCCAAGCTGCACCTCTCAGGCTGAGTGGTCCTTCACCAGCACAGACCCCGGAGCCCACGGGTTTCATTCAGATCACAAAGTGTTGCTCAGACTAATTCAGAATTGCCAGTGCCTGAAAGCACAGTGACAGCCTCCATCAAGGAGGCTCTGACAGCACGATGCAGGCTCCCGGTCAGGCTCCCTGCCTTTCCTGTCCCAAAGGAATCAGACACATTTTCTGCTCTTTGAGGCCCAGTCTCCCATTTAGAAAATGTTCTTTTTCATGTAGAAAATGCACTTTTTCACTGAGCCAAGGAGCGACTGCCTTGCTGGCAGCAGTTAATACCAGAGCACCAGGGGGGCACTTGGCCAGTGAGCATCATCCTGTGAGCCTCCTCACAGCTTCAGTGCAGGGTGTCAGGGAGCTGCTCTGACAGCCTGGAACCTGGAGCACTGAAGTGCTTTTTCATGGATGGGGTCTGGTTTCCTTTCTGATGTGATTCCATGCTTGACGCTCCCCTAATTTGTCAAGTTGGACCTCCTGGGTTGTCTCTGTGACAAAGAACCTGCAGGTGCTTTGAAGGGCCACCTGCTGTGTCAGGCGGGGTCGATGGAAATGTCTGAAGCACTTGCAAGTTGTATCCTTTTGTTAAATCCGCTGTTCCTTCCGTGGCTGGATGTGCTGCTGCGTGTGCTGAGAAGCAGCAGACCTGGATAGCACGTATAAGAAATGATGCACAAAGCCTGTGAGTTTATAAACTCCTTTTTGGGCCAAAGACTTCTCTGAGGGGGATTACTGTGAGCTTTAACTTCTGCAGCTGTTTCTCTGTGTTCATAAAAATTCAAAGCTCGGTCTCACGTTACAGCAGGGTGACCCAGCTGCGTTCATGTTTCAGGTACTGCCCACTGCAAATTGCTCCTGGTTCACAGCAGCAAAAGCATTGCACAACTGGGATGAATTTATCTTTTAGTGAAGCTCCTTGTCCTTATCTCTCTGAGTAACCAGTCCAAAACTCCTCCAACTATCGGATCTCCTGTGATACTCATTCCTCCCGCTATTGCCAGTTCTCACAGTTTCATCATGAGTCTCTTGGAGCTGGATTTGCATTCTGATGAAACACATCAGTCATCACACCCTGCTCTTGCCTGGGGGAAAACCCTGCCTGGGTTGGATCCCTTTCCTGTCTCCTTCTTCCAGGTGGGTGCTGGGGAGAGCAGGGAGTGCTCTGACCTCCCCCTGGGGAACTAAAAGGAAATGTGAGATAGGAGAGGAGGCAGGAGGAAAAGAACTGGGTCTTGTATCTGATAAAATAGCTTTGCCTCTCTGTGGACATCAGGCCATTCTGCTGTGTGCTTTGAAGGAAAACCAGTGGTCTCTTAGAGGGACTTAGTGGCTTCAGGAAAACAGAAGCTCAAAGACAAAATATTGGCAAATGACAGAAGATAATTAAGCAACTGTGAGTTTTGGGGACAGTAGCAGTCTTGTCTCATCAGACAGCACCTCATGCCAAACCACAATCCTTCCTCTGTTCAGTGGGGCTTTCTGTGAGTCCGGGAGAGCTGCCTCAAACTGGAGAGGAAACAGAGAGAAGAGTCTGAATGTCGACGTGTAGGGCACCAGCTATTTTGAAAATGCCTGTTTTTTTTCCAAGCAGAGCAGTGCCAGGTGGGAACAGCCTGGGGACATCCCCAGGAGGTGTGTGGGGACCTGCCCCAGCCCTGCCCCAGCCCCAGCCTGTCCTGTGAGTGGAGCAGGCACAGCCCAGGCCTTCCACTGTCCCCTCACGCTGCCAGGGCAGCCCCCAGGACAGTGCCAGCACCTTCAGGCCCTGGTGCTTTGTGTGCAGGGGCATTGCAGAATTTCTGTTATTTCCAGTCCAGTGCAGAGCCTGATGGTGGGCAGCCCCTGCCCCTCTGTCCTGAGGGACCCTTCCCTTCACTCGGTGCCTGCAGGGGACAGGAGGCTGCACGGGGCTGGTGCAGCCAGGATTCTGAGTGCATCTGTTGGAGTCGTGTAACCCCAGAACTTCCCGTTCTCCGTGTGTAGTGGAACAGTGAGGCTGTTATCTTGCACTTAGCGATAGCAAATTAGTATTTTATGCAGATTTAACATCATTACCCAATTTGTGTGGAAGAGCACCTGCCTGGGTAGGCCCCATACAGATTCTGTTTTACAGAAATGCACACACCTTCCTTTACTCCTTCATTCCCCTCTCAGACAGTGCTTGGTTTTTTTATTTCCTTGTCCTGGTGCTGGGGTGGCATCACAGCCATTCCCTGTGCTTACCCTGCAGGATGTTCACCAAAGTCTCATTGCTGTGTTTGGGTTGTCTCCGAGAAGGAAGCCAAGAACACTCTCTGGGCTTCTACTCATGGAATAAGCAGATCCAAGGCCTGCCTCAGTTTTCTCTTTGCTGTCATGTTTTACATCTAATGCAGTGCCCTGTCTGCACTTCAGGTGTTTCAGCTTCCACCTCAAAACCTGCTGTTTTTAAAAATCTGTCCTACCCACTATTTTAAAAAGGTATTTTCTTATGTAATGTTTCTTTTCTCCATCTTGCCAAGAATTTCTGCCTTGTTGCCTTCATCCCTTCCACGAATTTGACACCTTTGTAATTTAATCTTGCAGTCAATGTCTTGCTTTGCTCACGTCTGGAACATGCCAATGATGTTACACTGCTCCCTCAGCACATGTGCTTCTAATTCCCTGTATTGTCACACACCAGCTCCAGGATCACGTTTGGGGTTCAATCCTGCCCTGTCTGCTGCAAGGACGGGAGAGCAGTGAGGTGTAATTCCTTCACTCTCCCTCTGGTACCAGTGCAGGACGATTCCTACTGGACTGAGGGGGTTCTGTGATAAAGAATCCTTTGATAATGAGCTTCTGTGGGGAAACCAGTCTTCCAGCCAGGAGTGTGTAATAATCATGGAATCACAGAGTCATAGGAGCATAGAATGATAAAATGGTTGGGGTTGGAAGGGACCTTAAATCCCATCTCATCCCACCCCTGCATGGGCAGGGACACCTCCCCCTGTCCCAGGCTGCTCCAAGCCTGTCCAGCCTGGCCTTGGGCACTGCCAGGGATCCAGGGGCAGCCACAGCTGCTCTGGGCACCCTGTGCCAGGGCCTCCCCACCCTCCCAGGGAACACTTCTTTCCCAATATCCCATCCATCCCTGCCCTCTGGCAGTTTGAGACTATTCCCCCTTGTCCTGGCCCTCCAGCCCTTGTCCACAGTCTCTCTCCATGTTTCCTTTTGGCTCCTTCAGGCCCTGCAAGGCCCCAGTGAGGTCACCCCAAAGCTTCTCCTCTCCAGGCTGGACAATCCCAGCTCTCCCAGCCTTTCCTCCCAGCAGAGCTGCTCCATCCCTCTGCTCATCCTGGAGCCTCCTCTGGCCTGGCTCCAGCAGCTCCAGGTCCTGCCTGTGCTGGGCCCCAGGGCTGGGGCAGCTCTGCAGGTGGGGTCTCACCTGAGCACAGGGGCACAATCCCCCCTTTGCTGCTGCCCACGCTGGGGCTCAGCCCAGGGCAGGGGGTTCTGGGCTGGGGCAGCTCCGGCTCTCACCCCCAGCACCCCCAGGTCCTGCTCCCAGGGCTGCTGCAGCTGCTCATCCCCAGCCTGGATTGACCCCGGGGGTTGTCCCGACCCAGGGGCAGCACCAGCACTTGGCCTTGTTAAGCCTCCTGAGATTCCTGTGGGCCACTCCTGGAGCTTGTCCAGCTCCCTCTGGGTGTCACCCCATCCTTCTGGGGTGTATGAACGGGGTCACAGGTGCTGCCTTGTCTGGGTACAGAAAGCCTCAGTTGCAGACTGTATTTAAACACCGACTCCTGCCAGTGTCTGGGGGGTTCTGCTCTGCTGCTTGCACCTTTTGGCTGCCAGAAACCCTCCGGCTGTGCTGGGAGCTGCTTTCCCAAAAGGGGGAGGAGAGGGCAAACAATGAGTCTGCCTCTCCTCCCTTGTCCTTAGTGCACGTTGCTCCACGTGTAGCAGAGATATCCAATCCAGGCCCTTAAGGATTTGTTTCCAAGAGCTGGAATCTCTGCTTTGTCAGAATGAACTGCGAGTGGGATGTAACAAAGGCTGCACTGTGGGTTCGTCCCTCTGTCACAAAAATAATCTCTCCTTTTTATCTGGCCTTGTGCTTTCCTGACTTTTGCAGGACAACCAGTTCGAAACACATGGGATAGAGATGTAGCAATGAATGACACAGGTTGTTGGGTGGAGCAAGCAGACTTTGTGGTTGCTGAAACCTTGTTTCCCTACGAAAACAAACCGAAAATCAAATGCCTCCCAGTATGGGAGGACATACGAAAAATATTTGCATAAGGAATATACAGTTCCCTAATTGTGGCATTTTCCATGTCTCTCAAAACCATTTAAAAGCTCCTTCCTAACCACCAGCTCTGTGGCTGTGGCACACTGGCTGGGATTTTTGGCCAGCACTGCTGCTCTGCCTGATGAGGAGGTCAGGTTTCATTCCCACAGCAGAATTACCCATCCTGAGAGCCTCCAGAATGATCCTGACTCTGGAAGCCTCTCTTGGCGTCTGAGCTTTACAGAATCCCAGAATCAGAGAACAGTTCAGGTTGGGTCATCGGGTGCCACCTCCGTGCCCCAGCAGGGCCATCCCAGAGCACAGGGCACAGCAGTGCCCACACAGCTCTGCAGCATCCCCAGGGAGGGACACTGCACAGCCTCTCTGCACAATCTGCTCAGGGCTGGGCCCTGCCCAGGGCAGCGCTTCTGCCTCCTGTGCAGGGCAATTGCTGGGCTCAGGCCCTGCCCGTGCCTCTGGTGCCGCTGCTGGGCCCCGGAGCAGAGCCCGGGCCCTGCCCTGAGCCCTCCCTGCAGCCAGGGACACCCAGGGCTGAGGGCCCCTCTCGGCTGGGGCTCCTCTGGAGGCTGAGCAGCCCCAGCTCCCTCAGCCTGTCCTGGGCACGGAGCTGCTCCAGGCCCTTCCTCAGCTGCGCAGCCTCCGCCGGCCCCGCTCCAGGAGCTCCCTGGCCCTGCTGTGCTGAGGATCCAGAGCTGGACACGGCACTGCAGAGCTGCCCCCAGGGCTGGGCACGGGGGCAGGATCCCTCCCTGACCTGCTGGGAATGCTCTGCCTGAGGCACCCCAGGGGCACTGGCGGTGGGTGCACCCCACCTTTAGGCAAAATCTCCAGAGAGCAGAGCCCAAACACGAATCGCAGTTCAGCCAGTGTCAGCTGCAATGTCTTCAACAACATTTGTTTGCGTTCCTCCAGTCTCCCATGAACTAAAATCTGAGAGGGATAATTCAGGAAGTACAGGACCTGCCCACAAAGCCCACAAAACCTCCTGGGTAAGCACTGGAGCGCAGGTCAGTATGTCCTTTGTGAGCAATAGCACATTAATAATACATATTGTACATTAATAGCACACATTTCTGTAGCTTACGTGGATGTGGCAGCCACCTCAGCTTTCCTCAGTGTTACGAGATGTTCAGAGTCTTCCATGAAATGCTGTCCAATTAAAGCTGATGGCAGAGTTGGATGTATTTATTTTCCTACATAATGAGCTCTCTCTCTTTCTCTTTGTCCTTTAGTTGATTGCTTTCAACCTGAGAACTCTGCCTGTTACGCTTGGGAGAATTCTCAGGTGTCAGGAGTGTAAGATTGTGGTTATTATAAGGAACATGAGGTTCTAAGAGTGGATCTTTTAATTGCAGTAATAAATCTTAAGAGATAGCAAACAATGCTCATCCAGATTAAAGTCTGGAAATAGGAATATTGTCACGCTTGTCTTTTTTACTCATGTGCATTGTTCAGCTCAGGCAGTGACAGGCTTATCTCTGGACTGGAAAGCCAATGCCATGTTGCATTTACAACTTAATACAAATAAGCAGAATTCTTTTGTGCTTCAGTGAGCAAATGTAATTGCTGGCAGATGTGAGTTTCAGGTTAGCACTCCCAAATTGCTCCATGTTTACAGAGTTCCCCCCAAACCAGGCTGCAGCTCCAGACTCTGGTTCAGCGATGGGAGAGCGAGGGCTGCACCCCTGCAATGCAAACGGGCAGGGGAGGCAGAACTGCTGAGAATCACAGAATATCCTGAGCTGGAAGGGACCCACGGGATCACTGATCCAGCTCCTGTCCCTGCACAGACACCCCAACAACCCCACCCTGGGCATCCCTGGCATCCCTGGCAGCCTCGGGGCCGTGCCCATTCCCTGGGGAGCCTGGGCAGTGCCCGGCACCCTCTGGGGAAGAACCTTTCCCTGCTCTCCAGCCTGAGCCTGCCCTGGCCCAGCTCCAGCCGCTCCCTGGGTGCCGTCCCTGTGCCAGGAGCAGAGCTCGGAGCTGTCCCTGCGCTGCAGCCCCGGGGAGCTCTGCCCTCAGCTCCTCTGCTGCGGCTGGACCAGCCCAGTGCCCTCAGCTGCTCCTCGGGTGGCCCCTCCAGACCCTTCCCCAGCCCTGGCTCCCTCCTTTGGACACTCTGGAACAGCTTTGGCTCTCTCTGATGTTGTGGCACCCAAACTGCCCCAGCACTGGAGGTGAGGCTGCCCCAGCCCAGAGCAGAGCGGGACAATCCCTCCCTTGCCCCCGGTGTCCCCAGGACAGGGATGTCCCTCCTGGCTCCAGGCACTGCTCATGTTCACCTGGCACCAGCCAGGACCCCCAGGTCCCTCCCTGTTTATTACATTATCACTGTTCTGTTGCAGCCCATGCTGCACTATCCCCAATGTCTCCTGATGCTGACAGGCAGCCTTGGTGTTCCTTAGGGAAAAATGCAGCTTTGACACTTTCTTCTATGACTTGATCATCCAGATATTTGTCAGGCTTACTCTCAATGCCAGGCTGGTGTATTTTTGGTGGTTCAGGATCTCAGTAAAGTTTACAGCCTGTCATTCTGCTGTTCTGCTAAGCCTTTCCTGTTCTGAGATGTTGAATCTCATGTTGAACTGGGATTGTAAGAAAACCCTGTTGTTTTCACTGAACCACTGCACAGGAGGAGGTCTGATTTAAGACATTGTTACCCCACCATGTACAAGAAAATTCTGAAGAAATCTGTGTGTATTTATACACCAGGTATCAAGGATAATTCTGTAAAAATGCTTCATTTCAGTTAAACATTGTAAGATCCCCCTGAACATTTTGACAAAATTGGGTGCTACAGCTCTTGCTTGTCTAAAACTGTTCAAGCATCTTTTCCTCATCCTTTGTTCCTTCTGAGCCTCCCAGCTGCTGATGTGAGCAGGACTGGGGGTTCCAGAGTACTGACACTGAAAGAAGGACTCTCTCTGTGGGAGTAAGGCAGCGTAACCATCCTCTGAACTGTCCACAGTGCTGCAGAGTATCCCTGGAGAAAAACATCTCCAATTCTGTAATACTCAAGCCCCCAGATTGCACCTGAGCTTGCACGGAGCACAGGTAACAGAGAGGCAAAACTGCAGCACAAGTCTGGGTGTGAGGGTGAAGGCATTTTCACCAGGCTGGGTTTGTGGAGAGCCGATGTTTAACTGCTGCTACTTTGTTTGTGAGCCAGTGGTGAAAGTGCTCTGAAACAGGAGGATTTCACAGGTGAAATGGTGTCTGTGGAAGCTGGGGAAGCACTCTGCCTCCCTTAGATGTAGTCATGTCAAAGCTGAGTCGAGTCTCCTTCCTGTAGAAACCTTCCCGGGAATACAGGCAGGGAGAAGTGACCACTGTTTGAATTTGCAGAGCAATGCTTTGAGCAAAAAAGTGTGCTGGGGTTCTGCAGTAAAAACGAGATCAGCACAGATTTTTAGGAGGGAAGATAATGGATATATCCATCAACCAAGGAAAGATGTGTCTATCTTATATATAAAAACACAAGCTGGAAGAGTAGTAAGAACGTGCCTAATATCTTGGTGTTAGACATGAAAATGAAATGAAATGAAATGAAATGAAATGAAATGAAATGAAATGAAATGAAATGAAATGAAATACTCTGAGTTAGAGACACCTTGGCTGCAGCTCTAGCCAGGGTATCAGAGTGGCTCTGCCAGCCCAGCTTTCCTGGGAAGAATTGCATTTCTGTAATATCAGCCGATGGTGGTGCAAATAACCCAAAGAAATGAGGATGTTTTCTGTTATTTTTCATACAACTGGAGGATTTCCTCTCCTCTGAAGCACAGTGCACCTTCCTTCACCTGCTGAAGCTGAGCCCCCCCACCGCCAACCACAACTCTGGAGCAATTTTTATGTCTGCAGTGAGCTGCAGGAGATGCTCCTGATTGCAGTGGCTTGCTCTGGCTTGGGCAGACACCAGGTGGAATTTACTGCTACAAATAAAGCTCTTCCACATGGATGAAAACAAGGACGATGCTGCAAAGCACAAAGCTCAACCTTAGCCTCAGTTTTGAACAAAAGCCCTGAGGTGTTTCTCTGCTGAGGGCAGCCCCAGCTGTCCCACAGTTGATGGTTGTTAGCAGCTTTGTGACATCCCCGCAGCGGTGCTGCAAGATGGACGCAGGGAATTCTGTGCCAATATCACGAAGACGTTGTGTCACCGTGGGTTCCTCACTGCAACGCAGCCCCGTTGGCAGGGCCCCCGCGGAACAAACCTCCCTGGCCTATAAGTCACCAATATGAAGTCTTTAGGAAAGTTGGAGAAGTGCTTTACAAGAACCTCTATTTTTCCTACCACGGACGCCTTTCCTCACAGGATTCCTTTATGTCACTGTGCTCTGCTGAGGGGAATAAAGAACTCACTATGCCTTCAGCTGGGTAGGACATTTCATAGAAATCTGGGGGGGTTGCTTCAAAAGAGGCAAACTGAAGAAGCACCAAATAAAGTCCAAATGCTTAATTAAAATGAATGGGGTTTAAATTTTGCTGAAGAGAAAGCATTTAATCAACTGAGAGCACAGAGAGCTGGGATTTATTTCTGCAGCAGAAGTGCCTTGAAATCCCCCTGGGATTCGCCTGCCATTGTACAGGTGGCAGAAGACAATGTCCAGAATGGGACAGTGCCTGCCTGGAAGAGCCTCCTGTCTCACTGAAAAGGGCAGGAGAACGGGGTGATGGTATTTACACCTGACACGTGGGGAGCAGAGGCCCAGAGGAGGTAAATGAATAAGCCAAAGTTTGTAATCAGTGAAGAACTGGGAGAAGAGCTCCTGCATCTCAGGATGCTTCAATGAGCTTTGGCCAAAAGCTCATTCTGCCACTTGGTAAAGGCATTTTGATCGCTGGGAGAACAAAGCATCACTTAGCAGTCATTTATATAAGATATATTTTCGTGCTTTTTAGGAAGTTAATAAACCAGACTTCTTTCCCATCCAACTCTTGGACACTGCCAGGGATCCAGGGGTAGCCACAGCTGCTCTGGGCACCCTGTGCCAGGGCCTCCCCACCCTCCCAGGGAACAATTCCTGCCCAATATCCCATTTACCCCACTCTCTCAGTTTGAAGCCATTCCCCCCTGTGCTGTCACTCCAGGCCCTTGTAAAAAGTCTCTCTCCATGTGATGCCAAATCCTGAGACATCAGGATGTCCATCTGTCTGTTTTGAAATCAGTTCCTTTCCTTTCGAAATTCTGAGTATTAATTATTGAGCAGATCAGTGGAGAATTTTTTATTAATAATTTGCTTTCATCTGGAAACCAGCTCCTCAAAAAAAAGCATCACCTTTGGACCAGCTCTGGAGCTGATTGAAATATGCAAACTTGAAAATGCCCACGGAAATTTGAACCTTGTGTGGGTACTGGGATCCTTTGAAAACCTGTGGCTTCTCCTACTTCACATCAGACAAGTGAGACCTCTTTTTCTGAGCAATGCTTCCTGTTTCTGAGGGCTGATGCAAAGAAGTGCCTTGGAGTTTTGGCCAAGTTTGTCACAGACCCCAGACTTACAAACAGTCTGAAATTTAAAGGTATATAAGAAGGTTCAAATACTTATGCACAATATTCCTAGAAAAACAGACCTAGCAAAGCCAGCATGAAATTTTAGTCTTAAATACTTTATAAAAGTTGCTGGTAGTGCTGCCTGTAATTAAGCTTGCCTCACATTTCCCATTATAAGCCCCAGTTTTCAGTGGCATAAATCTGTGCCAGGTTTTAACTGTTTGGGCTGAAACTTTCCATGCTGAATGTCTGCCGCAGATTAATTGTTTGGAAAGCTTCAACAAAAAATGGTTTCACCATTTCTGGGAATGAAATTAAGAGAAAAATATTTTCTTTTGCCCATGCAAACTTAATTCTGGCATTTCCTAAGCTTTGAGTGCTGGGGCTGTAACCTTGATGTTTTTATATATGTATGTTTATGTTTCCTTCAGAAAGGGAAAGTTTATAAAATAATGCCTACCTGGGTATATTTGGACAGCCAGGCAACTTTGAACTCAACATGAAATCTGTAAATAATTTAATTAGCTTGGAAACAATCTAATTACATTGATTTATTGTTTATCCTTGTGCAAATTGCTTGAGGCCTGACTTCAACAGGCTCATCCTTCCTTAGGGACGGGACTGTGGATCAGTTTTAAGATTGGTCTCCTAATTTAAGTTTTAGTTCAGTTCTTAGATACAAAGTGTGGTGAATGCTCTCTTCCTCCACGGCTGTCAGGCTGATTTAAAGTTTACAGGACGTTTTTGATTTGATTTTTTGGGATGCACCCTCCTGTCACCCAATTCTAGTTCAGCAGCAGGCTCAGTCTTTGGCTGTTTGAAGGGACATTGTCTCCTGCACTGCCCTGCAGATACAGAAACCAACCAGAAGCCTGATTTTAGCTGGATCTCTGACGATTTCTACCAGCCGAAATTTGCCTTGCTATTCCCTAAGAGAAAGAAGACCATCCCCAGTAGCCTGGACTACGAAAGAGGAGTTTTGCAGTTTAGGGAAGGACCAAAGGGTGAGGAGGGTGAGCCTTAGAAAGGCAAAGCCTGGCTCAGTGCTGGGCTAGCAGCATCCGAGGGACGGGGCCCTCCCAGTGCCCTGCCTGTGCTGGGGCTGAGGAGACGCAGAGCTCACACAGGGGTGGAGGAAGGGCTTGTGCAGGTGGGTGTGGGTCCATCCTGCTGAGCAGGGACGTTCTGGGCTCCTTGTGGTGTTGGGAAAGTGCTCAGAAACTCTCAGAGTGACCTGCACCTCTGGGCCACTGACATCCAGGTGATTTAGCTGAGGACATTTATTTTAGTGCTGCCCTCAAGGTCACCTTTATTTTTCTTGCATCTTTGACTTCACTTACTGGATAGGATTTTTTTATGGAAAAAAGAAACTTTCATGTTGAAGTGTTTGAGAAGTAATAAGATGGATTGTGTTGTTTGAAGAGGAATCAGACAGGTGTGGAAATTATATCACTTGTTGTGTTAATGTTGTTATTGCCAGGGATTTTCAGTCGAACTGCCCAGGAAATTCTTTTGGAAAAAAAAAAAAATGGTGCCAGTTTGATCCATTTTTCTGTACTATTGGCAAGAGCTGTGACAACGATGAAATAATTTTCTGTCCCTGTGCTGCAGGCCCAAGGCAAGACTTTCTTCCTTTCACGGCTTCTTGTGTAATTGCCTTTAAGTAAAATTAACTGTAAATCGCTGTAGTTTGAGCAAAAGAACATTCGTCTCTGTAAACAACCTTATCTTCCCCTGAGGCTGATAGCGACTGCCCTCAGCCACAGCTGGAGCAGTCCTCCCTCTGCTAATGGGGGCCACTGTGCATTAAAAAAGAGGAAAAAACGCTTTGCTGCAGCCTATCGAGGCAGGAATGACCAGGACAATGAACGGCATTCCCAGTTCAAAGGCTTTGGAGCTGGTTGGGATTGGAGTCCCCTCCTGACTGCTCCTGGGGAAGGGCTCTATCCAGCAAGCCTGGCCCTGATGTCTCTGAACTCGGAGCTGGGACTGGTGGGATATTCCAAGGGGAAGTTGTTCACACGGAATTTCTCTGGGAATGTCTCAGCCTCGCCCTGTTCCTAAACCACGGTGCATTCCTTCTCCTCACACTCGGTGGATGTGGTATTTCCCTGAGCTCCCTGTGCTCCAGGGCTTTGTTCTGCTCCAGAGCTGCGGGTCCCTTCCTCCTAAGCTGCCGTGGAGCTCTGGGGTTGTTTGGGGCCAGGAGACCTGGGAGGGTTCTTTGGTGGGTCCCTGCTGGGTCACTGTCGGGTGCTGTGTCCAGCCTGTGTCTATCACAGCTGAGGGATCCCTCCTGCAGCTCCAGTTCTCTATTCAGCAAAATATTGAACCAATCCTATGCCTCTGCTTACTGAACCCCAAACACGGAGCTGAAAGCCTGTTGTACTGAGTAAGAGCCTCAAGAACAGAGGTTTTCTTCAGCAATGTCTCTGTAATGACAGCAAGGTCAGGTCCCTGTGAATGCTGTGTGCCAGGGCTCCGGGGACTCTGTATTTCACACTCTCCCAGCTCTCGGAGGGCTTTTTCTCTCTACTTTTATCAGTTCATTCACTGTAATTCCTACATCCTTCTAAGTCTGGAATAATGTCACGATGAAAATGGAATCTATAATCTTGGTGGGCTTCTAGTTCATCCTGCTCCTTCCTAGGAGTATCCCTGGATCACACAACATCCTTCTGGGAAAGTGCTAAGAGTTTATTACTAGAGGAGTTCACAATATCCTGTTAAGGCAATGATTTAACACTACAGAAAAACTAAACTAAACTTTAAAGTAGTGTTACATTTTGAGTTTTATACTGTGCTCAAGTGCTGCTGGGATCTCTTTTACAAACACCACACAAAAAATAACACAAGGAGGGCAGTGTCAGCCCTCCAGTGCAGATCAGCCTTTGCATGTGCACCAAGATGAAGAAATACCCTGAAAGGCAGCATCAAAACATTATTGTAGGAAGATAAAGCTCCAAGGCTGCCAGAGTTCAAGGGGCATTTGGAGAATGCTCTCAGGGATGCACAGGGTGGGATTCCTGGGGTGGCTGTGCAGGGCCAGCAGTTTGGCTTGATAATCCTTGTGGGTCCCTTCCAATTCAGGATATTCCATGATTCTCTAATCAGTGAGTACCTCCCACGCCTGCCCTTGTGGTGTGTCCACTGCCTGTGATAGTTTAGGGCAGGGACTCCATGTCCTGCTGGTCCCTGGTGTCCGTGCCATGCCTGTCTGCTGGTGAGGGAACTGCACTCCTTGACATGATTTGCTCTTGGGAAACGCCTGTTGGCCATCAGTCATCTCTGCTCTGCCTTCAAATGTTTGTGTAATGATTTGTTCCAGCATTTTTCCAAGAACTGAAGCAAAGTGAAAAGGCAATTGCAGCAGTCTCTGGAATTTTCAGATGCCAAGTACCCTGTGACATGATGCATCTGGGGCGGGTCGGCTCCAACAGTGGATCCATTTATGTACCCTCAGCTCTTCCCTCCAGTGCTAAACTGGACCTCTTGGTCCCTCTCCTTTCTCAATCTTGTCACTTGAGTGTGTGGTAAGATATTTAATTAAAATGTGTTCCAGGCAACAAAATGCTGGGACTGATAGGAGTAATTCAGTGTTTAACATGAAGCCTACAAACCTTGCTGTAATTTCAGCTGGTGCAGCTTTTGGCCTCTTGTCACTGCTTATTATTGTTGGTTTGTGTTTAAAAACAAAAGTACAAATTGCAAACAGAATGGGCTTGTTAATTACGGATTGTTTTGTGGAATTAAACATCAAATAGCCTCCCTCTCCAGGCTGTAGCTGTTCCTGAAACCCGTCCATGTCATATTTCTCTGCAAAGGTTGAAATATGTCAGGCAGGTGTTTCAAAAGTCCTTCTGCTGCAGGGAAATACACTCTGATGTAATCTGCCTAATTTGACTCTTTGAATTACTTTCAAGCACACTTGCTGTTTGTAATGGAAATAGCTCCCCAACCACTTCAGAGAGCACTTTGTAATGTGAGCTGGTAAAACTCTGCAGGTGTAGTGGGTTTTTTATTTTATTTAACATCTTAGGTTTGTTTACTTTAATGTGTTACTGAAAAAGTGACATAAAAGTGGTTTAACAAGTCATTTTTCATTTGAAAAATGTTTT
The DNA here is from genome assembly GCA_013399195.1 of Dicrurus megarhynchus. Lineage (NCBI taxonomy): Eukaryota > Metazoa > Chordata > Aves > Passeriformes > Dicruridae > Dicrurus > Dicrurus megarhynchus. The sequence continues at coordinate 168,450 of VXAD01007338.1, forward strand.
CTTATTAACAAAGTTAACATCCAGTATTCTGCAATAGAACTACTGACTCCAGGAAATCACATTTTGCCCAGGGGAGTTTGTTTCCTGAGGCTGAAATTCCCCCAAGACTTTTGTTTGGGGTTGTACATACCCGAGGCCTTTTGGCGTAAGCATCAATTAAAAAATGGGAAATGGTGTTTTCCTTGCTAATTCTTGGCTACTGAATGGAGGCTACCGAAAGCCCTGGGCTTAATTTAATTTATTTTTTGCTTTGGTTTACTCCTCTCCCCACACCCACCCTCAACCCACTCGTGAGTTTATGAATTAACTGTGTTGTCTCAGGAAAAAGATCCTGAGATGTCAGAGTTCATCATCTGAACTATGGATTCACAGAATCCCAGGATCACTGAAGCTGGAAAAGCGCTCCCAGCCCATCCAGTCCAAGCTGTGCCTGATCCCACCTTGTCCCCAGCCCAGAGCACCGAGTGCCACCTCCAGCCCTTCCTTGGACGCCTCCAGGGATGGGGACTCCGAACCTCCCTGGGCAGCCCCTGCCAAGGCCTGAGCACCCTTTCCATGGGGAAATTCCTGCTGCTGTCCACCCTGAGCCTCCCCTGGCCCAGCCTGAGGCCGTTCCCTCTCCTCCTGTCCCTGTTCCCTGGGAGCAGAGCCCGACCCCCCCGGCTGCCCCCTCCTGTCAGGGAGTTGTGCAGAGCCACAAGGTCCCCCCTGAGCCTCCTTTTCTCCAGGCTGAGCCCCTTTCCCAGCTCCCTCAGCCGCTCCTGGGGCTCCAGCCCCTTCCCAGCTCCGTTCCCTGCCCTGGACACGCTCCAGCCCCTCCAGGGCTCTCTGGCCATGGGGGCCCAGAACTGGACACGGCCCTCGAGGTGAGGCCTCTGGTGCTGAGTACAGAGGGACAATTGTTAACAGCGGAGTCCATCACTTGTGCCTGAGCACAACTTAATACTTTTCGAGCAAATTGTAATTTAGAGAAGCAGAAAACCTCTTGTGGTGTTAACTTGATGTTCAACACACAATTTTATATATGTATAGTATCAGAACACAAACTCATTTAAGCTGGGAAAAAATCAAATGAAAACTGATAATGAGCAGCCAGTGCAGCCATTGGTGTCCAGGAATTGCTTCATCCTGCCACTGGAACTGTATTCCCAGCATGGTCAGTTTACTAACTTTGTTTTCACTCACACCTAAGGCTGTTTTTCAGTGGAGGTGAAAAGATGAACAAAATAAATTATGGTGTTTCGAGGAGATGCTGTTTTCCCTGATATTTTGTTGTAGGCCTTACCATGGCACCAGTTTCAGTACATTATTTTTTAAATGGTCCCTTGCTGTATTTCATAGCTGCGATTGCTTCAAACACTCCAAGTTCACACATCCAAATTCTAATACAACCCTTCCAACGCTGCCTTTGCACCTGCCCAGGTTCAGAGCATTCTCCTTGGTGTCCTGTCAGGCTCAGGAGTCAGCTCTAAACATCCACAAGTTGGTTATTTCAGAACTACCAATGCCACTCTTTGTTTTTCAGTCAAGGCTACCATTTGCCCTTGCCAAGTCTAGAGTTTTAAATCAAAGCCATTTTTGAATTATCCAAGCACCAAAAAAGAAAAAAAAATCTGAAAAATAAAGTTGACAGCTTTGAGGTTTTTTTTCCACATCCATCTACCTCAAACAGCTGAATGGATTTTATAAGACTTTCCAAAAATATCCCCCTCTACGCTAAGGGCAGAGTTAGTTAAACAGCAGAAAAACTTTGTAAATCTACTACAACTCACTCTCTGTTTTGACAACTCTAGTCTCTTCCTCATTTGCCCACTGAGGTAATTTATGCTGGCATGTTTGATTAGTGCTCGTGTTTCAGGGGTGGCTGCTCTCCCTCTGAGGATCTGTGTTTAGAAAAAGGTTCCCTGCAATTCATTATTTTCCAGAGCAAGGAGCAGGGTGTTAGTCAGAGGTCAAAGCAGTGACTGGATCAGTCACGACTTGTGAACATTTTCTAGCTGAGGTTAAGCCTTGAGGAGTGAGCCGCAGACTGAAAAAATACTCACCAAAATAGAAATTGCACCATGGCAGCTGGGGAAAAGCATTTGTAAAAAGGGTTCCCTTCATTTTGTGAACAATAAATACAGTAATTTTCAAACATGATGCATAGGAAATGAAGAATAGCTCCTATTTCCCCAAGAATGGATTTGCCAGCTCTGAGTGTGCCCAAATGAAGGACAATTCCATCCCATCAATTAATTTAATGGGGAGTGTACACATGGGTCCCAATGAAAGCTCACGCTTTCTTTGTATTCAGTGTATTCAGTGACTGTGGGGTGTGTGAGAACTTTTCATCCCTGGGAGCTGAGTGTGCAGAGCCCAGGACTGCCTTGGGAAGTGGAATGAAGAGTTCACAGCAGGCAGTGCCCCCATCACCCTTGGGATGAGCCACGCTGTGCCCCACAATGTGAACACAGAGCTGGGAAGCTCCAAGAAATCAGCTGGTGCTTGTTCCTGCAAGGGTGCATTGCATTACACCAGGCACATCTGGGGAGCACCTCGTGCTCTGCAGCATCCACAGAGGAGGATCTGCATTCCAAGCCGGGGCTAATTTTGACTTGTAAATCTGTTTTTATGAGGTGTATGTGTGTGCTTGCCCTGGGAGAGGGAATGCTGTTTCCAAATGGGCATTTGGATACCATATGCTTGGAAAACGCTGGCCATGGCTCAGGAAAAGTGAAGTTCTTCCTCTGTGGACCTTCCTAGTGACAGGTTTATCTCTAGAACACACTTTTGAGGCATGATGAGCAATAGATTAAAAGCTTGAGCTGCTATCTGTGAGTTGGTCTGAAATTAAGCTGTTCAGTAGGTCTGGAAACTGAAGTTCATGGTTGAGGTATTGTCTTTCCACGTGTTCCATCAAACCCACTCTAAAGTCAGCAAAAATACTCCTGCGTGGTCAGGCGTTGTGTATTTGGGCTCATATGGGCTTGGTGACTGCATGGCAACCTTCGTGTGTCCTTTGTTAACTGAATGGAAGAGTTTCACTTGTAAAACAGAGCTCCAGCAGGTCTTCAGTTCAGATTCAGCTTGATTAGGGACTGTGGGATCTCAGAGGAAAGTCAAAGTATGGCTGCTGGGTCCGTTGGGCAGCAGGAACTTCTGGACAATAACCTTTGCAAAGTCTGTAATAGATTATTTCATAGCTCCTGACAGCCCCCTCAAGAAATATCCAACAGCTTTAAAAGGCATAAAAATGATACAACAAAATTTATGGCATGAAAGAACCAGACTGTGGATGTAAAATTGGCATCCTTAGGACTGCAGAGTAAGATTGGGTGTTTATTTTTTCTCCATGGCTGAGTAAAGGTGTAAAATGAGCAGGAGGAGGTGTGGGGTGGAACAGGGGGACACCTGCCCTAAAGCTCAGAGAAGGAAGTGTTTGCGTGGGAGTTAATGCTGGTGGGCTGGGTTTGGGGGTGGAAAGATCCGAACAGATCTCCAGCCTAACTCCTCCCTCCTCTGTGCCCACATCCCACCCCTTGAACACTTTTGTGCAGGTGGTTCCACACCAGGTGTTTGAGAGGTGGTGGCCCAGCAGATGGCACCTTTTGTGACCTTTTGTGACCTTTTGTGACCGGTCCCCACCCCTGCTCGAGGCTCCAGGCTCAGCCGAGTCCCTCGGGCTGGGGAGGAGAAGGCAGCAGGATGAGCCTCAGGTTCAGGAGGGATGAATTCCTGAGATACTCCCAGTCCATGCCTGCAGTGGAGTGCAGAGTGCTGGGGAGTCTTCTGGGTATTGCCATGTGCACTGAGAATTCCCTTACAGGCAAGGAGGGAAAACAGAGTTTATCCTTAAAAAAAAAAAAAAAACAAACCAACAAAATTCAGAACTTTGAATGCTGTTAATTATTTTTCTGGGTGATGATCAAAAGCCCAATGGGTTTGTGTCTTCCAGGCATTTCTGGGCTTTTCAGAGCAACTTGGGCTCAAAACCATTCCTATCAAATTACTCTAGGAATTTGATTTTACTTTTATTGACTTCTCACTGGTTTGTGCCTTGACAGCATGTTTGCCATGTTGAATAATTCCTCATTCTGATTATGAAAACACTGTTTCCTGAGCAGGGAGGTGATTTTTGGTGACCCCAGGGGATCTGCTGCTGTTGGTGTGAGGCTGAAGATTTGTTTGTTCACGTATTTCAGATAATTTTGCACGATTCCATCACAGGCATCTTTCTGCTCCAAGAGCAAACCTTCCTGGGCATCTCTGGCTTCCTGGGTTTCTCCAGCTGTGGCTGCTCAGGCTGGGATCCCCCACATACACAGCATTCCATCTCTGGATTGTCATCCCAATTCAGGCTTTTCCACGTGTTTCCCCTGCAGCAAACAGCTCCACACTGCAGGACCTCGTGTGCACTGCCCAGCTCTGGGTTTTTGGCTCTCGATGCCCCGAGTGCAGCCGGGGCTGGGTTGTGCCCCTTCGCAGCTGCCGGCACTGCAGCTGCATCCAGAATGCTGGGGTGGCCCAGCCCACCTTGGGGCTGAGTGACATCCAGTGGGGGGATTTCCCCGCCCAGGGCTGTGACTCTGAGGGAGGATCCGAGGGCGGGATGGAAGTCTAAGCCCGCACCCCACTGGGTGTCTCCTTTGGCAGCATCTCCTCCTCCCATTCTAGATGTTTCTTTGATGTTTAGTTGTTCATTGGTTTAGAGGTTCATGGCTATTCAATAGTCTCATTGCTTATGCAATTATGTTCTGGAAAGTTCTGTTCAGTTACACTTATCATTGGTTGATTCGAATAAGTTCCTCCCTCAGTCCCCTTCCATGGGGAATGACATGTCACCCCTTGTCATTCTCCTATCGGTCTGTCCCTTTGTTGTTCCCTGTTTCTGCCCCCTGGATGGAAGGGACTGTAATGGACATCCAGGGTCTCTGTTGGTTGTACCCCCTCTGGATCTGCATTGCTCTTGTCCCCTTGGGGCAGAGAATAAAGCTGGGAACTGAGACACCAGGAGATCCCTCTCTGGTTCTTTACTCTCGCCGGTTCCTGAGCACCACCCGACAGCAGCCTGCTCCGTGGGGAGCTGCAGGCACACAGCTCCAGGGGGAGCTGGCTGAGCTTTAGATTGCCTTGCTGCTGGGGCAACGAAGCTAGCTGCCTGCCAGGCCTCTGGGCAGCCGAGTGGTCAGTGCAACACCAGAATCCTGTTTTCCAAGCATTTTTCCTTCTCCCAGCCTGTTTGCTCTGGAAGGGACACTGGGGCAGGGGTTTGTGTAGCTGTTTTATGAAACTGAAATAAATGTAAAGATTGAGTAGCTTCCTCCACTGGCATGAGTTGCCTGAGGCTCGGCTGTGGATGCAATGGAGTTTTTCCATCCTGGGAACGAGGGGTTGGGATAAACCTTGGTGTTTTACTGGGATTTTCACTGCAGAGTGGGACGAGTCAGGCGTGCTGTGCCACCACTCAGCATTGCCAGAGGTGCGGTCTGATCTCATTGTTCTCCAAGTGGGAGCTGTTGATAAGCCCAAAGCAACTCCAGTTTTACTCCTGGGCAGGAATCAGCCTGGTTTTCCAAGGTCTGGTATGAAGAAGACAGGTCCAGGGCAAGGCAGAGCAAGTGTTGTTGACTTTCATGAATTTCCCAGTTTTCTCCCACTCTTTGAAGGCCCTGCATGGAGAAATCACATCTCTGTGTGCTCCTGTTGTGCTTAAAATAAATTGCTGTCCCTCAAAAATATTTGAGAAGAAAAGCCAAGAAGCATCTTTGGGTTCAGCAAACAAAGGACAAGTATAGAAAATACAGTTATTGTTTTTCTGAAAATCATGACTAAAAAGGCAGTTTTTTGCTGTTTTGGAACCTGATGTTAATTAAATACTTTCGGTTGCCATTGCTGGGTGAGTTGCTCTTTCTTTTAGCTCCCCATCTGTATAAAAGGGAATGAATATTTTCCTACCACGTGGAAAAATCAGGTTAAAAATGTACAAAGTCCAGAGACCGAGGTCGTGGTGACCATATAAATATCTTGGGTTAGCCCAACTTACACCAGGATTTGAAATTGCATTTTATTTCCAGCAATACCTTTTCTGTCTCTTTTAACAGACAAGGTTTCAGCATTGAGAAAGTCATCAGAGCAGATTAATAATACCGTAGATATTTTATTTTTGTATGTGGGCAAGATAATGTCATTAATATCTGTCTGCCTTTGGCTGGTTCAGTGTGGATTTTGCACAGAGGACTACATTAAAAAGAGATTACCCTGCTATGACCCGCAGAGTTTCCCTTTCCACCCAAAAAACACGGGAGAGAGCCAGTGTGCTTCAGTTCAGATAGAAACGGATGTGCTTCACCAGTGCCCTGGAATGCTTTGTAGTTTTCAAAATAAAATCAGAATTCAATGCAAAATGTCAGCTTTGCTGCAACCTCAGAGCTGTGACTGCCCAGCTGGAGGGGAGTGCTGGGCTCATCTCCCTCTGCTGAGCCAAGGTTCTTCCCTGTGGGCTCCCAGCCCTGTCTGAGCCAGGTTTAGCTCCTGCACCGTTCTTAGAAATGACCAGTCTGCTCCAAAGCAGGGCAGAGACGGCAGCATTCCCATTGATTTCCAGGGGCTTTGGATCCAGTTCTTTCTGAGAATACTCAGGGTGGCACTTGTGAAGGTTTCTATGCCAAGCTGAAAACAGCCACACCAAGTTTATTGTATTTGCCCTGAAGCCCAGGGAGGGATTCAGCCCTGGCAGGTGAGCAGCTGAATTCCAGGCCATGGGTCACAGAGGGATTTGCTTTGGGCTGAGCTTCACTGCTAAATATTCCCGTGCAGAGGTCCCCTTTGTCCTCTGCAGCAGGGGGACTTTGGGGAAATCCACATTTCCCCAGCCGAGAGAGGCTCTGGGGCCTCCCCCTTTCCCTGTAAGCAGCACCAGTTTGCTCTGGCACTTCGAGCTGTGTCGAGAGGTGTGGGATGGGTGGTGGGGACCAGAGCATCTCCCACTGCTGGGGCCACCAAAGCTCGTCCACAGGAGTCAGGAAGGTGCTTCTTGAATCTTTCCTGGCCATGGCAGCTCCTGGTGTTATGTGCTGGCTGCTTATTTCCTTTTCTCTTTGTAAAATTGCTCCCCAAAGGAGCTGGATCTGGGTTTCAGCTTCTGGCCTGTGCCAGTTTTCATTATATATCTTTTTAGATATCTTATTGTTCAAGCTGGAAACTTGTCAGAAAATATTTTGTGTTTAATTAAAAAATATTAAAATACCCAGGCTATGAAATAGAAACTTTTGACACTTAGTGAGTGGCTCCAGCAGGTTTTTCCTGCAGGAAGCCCAGGGACTGCAGTGGGGTCCTGGTGAATCACAGAATTTTAGGATGGCCTCGGTGGGAAAGAACCTTAAAGCTCCTCTGGTCCAATCCCCTGCCATGGGCAGGGACACCTCCCACTGTCCCAGGCTGCTCCAAGCCCCAATGTCCAGCCTGGCCTTGGACACTGCCAGGGATCCAGGGGCAGCCACAGCTGCTCTGGGCACCCTGTGCCAGGGCCTGCCCACCCTCCCAGGGAAGGATTCCTTCCCAATATCCCATCCATCTCTGCCCTCTGGCAGTTTGAAAAACTGGAAGAGAGGAAGATGCATCAAACTGGGGGTGGAGGTTTTGCAGGCAGGAGACTTGCTTTCCACTGTGTTACTCCGAATATCCAAATTACTTTTTATGATGATTATGGATATTTCACCTGCTAGGGGAAGTACTGAAGGACTCCTCCAAATGTGTTGTCGTTGGCTTTTTTTTAGGTTTTCCGGAATAATTTGAGGGCGTTGTGGAAAATACCAAAGTGGAGAATTGTGATGTAAGGCTGGGGCTGAAGATGACAGAGCAAGTGATGCAGGTCAGAACAATATCCTGTGTTCCAACAGCCTGGACAGAAATGGCAGAAGGCTGAGGGTCTGCTCTGAAGTGTTTGAGAGCCGTAATAAATCAGGAAGGATGAGAATTTAAAACACCAAAATCCAGCAGCAAAGGTTGGATTAAAATCTCCTTTGGAAGTCATTCTCCAAAACTTGTATTTTGTGTCTGATGGAGCTTTTTTTACACATGACGTTGTGCTGCATTTCTGCCTTGGTTTTACAGAGAACAATCACCCCCTGCACCTCTCTGGGAAGCTGGATTAGACTTCAGACATGCAGCATGAATTCCAGTTTGGAGAGAATCCACTCCATAGTTCTCAAGAGCCAGTATACAGAAACCCCCCGGAGGTTCAGTGAATTTCCCATTTAGGAAGAACACCCCAGATCTCGGCTGCACGGCTCAGGCCCAGGGATGTTCACTGATTTGTCTTGGCAAGGGAGTGGGGGGAATTTGAGAAGGTAGCAAATTGCAAGATTATGTGAAAAGCCTGTGATTTCAGTGCACCAGAGAGGTTCTCCTCGTTTCCTCTTCTGCTCTCCTCCAATGCCTGGTCCATGGTCTGAGTGCTGTGTTCGGGGATTAGTGTCACACACAATCCATCACAAACTCAACATGTGTTCATGGGATGTACCACATTTCCTTGCTTATAATCACACTTTCATTGTGCTCTCGAGGCAGAGGAAAAGCTCTTCCTCATCAATATTTGGTTGAACAGACTTGTACCAGATGTAGATTAGTGTGGGCTTTTTTCCATCTGGGATCAATCAATGAGATACCAGTTTAGTTTTAAAGACAATGGACAGATTGTGTGAGGGTATTTTGTACCTGTGGAGGTTGTGGATGCCTCTGGTGCTGTTAATTCATCTCATCTCATCTCACTGGTTTTCTCCCTGCAAAATGCTTTTCTGTCAGTTTGAATATTTTTAAGTGGATGTGGAAGAATAATCATTTAACACTTCACAGGGCAAGGGAAAGGCACAAACCCTAAAACTGTGCATGGAAATCACAGTTCTGATCTGAAAGTACAGCCCTGGAGATCTGCAAAAAACAAGCTGAAAGCCTTTGCTCTGTGTTCAGCAGTTCTTGGAGCCTACCAGTCTTACTCCATGTATTTGCCAGTGTATTCTGAAAAGGCCTCAGTATCCAGAGCCCTGAAATTATTTCATTACCTGTCCCCTACCTCTGAGCCCGTGATTCTCAATTTGGGCTCTTAATTCTTCACAATACCCTGTAGCCTGATGCTGAGCTCTGTTCTGGGATTTTTTTAGTTTCAAGGCAGTTTGTGTGGGCATTATTTCAACACTTCTGGTGTAGCTGCTTGTCATGGTTTAGGAATGATCCCCCCCAGTTCAGAGTTCCCACTGAAAGTGCAAACCACAGTGCTGGGATGGAGAGGAGAATGGAGGCACAGAGGGCAATGATCACGTGTTGAGATAACATTTTACTGGAGACAGCAACGAGATAAGAAAATGAAAAGTCACAGCAGCAATGCTAATGACAGAGGGTACAAGGAAAAGAAATGTTATCACCCAGCACAGAGCCCTCTGATAGCAGACACTGCCCACGGCTCCGACTCAGGACCGGCGTTACCACCTCCCTGGGCAGCCCCTGCCAAGGCCTGAGCACCCTTTCCATGGGGAAATTCCTGCTGCTGTCCAACCTGAGCCTCCCCTGGCCCAGCCTGAGGCCGTTCCCTCTCCTCCTGTCCCTGTTCCCTGGGAGCAGAGCCCGACCCCCCCGGCTGCCCCCTCCTGTCAGGGAGTTGTGCAGAGCCACAAGGTCCCCCCTGAGCCTCCTTTTCTCCAGGCTGAGCCCCTTTCCCAGCTCCCTCAGCCGCTCCTGGTGCACAAATGACCCCAGTGCCCTTGGCAGAGCCACCCCTGTGCTGGGAGCAGCAGGCACCTGGAAGAATCCTGCAAGGTGGGGCTGGAGAGGAGTCACATCCCACAAAAAAACCAACCAAGAAAGGATGTTTTCCCCCTGTTTTTATGGCATTTGGACTCGTGCTTTCACTACTCAAAGTAGGAGAGGGCTCGTCCCAGGGCAGGGGAAGCTGTTTCCTCCCTAGGCAGGGGCTGTGTGTGTTTTTAGCCTGAAGATTTGGGAACTGGTGATTCCTGCCTTCCTCCATGGGGAGCAGTGTCTCTGTTCATGGCAGGAACCCTCTCACTGATATCTCCACACGGTGAGCTGGGAAAGGGATCCCTGGAGTGTGGCTCAGCATGGCTGGACAGGCAGGACAGGCAGTTCTGCAGGGGCTGCTGCCTGATGTGCTCCAAGACATACCCAGACATCCAATTTGCATCTTTCTGACAAGGCCAAGTGCTCTTCCAGTTGCTGTTCTGGGAAGTCATGCCCTGGGTGTGTAATTCAGTTTGGAATTTCAGGATCAGACATAATGCTGTTATCCACTTCAGAGGAAAAGCCTTAGAGAAAGGAGGGGGGAAGCTGAGTTGATATTTGGAAAAATGAAAAATGTTTAAAATATTTTTTTGGGGGGAAAAAAAACCCAAACCCTCAGTGAATTCCACTGGGCTTCTGGCCAGTCTTGGAGGCTTCTCTTCCAGAATGTCTGAGTATGAATGAATCCCCACACAATCCTGGGAACTCTGCAGCCACGCTTAGGGTTCTGTGCATGGCACCACCTGCAGATGGAACGACTGGAAAACTTTGCAGTTCCTAAAGCTCACCTCGTTACAGCACAGAGCACAATTAGAGCTGGACAGACAGTTCATGGCTCCCAGGAGAGGGAGTCAACCAGCAGTGAATTCACACACAGCACCGCTGGAGCTGTCCTGGAAAATTGTTGTATGGACTGGGTTTTGGAAGAGGTCATGGCCAGAAATAAAGGCTTGTAAGAGACAGGGGAGAAAAAAAGCTGAGATGAACAGTAGTGAGCTCTGTGGGTTTGTTTGTTTGTTTTTTAAATGATCAGAACACAATTGAAGTAAATTTTGCCGTTTCCAGCATCTCATTATCTCGCTGTGGACAAACATCTGAATCTGCCTAAGGATCTCCTTTTATAACACTGAATATCAAATTCTTCGGGTAAAACTGCCTAAATACAACTAAAAACCTTTTAGAGGTCGAGTTCTTTTCCGAGGAAAGCTTGAGCAAATCCCTTTGATAAAGGGAATTTGGCCAGGAGCGAGGAGGAAATGTGCTTTCCAGGTGACAGCATGAGCAGAAGGGTTGGGATTCCAGCCCTCTGCTCTTCTAAGTCATAGGGGTTTTTCTGAAATAAAAAAGAATTTCATGTGTCTGTTGTACCAGTCCCTTTGCTCTGAATTTGGGTGGATGGAAATGAGTTCAGGAGTAGTCTTATTTATCATCTGTTTAAGCAGATTTGTGATGTTTGGCTATTGGATAATCTAATAGATGGCATTTTTGTGGATTGTTGGAGCAAGACTCAGAGATTTTTGTCTTACTGGTCTCACAGGCCTGGCAGCTGGCTGGTGGGCATTGTTAATAAATGAACACTGAGGAGGAGGTGAAAGCCTCAAGAAAAACACATTCTCATTTCAGCCCCTCTTCTTCCCCAGCCTAACTAAGAATTCTAACCAAAGCCTTTGGGACAACCTTTGAATCCAGGTGGTAAAAGGTCCCTGTGCTTTAATGCATAACCAGAAATGTTGCCAAAGCTCATAGAACTCCAGCCCCATTTCAGAACCCAGCCACAGGATGTCTGCTGGATGCAATTCTGGTGATCAATTGTAGGTTATTTCGGGTATAATGGGTCCTGATTTTAAGGGCTCATCAGCTGTGGAGCTCACTGAGGTGTTTTAATACATTCAGCACTATGAGCTCAGGGAGTTTTCAAGTAAATGTTGCCTAGGGCAGAATATTTAAGTAAAACTTCATAATCATTGTGGAATTTGAGCTATGAGCTATGTCACCTTGTCTGTGCCTGTTCCAGGGGAGTCCTTCCTCATCTTCACCCTCCTGCCTGGCTTCCCCACCAGGTGAAGGCCTCACTGTAAAATTTCTCCCACAAACAGCACTTCCAGCCTGAGCAGAGATTCTCTTCCCTTCTGGTTTCTCTGTGGTGCTTCCCAGCTGTGATGGGGTGAGAGGAGACAGCCTTGGGCTGTGCCTTCCTCTGGGTTTGCTGGATTGGATCCTGCGCATGTAAAGGTGTGCTCAGGCTGGAAATGTCTCCCTCAAAGCACAGCGAAGGCCAGAGCCAGAGCTGGTGCTGAACCCCCGGGGTCAATCCAGGCTGGGGATGAGCAGCTGCAGCAGCCCTGGGAGCAGGACCTGGGGGTGCTGGGGGTGAGAGCTGGAGCTGCCCCAGCCCAGAACCCCCTGCCCTGGGCTGAGCCCCAGCGTGGGCAGCAGCAAAGGGGGGATTGTGCCCCTGTGCTCAGGTGAGACCCCACCTGCAGAGCTGCCCCAGCCCTGGGGCCCAGCACAGGCAGGACCTGGAGCTGCTGGAGCCAGGCCAGAGGAGGCTCCAGGATGAGCAGAGGGATGGAGCAGCTCTGCTGGGAGGAAAGGCTGGGAGAGCTGGGATTGTCCAGCCTGGAGAGGAGAAGCTTTGGGGTGACCTCACTGGGGCCTTGCAGGGCCTGAAGGAGCTGACAGGAAACATGGAGAGAGACTGTGGACAAGGGATGGAGGGCCAGGACAAGGGGGAATAGTCTCAAACTGCCAGAGGGCAGGGATGGATGGGATATTGGGAAGGAATTGTTCCCTGGGAGGGTGGGGAGGCCCTGGCACAGGGTGCCCAGAGCAGCTGTGGCTGCCCCTGGATCCCTGGCAGTGCCCAAGGCCAGGCTGGACAGGCTTGGAGCAGCCTGGGACAGTGGAAGGTGTCCCTGCCCATGGCAGGGAACAAGATGGGCTTTAAGGTCCCTTCCAAGCCAAATCATCCTGTGATTCTGTGATTCAGATGAAGGGTGATGATAAATTTTAATCACACTGTGGAGCTTAAATCTGCCAAAGCATTTCTGGGAAGCAAATGCCTCAGGCGGGTGTTTTAAGCCATTTCCAGTGGAACCAAACATGTGTTTGTTGTTTTGTGGAACAGCGTCCCAAGAGCCTGGGTTTTGCCTGGAGAAGAGGGTGTGTTTGCACACCTTGTGTGCTCTTCAGCAAGGAGTTGTTGAAAGTTGCTCCTGGATGCTCGGGGAGGGAGCAGCCAGTGAGAGGCAAGCCCAGCCCGTGGTGGGTCCTGAGCCAGCGGGTTCCTATAGCTCTGTCTAGACCGAAGAGGTTTGGGAATTTTCAGATTAGCTTTGGATAAGCCTCTGAACTTCTGGATGCTTCTCCCAGCCAGATTAGACCTCTAAAGAGCTTGAGGTTTGTCCATTGCTAATTTTCATGTGCATTACATTAGAAACTCTGAAGTGGAAATATTTCTTGTTTTAAAAATAGAAAAATAAAACAATAAATCAGAAGGAAAAGCATACTGAAAAAAATTGTAGAAAACAGATGAAAAGCAAAAGGGGAAGAGAACTTCGTAAAAATACCGTAAATGCCAGGCCCTTCAAATATGATTTCCTGCATATTCCACTTTAAAAAGCACGATATTGCAGCATGCTCTCACATGCAGGGCCAAAAATATGAAAGAATAAAGCCTTGTTTGATCTCAAGAGTTGAATGGATGTCATTTGACCCATCCCCGATCTGCTCCTAGAGCTGGACCATGTCAGCTGATTTTCCACTCCCGGTGTCTGCACCACTCCCTGCTCCTCCCCACCCTGTTTTTGGGCAGATAGTGCTGACACGCTTCCTGCTCTGGGCTGCTCGCAGCATCCTGGCACCCGAGCGCCTGTGGCTTGGGCACAGCACTTCAAAAGCAGCTTCTGGCACAGCAAGGAAATATTTTGAAGTGAGTTTGGAGGCTTCCCAAAGCGACCTGCTCCAAGCAGGCCTGTAAAGGACCCAGCTCCTTTCAGGAGCCTGCCAGGGCTTTATGGAATAACGTGTGGCTGCTGAGAAACCCTGACAAATGCAGTGGCTGCTGACGAAAACACAAAGCACAAACATGATGCAGAGGTAACAGCTTGGAGCTGTGTGTCTGCTCCCAGTTGCTCAGGATCTGGAATACACTCACTGTGTGTTTTGCAAATGGCAAAATGAACCCATCTGGTGATCACTTAAAGCCAGTTGAGTCTGTGGTGGGAGCTGCAGAAGACAAAAGGGAGGGAAACTTTAAAAACAACATCAGCTTAATGGGAAGAAGTTGCAGCCACTACTAATACATCTTCTGGAATTAATGTGTCATCCAATTTCTCTCTGCTCAGTGAAAGTTTGTCTAATTAGAAGGACATTGGGAGCTTAAAAAAAAGACAGAGAGTAAAAAGCAGAAACACGTGTTTCAGTGCAGAAGCAGCACTTGCCAGAGTCCTTGAACACATAATCATGAAATGGAGTAGTAACTACTTAATTTTCCTCCCAGTGACTCTCCAGATGCCTAATTTGCAGTTAGAAGCTGATTGGTTTTCTGCTCAGTGGCTCTTTTCCCACAGTAAATCAATTGAGAGGTGGCTGCTCATGACTCTGCAGTTCAGCGGAGTCAGAAAATACCCTGCACTGGAAACCATTGGTGCAAGAGCTCAGAAACAAACCGAGCTGCTTTCCTCCTCCTCCTCAGGAGCCTGTTTGCCTGAAATGCACCCCTGGGGCTGTGTTCCAGGGCTCACCATCATTCCTGCTTGTGGGAACTGTGAGATGGGGACAGGCCACTCTCCACTCACCTCAACTTGTGAGCAACCGCAGGAGAACTTGACCCTGCAGGACTGCTGCCTCAAGAGGCTAGGTTGGTTTCTTTTAAAATCCCTAAATACAATTGTTAGTTTGGCTGCTGTGAGTTAGTCTGGATAAATCATTGGGGAAAAGTTGTCAATTAAGTAAAATTGTATAAAAAGCAAAGTACTTTCCTCAGTCTTCCTATTTTCACTCTGTGAGTGGGAGAGCAGGTGGGTGAATGGGGCAGGGGAGAGCCCGAGTAACAGGGTAATGAGATTCTCTAACGAAGTGCAGTGAGCAGGGTCAGCAGCAGCTCCAGCCCTTCGGAGCAGCAAAGAGCTTTGCGAGCTGAGGGACCACGTGCCACCAGGTGCACCCATGAGTTTATCTGGTTCTGAGCCTGTGTTATTTGTAAAGAGGGAGCAGCCAAGGGGAAAACAGCTTGTGGTTCTTCATATGCCAAGGAAAAGCACAAAAGGAGAAAACTCAGCAGCCAGGTGTGAGTCCCTGTTCTATCAGGAGAGGGGAGAGTAGAAAGCTCAGTGGATTCCCAGGGCTGTGCTTTATCCCTTGGTGTGCAGGTCTTGACTGGTTTTATTGCCAGTGTGGGGCTCAGTGGGCATAACCAGGTTACCGTGCTCATCTCTCCACTTCAGCATTTCCCCAGCCCACCCTATATGATCTCTGTGTATCTGTAAGACAAACTCAGTAGACATTAATGTATGGTGAGCTCTCAGCTTGGGATATTCAGCTTTACCACGGTTTAAATAATAACTGCTTGATCACATTGCTGGTCAAGCGATCACTTGGCAAAAAAATAGTTTGTGGGAAAACTCACACTTCCCTTTGTAACCAGTGTCACCAAAATGATCTAAAAACTACCTCTGCCTACAGAGCCTCTACTGATTTTGTGTTTGCCAGGGAACTTCAGCATGGGAGTGACTCCAAGTGTGTGTGCACAGTGATATCTGCTGGTTGTTCCTGGACTGAGTGACAGTGCCAGTGAGCACTGCTGTGTTTCCTTACATAGACAACCAAACCCTCCCAGAGCACAGAGTCACCAAAATAACCCTTCTTGACTATGCTTCACACTCTCAGGGCTCGTTTGTGAACTTGCTTTCTCAATATTCATGAAAAATTGTCATTGTCCCAGCACTAATAGGAGCAAACCACAGTGGGGAGTTTGTTTTTGAGCCTCGGGCAGTTTCCTGCACAGCATTTACCCCTTGCTGACCTTCTTGTCAACACTTGTAATTTGTGTCTCTTCCAGGAATCCTCTCCCAATCTCTGCTGCACTAAATGCACCTTCCCAGCCTTGTGGCACTTTTAAATAGCCCAGCTTTGGCTTCCCTCCTTTAAATGACATTTTCCCTTTGTTACTCATGCAAATCTGTCATATCCTGCTGCTCCCTTCATTGACTGAAGTGCCTTTAATATACACCAGACCCTCTGACACTTTGTTTTTCTTTCTATCTTTCTGTTTTGACATGGGGTGACCAAAACTGGCAGAAACAGGCAGAAACCTGAGCAGAGATGTGGCCAGAGGAGATCTGTCATTTTTATTCTTTATATATAGACAAACACCCCAAAATCTTTTTTGAGGGTAACTGAGATGTGAATTTTTTGCCCTATTTCATTGTTCCATGGAAACCGTCGTCAATCACTTATCTGGGATCTTGGACTAGGAATGAAATAGGTGTTGAGCAGTGCCAGGTTATCCCATTCCAGCTGGGATATCCAGCCCCTGGATCCTGTCCTGCTGTAACCCGGGAAGGAGCAGCACAGGCTGTGGCTGAGACCTGCAGGGCTGCTCACGTCAAGGGGAGACACAAATGAGCCCAGATTGTGTTGCTTTGCCTTTAGTCACCAGTTTTGTACAGGGGAAAACATTTGATACAGTTTAGTTGGTGTTTTCTTCTGACTTTTCGAAGAGACTTTAGGGCAGATTAAATAATAACTTTGAAATTACTTAAGAATCAAAGTCTTATTTTTCAGTTGACAGAGATGAGGGAAGTATGATTTTACTGGGAAAATCAGTTTTGATTCTAAGGTCACAAGGGCACTTTAGAAAATTTTGCCGTTATTCTTTTCAGTGCACTATTTGTTCCTGCAGTGAAAACCACATTTTATTCTCTGCTGTATACATTAGAAAAGTTTAATTGCTTCAGATAAGTACAAATTTAAATTCTCTCACTGATTTGTATAATAATATTTGGTCTATCAGTTCTTTAGAGTGCTTTCTTTGGGTTATTCAAAATACATAACTGATTGAACATGCTTTTGTTTACTAATAGGAACATAATTCTCAATCAAATTTGTGACACAAACACTGTTGGAAATGAAAAATCCCCTTTCTATGGACACACAGCAGTGTTGTTTTTTAATTCCCTTAACTATTTCTGCCAATAGAATACTGTGAAGAAACTGGAGGCAGATTTATCAATTGCTGTTTGAGAGAGTCAGGTGAGGCTTTGTGGAAATGTTTTCTTCTGAACTTGTCCCTCACTTCAGGAAAGACCTTGAGAGGCTGGAGCGTGTCCAGGGCAGGGAACGGAGCTGGGGAAGGGGCTGGCCTGTTTGCTTCGTGCAGCAGGGAGGGAACTGGGACAGGAAATTCCCTCAACTTTTCCTATGAGGAGAGCTGGCTGTCCTGAGGGTGACACCAGGAGGCTTGTGGGGTTCTGCCCTCTGCACCCAGCTTTGGTTACAGGTCATCTTTTACTCCCTGAGTGCCTGAGAAGAACAGGTCTGCTCCTGCATCTTTTGTGTTAGCCTGCATTGCTTTCTGGTGGAAAACCCCACAAACAACCCCAAAGCAACAAATCGTACCCTCTGCCATGGCATGCCCAGTGTTCTCGCAGAAGCTCAGCCTGACTTTTAAAGGGCCTTGTTAAATCTTTTCCCCCAACTCTCAGAGGTCTAAAATGAATGTTCAAAGGACACGGCAATGGCTGGGAAAAGTGAGCTTATTTAGATAGTGGGAATGTCTTTCCTGTGCTAACAGCAGTGAAAAGCCACAGATAAGGCTGAAAGCCTTAATGTTAATTAGACAGGAATTTCCTTAATTTGTCAGTCTGTTTTAAACGTAAACCCAAGAAGCAACAGATGGCTGGGGAAAAATGAGAACAGATTAAGACCTACATCCTCTCTGTAATGCCAGGTATTATGGAAAATATTTCTGAACACGGAACTTAAGTACTTTGATTGTTTGAGCTATCGGGCTCTTTATCTGCTGTCTGTGCTGGAAGGCACTGGAGCACACACATCAGCTCTAAATGGATGTGTAATCCCATAACTATTCCCTGCTCTGCAAAGCTCTTAAGCGTGTCCTTCAGTCCCGCAGAGACCAGGGGCTTTGAACACATGTTCAAAGTTAAAGCACATGTTGAAGTGCTTGTTAAATTGCTGTGCATCCCTAACAGTGTGCGTTTATTCCTGCTTAACCTCTGAGCTCTGTGTTCTAAGCCAGACAGAAAGAAGAAATAAAATGTTTGTAAATGTGATGTCAAATATTCAGTCTCTGCTCTGAGATAAACAGGACCATCCCCCAAAATCAGCTCTGCTCATTTGCTTGTGCTGCTTTAGTGACTCCTCAATTTATATAATTTTTCTTATCACTCCATGAATTATGCCTTTGCAGAAACATAAAGGCCAATTCAGAAAGATAAAAAACAACTGTTGGGGTCAGTGAGGAAATCTGTGAAGTTTTGAGAACAGTTTCTGGGGCTTGCCAAATTTCCCACATTTGAAAAATAGGGAGAAGGAATTTGAAGAACTTCTTATCACTTCTGCAATCAGAGTCCCTAATGCTGGCAGGTTTTTTTTAACAAGTTCTCAAACGCTACTGAAGGCACTGAGAGAGGGAAACACATGGTGTGTTTTTTAGTTGGTGGGAAAAATGCCTTTTCTGGCACTCAAAAATAAATGTGAATATGATGAGAACGTATTACAGATTGCTAGCATTGGTGAGGAGCTGATAATGATCTCCACTGCCTGAAATAATAAAAATAAAGCACATAGAAAAGGGACAAACCCTGTACTTTACTGTATGAACAGAAGTCCTGTGACATATTTGTGTGCCATGGTGAGAAGCTTTTGAATCAAAATTTTGAAAAAGCAAAAAACTGCTATGGGGAACACAGGCAGATTTGAATGGAGAAATATTTTGGGAATTTTTGTACACCTTCCTTGCAGTGAAGTGCTTCACTCAGCCAATGGCTCCAGCAGGTCTCACCTGAGCGGGGCAGAGGGGCAGAATCCCCCCCTCTCCATGCCCTGGGAATGCAGAAATGCTGCCATGGATCTCCTTGGTGCTCTGGTCCCATGGACCATGAGAGGCCCTTGGGCTCTGTTAATATCAGTGATTGTTGAAATAGCTGAGCTTCAGTCTGTACCCTGTAGAGAAGCCCTTGAGGAGGGTGTGTGCTGCAGTAACTGACACTGTAATTACTGTGACAGAAATAAAACAATGGAAGAGTAGAAAATGTACCTTCTCCAGGTGAATGTGACACAGCTGGTAGCTGCAGAGGGATTATTGCCGTTCTTCCAGCCACTGCAGCACTCAGGACCTTACTGAGGCCGCGGTTCCCGACACCATCCAGCCCTGGCAGAGCCGTTCCCACAGCACCAACAGAAGCTCAGCTGCACTTCCCAGCTCTTCCTGCCGGCCCTGGGCAGAGCAGAGGGGCTGGGGGTGCCTGTGAGGGACAGGGTTTTTAACGACTGAGGGAAATTCTGCAGGTTCTATCCACAGGTGCAATGCACCCCTGTAAATACCGCTACAGGAGGTATCTTTGGGTTGTAGTGGGACTTTCACCGAAGGGAGGAGAGAGGGAAAATCAGAACCTTTAAGTCTAAAACCCCCAATCAAACAGGAGGGTCTTTTAAAGACAACCCAGTTTGGCTGTAATGATCTCAGACACCTTCATGATGGAAATACTATAAATGTGTGGCTGTGTATGAACACTTGAATGGATGGTTCCAGCAGGGATGGTTGTGAGAGGCTGCTTTCTGTAGGGACCGAGCCTCCAGCCAGGGAGTGCAGGGACAGCATCCAGACTCCTGTGGGATCAAGCAGTGCCTCGTATTTTGTCTTTTCCGCCTGCTCCGCCACACCCCAGCCTGAGGTGGGACTGGAAGCGAAACTTCTGGAATACACGAGGAAGACCGTTCTTGTGGGATTGCCATCCCAGCCAAAACCGGGAAGCTTTGGAAAACTTGCCAAGGAGGGAAAAAAAAATCAGACTGCTAGGGAGAGTTTGCCAGCCTGGTTTCCAAGCCAAGGGGATTTGGAGCAGCATCTGAATGTTTCAGAGGTTATCCAAACCAGGCCAGGAGACTCTCACTCCCTGCTCATGTAGGAGTTCAGCCCTCTGAGCTGGGCTGTCAGTGAGGATGTTCCTGGGTTTGGATGCTCATCAGCAGCTCCAGCCTTCCAAGAGCACTGACTTATTTCCTGTGACCAGAGGAGCTGTTGTCCTACTGTGCAGCTGACCATAAACTGCAAGTTAAAAAGGCTTCTCCCTGAAAATAGAGGAAAACAACCAAAAAGCCATTCTTGGCATTTTTCTAGAAATGTCTCTATGTCTCATCCTTTCCAAAGGCCATTTAAAGGCAAGCAGGAGAGTGGAGAGGGCAGCTGATCTTGGTGGGCTCCCAGGAGAGTTTAGACTTCCTGCACTGGAGAGGTGACACTCTTAGAACCTGAGGCAAAGCCAATACTTAAGGTTCCTAAGGATGTCCTTGATTTCCTCTTCATTAATAGAAGGTGTATTTTGAAAGCCACTGGGATATTGTTGTTGGTTTTTAGGAACTGGCTTTGAGGTTCCAAGAAGCTCCGTGGAGGTTTGGTTGATTTCAGCACGAGAAATGGAGCAGCCTGCAGACTTGACCTGGAATTTTTCTCTGTATTTGTGACTCAGGGATGGAAATATATTGTTTATGTTTTATTTCCATTTAATATTCCGCTGTGGTCCGTGCATGCTCCATGGCCCTTGGGTTTGGAGTGGAGCACCTATGGGTTCTTCTGGAGACTGCTCTCCAGATAAAAACGTGCATTTCGGGAGCAAAGCCCGTCTGTGCTGCAGCACGGCGAGTTCAAAGCCGGGGGAGGAGTTTATGGGGAGCAGCTGCACGCTGTCTCTGGTAATTGGGAGCAGAACGGACTCGAGCACTTGACACAACAGGTTCACACAGAGCGATTGGGTAAAGAAACTTAATGTCTGCTTTTAATAACAAGAGCAAGTAGCAGAGGTGGCAAAGTATTTCTAATGACATCATTTGCCCAGCTGTTTTATACATCTGTAACGTGCAACGTCGCTCCCATTCTGTAACACTTCATCCTTGCTCTTCCACACCTTTGGGATGAGGGATAGGGTTACCTGTCTGCAAGGGAGCAGCCTGGGAAACATTTGTATTTGTGGGGAGTTACCAGCACTGCTCGTGTAAAAGCCTTGGCTGCAGAGCACTGCATTAGGTGTATTTTTTTTAACGTGCTAATTACTTCACTGTGAATTTGGCGCTGAGGCACAGGGCCCCGTGCTCTGGGCCAAGCTTACAGCTAGGAATGAAACGTCTGCAGCAGCTGCAAAAATGTTTTTACTTATTTAGAGCATGATAATGTTTTATAGCCATGAATAATGACAAGCCAATAAATCATTCATTAATTTGTAATGCTGGAGCTTCCCCTCATGACGTCTGAGCCACGATGGCACGGGGAGGATGAGTTTGGTGGCTGTTCTGTGTTTATAGGGAGGGACAAGAACTGACTGCAGATAGAGAATCTGTTTCAACTCTGGTTAAATCCAAAGGGATTCCCATTTAAGCTCCTTTCTCTCCTTTGTAAGGATGGAGAGACAATTTAGAAGAGCTTGCAGTGACAGGACAAGGGGAATAGCTTCAGACTGAAAGGGAGTGGGTTTAGATCATGGATTAGAAAAAAAATTCTCCCCTGTGAGGGTGGGCAGGCCCTGGCACAGGGTGCCCAGAGAAGCTGTGGCTGCCCCTGGATCCCTGGCAGTGCCCAAGGCCAGGCTGGATGGGGCTTGGAGCAGCCTGGGACAGTGGAAGGTGTCCCTGCCATGGCAGGGGAACTAGAGGATCTCTAAGGTTCTTTCCAACCCAAGCCACCCTCTGAGTAACTCTGTGATTCTATGAGTAGTTAGGTTTCTAATTGAGTATTTCTCTTTTATAAACCTGAGCTGTTTACTTGCTCAGTGGAAAACTCTGGGAAATTTTCTTTCAAAATAATTTTGGGAATTTTCATCTCTGGGGATCAATGTCTCTCGTTCTCCTCAGCCCAGGAAAGGTTTCAGAAAGGCTCTGTCATTTGGGTCCACTCACAAATAGCTATGAAGGGTTTGAAAACATTGGTGTTCTTCTCTAGTGATCCTTGCGACAAACAGACCTTCCTGGAGTGTCAGTGTTGGATGGAATGGTGACGTTTGGGCAGAGAAGGACCTGGAGCTCCTGGAGCGGGGCCGGCGGAGGCTGCGCAGCTGAGGAAGGGCCTGGAGCAGCTCCGTGCCCAGGACAGGCTGAGGGAGCTGGGGCTGCTCAGCCTCCAGAGGAGCCCCAGCCGAGAGGGGCCCAAAAAACAAAGCAAGCAGTGACAATTTGCGTCAGTGGGGAGCCACCCCAGGATGGAGATTGCAGGAGATTGCATGTGCTCATTTTAGAAGTGGGAAAATCTGGCCAGGTGATCACTGAGAGTCAAGGTTGCACAGTTTGATTCCCAAGGCAAACTCTACCCCCTGCTCTTGGAAGAGACGAGGATTCCCCATTTAATTTATACATGTTTTATTAGAGATACTGATACCTTGATGAAAAATTGCTGAGCCATTTCTTCATAACTTGGGTGATTATAATGAAGACTTGACCTTTTTCTGAAAACACATCTTATCTGAACCAAGGAGATTTGGCCTGAAATGTGAATCATGCATGAAATCCTGAAGGCTGTGCTGTGCAGACAGTTAGATCATAGAATCACAGGATGGTTTGAGTTGGAAGTGACCTTAACGATCACTTAATTCCACCTCCCTGCCATGGATGATCATAAGTTTTCCTTTTTGGCTTTAAAATCTATTAATGCTTCCTATAGCTTGGAAATATTGCAACCTCTAATGAATCTGAGTCAGAAAAAGCAGGTGAAAAACGCAGCGCTGCGAAGCTGTGAAGCTTAGGGGTGTTTGTGTCGGTGCAGCCCAGCAGAGGAGGGGTTAATGCCCTGGGGCGTTCCTGCAGCGGTGCCTGGATGCATCCCGGGATACAGAGGGCTCAGGGATCCATCCCGGGGTGCAGAGGGCTCAGGAATTCTCCTGCCTGGAATGCAGCGAGCTGCAGTTTGCAGAGTGGGGCCGGCTGCCAGGCCATTTAGCAGGCGGCTGTTTTTGTTGAAAAGGCAGCTTGAAAAGTTAAAACCTTCTGATTTTTGAAAATCAGCTGGAGAACATTACAGTCACGCAGAACTGAAGGCAGACAACTCATTAAAATTAGCATTGGCCGTAATTAAAAACATACTGGGGGAAAAAGGCCCTGAGAAGAACCAGACTCTTGGAAAGCTCCTGACATGGCTAGATGTTGAAATGGAAACGAAGCTTGCTAATTGATTTCAATAACTGCTGGGTAACTGCGCCCTGCAGGAGGTACCAGAGCCTGGGAACAAAGGGAGGACCTGGCCAGGGGGAGCAGGGACACAACTGGGGCCAGAGCTGCTCCTCCTTCCCAAAATCGTACTGGGCTTTTGCTTTTCTGTGTGACAGCTTTGCTCCTCGTGCCAGGCAGTGCTTGCCATGGCACAGGAATTTGCGTGGCTGTTGGCATTCCCTCTCCAGGGTCCTGTGCCACCTTGGAGTGCAGGCTTGGCCCGTGCCATGTGCGGGGTCACACCTGGGCCACATTTCAACTCCGGGTCACACCCAGGGAAGGGATGTTCAGGGGGAGGAATCCCAGACCTCAGTTCAGCCCTGCTGTGGGTTCATGTGCTCACCACGGGTGATGCTGACGGGCTTGAGGGAAAAAAGCAGGGGAAAACTGGGCATTCTGGGCCTGTGCCTGCTGATAGTGCAATGGGATAGGTCTGGGATGACCCACCCAGCCTGTATTCCATCACTGAATTGCTGTCTGCAACACTGGAATTATGGTTTGTCAACAAAATGTCATAAATTCCCTCTCAGCCTCCTGCTCTCACCCCTTTCCTGAGGGTCAGTGAACGAGGGGTGAGGTGAGGAGGAGCCCCCAAGTCTTCAGCAATGCCAGGGCTGGTGGGGGCCATGGGGTCTGCAGGCAGGGAAGTTGGGAATGCTGCTCGTGGCTGGTGCAGGTGGCGATGCAGATGCAGGATGAAGAGCCAAGGAGCTCATCTGGGAGCACATCTCTGCTCCCTCTACAGCCTCCTGAGGCTGATGGACCTCCAGGTACAGGGAGCACAGTCAAATTAACTCTGTCAGCAGGTGCATTTGGAGTGTCACTG
Organism: Dicrurus megarhynchus; assembly: GCA_013399195.1. Lineage (NCBI taxonomy): Eukaryota > Metazoa > Chordata > Aves > Passeriformes > Dicruridae > Dicrurus > Dicrurus megarhynchus. The sequence continues at coordinate 192,484 of VXAD01007338.1, forward strand.
CTAAAATAATGCAGCATTTGTGCCTGCACGAGGAGTTTCTCTGCTGGGTAATGTAGCATTGCTCCATTTGTTCTGGAAAATACACTTTACTTTTACAAAAAATGCCCCCAGAAGTGCCAGCAGTAACCTTTCCTCAAAATAAACACCATTATGGCTTGAACAGTCCCTCAGACTCTCCTGCATTCTGGCTTCAGGTGAACAAACAACCCGAGTGAACCCCCTCCTGACTGTACTGTTGGGCCTGATTTTGGGTTGGACAGCTTGGACTCGATGCTCCTGGAGGTCTTTTCCAGCCCCAGTGACTCTGGGATTCTCTGACTTCTCCCCACAGCACAGGAGGGAGCAAAGGGCACCCAAGGGGTCCTGTGGTCCAGGGCAGGACTGGTGCTCAGTAAACTTTGCCCAGACCTTTCAGAAAATAGAATGATGGAAATGAAAAATAAGAGTTAACTGTTGGGTGGTGCACTCCTGTCTGGGTAATTCATTGTTTAATTGGAGATTTCTGGGGCAATGATGTTTTTTTATGGAAAATTACTTGCCTGGAGCTGGTAGATTGCAGGAATCCAGAATGGTGACTCAATGAGGTTGCACCTCTACATGGTTTGCACTGCATCTACACAAAACTTCTCAGTATGTTATAAATATAAATAAATTCCCTTTATTCAGTGCATCAGGACCGTGCTATTGCGAACAATGGGTAAAGATATTGAAGAGAATGTTTGGGTTTTCTGCGTTGGAAAGACATTGTGTGACCCACTGAAGGTAGGGAGGGGTTGCTGTTTCACATTTCAGCCGTGGTAGGAGGTTTGATGTAAAAACAGGTGAATTAAGCTTCAAAAGCCTCCAATCAGATAAACTGCGGAACAGATTAAGTGCAGTAGACTGGCACTGTTTATTAGAAAATGGCCTATGAAGGAAAATTGGCTAAACCTTAAAGAGGTGCTGGAGTTGGCTCGGGGGGGAGTGAATATAACTTTACATAAAACTAAACATAAAACTTTAAGCCCAATGTGGATGAGTGATAAGTTGTTAAAGTTAATTGTGAGTGAAAATAGAGCTCCAAAGCGTGCAGGGAGCAGGGGAGTCTGGGGCTGGGGGGGAGTTTGCAGGGACAAAACTGCTACACAAATGGAGGATCTGAGTGCTAAGTGCAGAGGGAGCAGTTCAGGCCATTAAACTCAAGAATATTCTGGTGAATAAAGATGTGAAGTGAGGCAGGGCCACTGCTCTGGGGACACTTATGTGTTCTAGGGAGAGAACCCCAACAGTTCCCTAGGGATCCAGCTCCATTTAATGCTGTGCCACCTCAGGGTGCAACTCTTCCAAGGAACTGTAAAGGGAATAAGTTCAGTTATTCAGGGTATATACAAATTGCTAGTAATTAATAGCAATTACTGCATCACAATATTTCTATAGCTGTTCCAAGGGTCACTGCATGGTTATACACTGTGTGCTGCGAGTGTACAGAGGTGTGTGTTGGGATATGAAGCCATACCATGTGTGGGGTTCAGCGTCTGTAGGATGTGGATATGGGTTATGAAAAGGCCTCTGTATAAAATATGTCCTGTAGGAGATGGTCACAGATGTGGTTGGTGCATCCCATAATGCACTGTTAGGGTGGAGCACCTATAGAATGCACACACAGTATCTATAGAATGCACACAGATACAACACCTATAGAATGCACACACAATATCTATGGAGTGCACACAGATACAACACCCAGAGGGAGCTGGACAAGCTCCAGGAGTGGCCCACAGGAATCTCAGGAGGCTTAACAAGGCCAAGTGCTGGTGCTGCCCCTGGGTCGGGACAACCCCCGGGGTCAATCCAGGCTGGGGANAGCCTGAAGGACCTGACAGGAAACATGGAGAGAGACAATTTCCAAGGGCTGGAGGGACAGGACACAGGGAATGGCTTCCCACTGCCAGAGGGCAGGATTAGATGGGATATTGGGAAGGAATTGTTCCCTGGGAGGGTGGGCAGGCCCTGGCACAGGGTGCCCAGAGCAGCTGTGGCTGCCCCTGGATCCCTGGCAGTGCCCAAGGCCAGGCTGGACATTGGGGCTTGGAGCAGCCTGGGACAGTGGAAGGTGTCCCTGCCCATGGCAAGGAGTAGAGCAAGATGATTTTTACGGTCCCTTCCCACCCAAACCATTCTGTGGTTGTACAATTCTATCATTTATTTTACAATGATTTTTTTCTTTTCTCAATCTTTTCCCATCTTATGCTAGAAATATATAATTGATAAAAGGATCCCAGGTCACTAATCAGTAGTTGTTTTTCCTTGAATTTAAGACTCAATTTGTTGGACTCCTGTATTATACTTCGAACATTAGGGTTTTTGATGTTAGGAGAGGGTACAGCCAGTCCCCAGAGCTCACAGTGAGCCACAGAGCTCTTCCCCATCCCAACCTTGCATTGAAATATCTGTGGACATTGATTCCCTTGTTCTCATTTCTTTGATAAGCCTTTGCTGCTATCACCTCCTGTGCCCTGGAGGAATCTATTCCTTGGAGGGTTGCCCCGATCTAGGTGCAGCACCTTGCACTTGTTCTTGTTTAACCTCATGAAATTCCCATTCTGAGCTTTCCCAGGTTCCTCTGGATGGCCCCATCCTTCAGGTGTGGCAACCTCACCACCCAGCTTTGTAATTCCTGAGAGGATCACTGCTTTCACCTTGACAATCATTTGCTCTGATGTCCTTCATAACTTTCAGAAACTGATTGTCGTTTTCTGAGCTCGGAGCTTTGGGCAGTGTGAGTGGGTTTGGGCTGGGAGGTGCAGGAGCAGAGCCTCCATCGAGGGCAGTGCTGGGGTCAGGTGGAACTGGAGGCACATCCAAGCAAAGTCAGTTTATAACCTCCAGAAGTGGCAGGATAATTTTATAGAACACTTGAAGGACAGAGGTCATAAAATGAACCATCTTCACCTCCCAACTCACAGCTTCTTTCTTCTTAATTAGACTCGGAATCACCAACTTTGCAGAGCAGTTAATAACTCTGAGCGGTTGCCATGGGATACCAGACATCCTCTAAATGCTGCAGCTACACAGAGCTGCCAAACACAGACCTGGCTGACATTAGAAGGTGCTTTGGCCAAGTTTCTGCAGCATTACCAAAATGAGGAAAATCAAACAGACATCTTGAGTGAGGTTCCAGAAGGAGGAAGATGCTAAAACATCTGAAAGAAAATATGTCTTTAATAGCAGCTTTTTCAAGAAATGTAGATAGAAAATAGCTAGAATATCATCATATTCATTCATTGCATTTTTCCTACCACTATGTGGTACTTTGTCAGCCTTTGCTACGTCTGCTGTGTACTTTATAATTATTCCAGGATCAGGAATCCTTTTTGATGTGACTCAGTTACAGTAAATGCTGTACAAATAAACAGTGGAGATGCTCAGCAGTTCAGAGTTTCAGGGACAGAATTTTTGTACTCTGAAAACAGAGGAGTTCTTTAAAAATCCCTTCATTTGTGAGACAGAAAGGATAAAACAGAGGTACCATTATTTATTCAGCTTCATCCACAAACTTCATCCTTTAGCTGGAGCTTGTGCTCTGCACAGTAACTGCTCAGAGAAGTGCCTGGTTGGTATCCTGAGATGGAAAGAAAAGATGCTGATAAATGACAGAGAAAATACCCTTTAAAATCAGGTTTAAAGCAGGGAGTGGTGGCCATCAGCTGCCTGCTCAGAGGCTGAAGGCTGTGGGGGTTAAGGTGCATTTGGCACTCAGTCCTATTCCTTGCAGTTAGACAGTAGTGAGAGCTGACAACCTTCATTTCACTCAGAATGGTATTCTTGGGCTTGCAGGCCTCTAAAAGCACCATTAAATACTGTCACGATGGCTTCTGGTCTAGAAGGGAGCAGGAGAATGGTTCTGATAGCTCAAACCTGCTTTAAATCACAGCAGCAGCAATGCCCAGGCACATCTCATTACAGCCAGCTCAGTGATGATGAAAACAGATCCTGGCTGCTTTAGCACCTTTTGGAACATGGTGACAAATCTGGGATAAATTCCCCATCGGTGACTCTGACTTACACCAGTTCAGCAGAGCAGAATCTGACGTGCTCCATGGGTCCCGGGCTGTGAAGGGCAGGAGCAGTCCCACAGGCTAATCCTGGTTTCTGTAGGAATGAAGCCATAGCCTGTTGATGTCAATGCTCCAGTCCCAGGAAGGTACAGTGGAATCCTTTGCGTTTCCCTGTGCAGTCACTGCGCCGTGGGTTCTGATAATCCCTGCCAAGGTGGAGTTTGGGAGCAGAGCCTGGGGCAGCACACGCTGCAGCCCGGGCTTGGGGGGAAGCAGTGCCAGCCCCTGCATTACGCTGTGCAGGTTGGTGGGCAGGGGGCTGGAGGCTCAGGACTGCACTGGGGGAGGGATTACCCAGCTGTGTGTGAACCCTCAGTGAAGTTCAGCTTTTAAACCGTGGGTTTGGCCAGGCCTCACTCCGTGTGTCAGTCAGTTCCTTTGTTTGGTCCTGGGTTGATTTAAACATTGTTTTTGTGTGTGGATCCATTGACTTCCCCCCCCCCCCCCCCCC
>VXAD01007338.1:197070-422018 GCA_013399195.1 Dicrurus megarhynchus
CCCCCAATCCTTTGGTTAGAAATAATTTGGAGGGAGATGATTTAAATAAGGCCTGATGTGTCCTGGCTGGGCTTGCTGTGGCTGAGGAACACGTTCTTGGGCATGGAGCTGCATCTGCTCGTGGCCGGCTGGGACATCCAACAGCTTGGAACGCACAAAGTCTTCCCTGCTCTCCCGAGGGACACCTAGCAGGTTTTGTGGCAAAGCCTTATCCCAGCTTTTAGTTCTCAGTCCCTGTTTCTTCAAAGTATTCCAGGAATTTGAGTGGGATAAGAAAGAGAACTCCAGTGTCTCCTCAAGGATCAGCAAATGAATGAATTTAATACTCAGAATACACAGGCTTGTTCATTTTCAGTCCTGTGCAATTTATTGGTGCAGATTTTCCAGTCTTTTTATGAAAGGTGGAGAAACTCTGTGAGTTGGGGAGGGGAGAAGGAACCTTGGAAAAATGCTGTACTTTATAAGAAAACAACACATTAAGGTAAGCAAATGCCTCCAGTATAGAGACTGGCTGGAGATGTGGCCTCAGAACGAGGACCATGGGTTTGCATTGTTCTTTCCACCTCTGCTAGCACGTGTTGCTCTGGAGAGCTGAAGCTCTGTGGCAGGATTTGCTGCTCGTTCCTACAAACTGCTTTACTGCACAAACAACTCCCACGGTAATTTATTCTTTGAGGATACTATATATACACATATATATATATGACATTTTAATAAAAATCAAATGAATTAACATAATAAGTGTATTTATGATGAGTATTTCCTCCTACTTTTGTCCTCTGTGGCATTTACTGAGATGCCTGCACAGAGCACTGGTGATGCTCTAACACAGCAAAGTGCAGGGGCCTGGTTTGAGGATTACAGAAGGGAATTTTTTTTGGACTCTCCCTACTTAACACTTGCTATTTTCTCAGCTCTAAATGCTCTCCAATTTCTACATGTAATGTAATGCAATTCCCTTTCCAAGTAACTTTTCTCCTGTTTTTCTTTTTTCTTTTTACTTCAAACAAGTGCAACAAGTGATTTTTTTCCCCCTAATGCCAGGCACCCTGATTAACATTCAAAACCACCACATTAAACATAGATTTGGTTGTATTCTGGTGGCTGATGAGACTTTGACTGGCAAAGGCTTTCCAGTTCCCTGATGTTCTTAATCCATCAGTATTTTCCTTCCAGGTCTTTGAATCGACCACTCCCCTGCTGTTCATTCATTCTGGTTGCTGGAGGTGATGGGGCTGTGCCAGACCCTGGTTTGTGAGATCAGGCCCAGTGATCTTCAGTAATTCATGTTCTTTCTGCTTTTAAGCCAAATGAGAAGGGATAACCCCTTATTCTGTGTTGTCTTCCTCCTCCTGTGTGCAAAGCCAAGGGATGAGGAGTGAGGTGCCTGCAGGTCGGGGTGGCACCCCAGAGCTTCCCACACAGCTCCCGTTCCTTGTTATGTAACAGGGAATTCTGAAACATGGTAAAAAGCCACTTTCTAACATCCTGGCACATAAATGAATTCCCTGTGCCTCCGATCCAGGCAGTATGGTCTCACATATGTTTTTTGTCTCATGTTGAAAGGATTTGTGCTAATTTGGCTCCATACCCCCACCCATAGTTTTGCACATTGTCTTCGTCTTTATGGTGGGGTTTGCCTGTGAAGGGGAAAGACAAAATAAATTTGGGTTGCAGGAGCAAAGACAGCTCAGAGGCTCTGTACAGGGCAGGTGTGCTGAGGTTTGTTTTGGGGTGTGATGCTATTTGGGATTCATTCAGAGCCAGATGTGGGTGGGGATGTTACAGACCAGGCTTTTTCCCAGAATTGTTGTTTACCTGCTGCCAGGCAAGTCCCCTCTTCTCTGCTCTCCTTTTGCTGTTCATATAAATCAGTAGCACAGAATTCCTGCTGATTTATTTATTTATTGTACAGCTTGAACAGAGGAGCCTGTCTGTGGTCTGAGCACAGATTTGCCAGGGAAGGGGTGGCTTTGAGGGCGTGGGATAAGGTTTGGGTTTTTTGGGGTTGTCTTGCTTTTGTTTAGGTGTGGGTTTTTTTTGAGGAGAGTGGGGTGCTGTGGTATTTTTTCCAACTAGAGAACCTTCTCTCTTTGTGCAATTTTCTCTGCTATGTTTCCACTAATGTGTAAGATAAGATTAAATTGCTTCCCAAATCCCTCATGTCCAGTCCTTTGCTGTGGAAGTGAGCACACAACAGCATTCTCAACTTGAAATCATCAGACTTTGCCTTAAAATAAAATATTTTGGATTTTTTTATATCTCTTATTCTATTAAAGCCCTGTTAGCACAACAGCTTTGTAAAACCAGGGCAATATGTAACAATTAATCTTGATTTTACCTTGTATTTGTTTCAGCCATTAGCTGTCCCTCGAGGGTCTCTGCCACACCTGCTGGGACAGTGGGGACAGTTTTCATGCTGGCTGCTGCAGGAGCTTTCACATCCACCACGTGTCTGCTGTGGATGGTCAGCTTCAGCTGCCTTTCATCACAAAATGAGGAAACACCTCCACGGGTTTCCCCACATCTTCCTGACCTCTCAGTGTCCCTGTTCAAGCTCTGTCTGTTGTCACAGGAAGGTTGGATTTGTTGCTACCCCACAGAACAGGGATATCCCCAGGACATTCTCGAAGGATGACACTCTGCCTGTCAGAGGAAGCAGTGCCTCGGCCCTGCCCTGCCCTGAGCCTCCCTCCCGTGGCAGGAGGCAGCAGGAGGACGATGCTCAGGCTTGGGATCTGCACTGTGGGAGCCAGGGCTGTGCTGAGGGGCAGCTCTGCTCTCTTCCCTTCACCTTCACCCCCGCTCCTTTCCTTTGGCCTCCTCCTTCCCGGCTTTGCCACCCCAGTTCCCTCCCTGGCCAGGAGGTGCCCTGGGTGCTTTTCCCTGCCCGGCTGCTCTCGGGTTGCCACCTTGCTCTGTAAGCTCACCCTCTGCCATGTGCCTCTGCTGACACCTTTACACTTTGTCCCAAGCTGTGCCATTCCCTTTTCTCCTCAGCTGGCTCATTCCATGCCTTTTCCCCCCGGATGATAGATGGAGGAGCAGGAATGGGAGCATCTGGCGGGGCCAGCGCGTGCCCCGCGCCCTGCCAGGATTTGTGATGTGCTGGGGGGTCCAGCTGCAGGGGCTGAGCTCACGCCTGGCCCACGGCCAGGGCACAACCCCGAGCAATCCAAGCAGGTGTCGGGGACAGGTTTGGAGTGCCAGGGGCCTGGGGGTGTGCTTGGTTTCTGCACCAGGGTTGGGAGTGGATGAAGCACCGTGGGCTGTGCGGGGGTTCAGAGCCTGCAAGGCTTTGGCCCCTGGCACAGAGCAGCCTGTGCTGCTCTGAGAGGAAAGGACTCTGGCCAGCAAACCACGTGGTGCCTCTGCTCTTCCACTGGGAAAGAAGGGCTTAACTCTGCCTTGCTTGGTGAAAAAGTCCTCATCTGGTAATGGTTGTTAATTTACTGTACAGTTTGCCTAAATTAACTTCATCTCACCAAAAAAACCAGAGCAATTATTTCAACAAAGCCCACAGAAAACACTGGCATTCACTCATGGAAATCTCCTCTCATGCCGTTGGATGTGATGTGATGATGTGATGTGATGTGATGTGATGTGATGATGTGATGTGATGTGATGATGTGATGTGATGTGATGTGATGTGATGTGATGTGATGTGGTGTGATAGGTGTTTTTTTAGATCCCCCAGGTCCCTCCCTGCAGAGCTGCTGCCGTAGGTCCCCCCAGCCTGTGCTCCCTGTCTGGGGTGAGATGCACCTGCCTGATCCCAGCCTGTATCCTGTGGGCAGTGCTCCCTGGGAGGTTTGGGTCTCAGCCCTCCTTCGATGAAGGTGTCTACTCTACAAAATACCCTTTTTTCCCTATTTGAGAAGTTATGAAGCCATTCACTCTAAGCTCAGCCCTGTGTAGGCCTTGTCAGTAGCTGAAGCCTGTTCTATCAGCATTACATAAATAATTACACAAATAATCCTTCATTCCTGGCACAAATCCTGGTCTTGGCTGAGGTCTATGGGAATCTTTTCTATGCAGGAAGAATCCGTTCTGCTGGCACAGACTGAGGGTCCTGGAGTGCACAAAGGCCTCCGACCTCGTGGCATGATATCCCAAGAGATCACCTTTCCTCTCTTCTGTGTCCTGAAATGGTTGGAGCTTTTACCCTTCTGGGTGTTTTTGCCCATTTCCTCAGACACCATGGCTTGACTTGGTGGGGGGCAAATTAAACAGGAACTAAGAGCTGGGATGAAATTCAGCAAATAACTTCTTAGTCCATGGAGGTGAACATGGTCCCAAAGGAATCATTCCCTTATGAGAACTGGGAGGGGTTTTGCCAGTCCAATGCTTTGCGAAAAGGACTCTGTTCTTAAAAAACTCCAAAGAACTATTTTTGTACTTTTCTTTGTGCAGTTGTATTTACCTGTTGCTCATGTGTGTTCAGTTACTCAGCTAAGAAGCTGATTTTTCATTTTCATTTTTTCCTTTTCAGTCTCAGCTCTTAGAAGCAGTGGAGTCAGGGGCCATACTGGGGCAGACCCGTGCCACTGGTATTTTCTGCCCCTGCTGGGGTCAGATTTTCACTCTGTGCTGGCTGTGGGGCAGCTCTGGGCTGTGTTTGGTGCCAGTGTTTGCAAGGCTCTCCCAGCTCACTCCAGGAAGGCTTTGCTGCAGACACAGCTCAGGGACCCAGGGCACTGAGCTCATTTCATCCCAGCTCAGGCGCCCTGGAGCTGCCCCCTCCTCCCGAGGCTGCTGGGCTCTGGGAGCTGCGGAAGAGCCCAGCAGAAATGAATCCATCTCTGACAGAGCTGGATCCAGCCCAGGCCCAGTTGGCTGCGTGGTTTTCTGGCAAAGGCTCCTTTCCCATCCATATCCATTCTTACAATGTGAGCTTTCCCCATTCAAATGTTTTGATCTCACTGAAACGTTTCGGTTCAATATTTCTTTTGCAATGCCATTTTCTGAAAATCAGTATGCTCCCCTGGAAGTATTGGATCATGCCTAAAATACATTCTCAGCTGGGAAATACAGGCAGAGAAATGTCCACCAGCTTCTCTTCAGAGAGGTCCCATTCAGTGTCCAGGATCTGCAAAGCCTCCTTCATTCTCAGAGAAATATGCTTTGGAAATTGGAGACTCCATCTCCACCTGAATATCCCCAAAGCTTCCTCTGTCCCTCTGACTGTGCTCAAATAAAAGCTAAGCAATTTGTTAAAATGCATAAATGCCTTAAAAATACATCTGCAGATTACCCATGAGGTATTTGCCATCTGAAATCTCAGTCTCTATGCAATCAGTAGGTTGCCACACAAACTGGGAACTCTGGGATGCTGCTGGAAGTCTTTTCATGTGGAAAAGTCGCAATCCCTTCTTGAAGAGATACATGTCAGGATGGAGAAAAGAAAGGACATGGACATAGAAAAGGTATCAGGCTGAGAAAAGAAGAATGAAATGGGTCCAGGACAGAAAGCTGGGGAGGAGAGAGGGAGGAGGAAGATCATTGAAGGTTTGTTGCACTTAGCATTAGGAACTGCTACAGAGCACTCAGGTTGTAGTGATTTTCTAATACTGAGTAATATGTCAGAAGGGCTATTCTGGATTTAGACCAATATATACAGTTTCTTGTCTAAGCAGAACCATATGCTCAAATGAGAGATCATTTTATTTTACTAGGATGGACAGTAAGTAGAAACACATTCCAGATTTCAGGAGGTTTCTTCCCCCCGTGGCAGCCATGGTGCTGCTTGTGCTTAGTCTATGGTTTTTCAACTGTTTGATAAGTGCCTGTTGCTTTACAGGATCCAAATCCCCCTCTATCCTGGTGTCTGCTGAGCTGTGACTAATGACTGTGTCAGACAGCTCGTTCAGCAGGTCACCCTGCCTGGAGCTGGTAATTGTTGGTAATAAAACAGCTCAAACTGATATGCACAATATACAACAGTGTACAGTAGAGACGGAGCTTTTGTGTCCTTCCTTCAGTTGAGACTTAATGTTCTGTGTTCAGAGACTGACCTCATCCAAATCCTTTCTGACAGCCCAGAATGCAGGAAAAAAACCCCAAACCTCTTTGTGGAATGTGCAAGCTGGTGTTTAATACAGGAGCCCCTGCACAGCAGGTTGAGCACTCAGAAGCACCCAGAGATTTATATAAAGTGACCCTGGTACTCAGTGCCTCCCCTCAGAGCCACTGATGCTTCTGGGTGCAGGTCTGTGCTCAGGGTCCCCCCCTGCTCCTGCCTTGGTGCTGAACCATCCCTGGGTGTAATGAGAGCTTTTTGGCCTGATCCAGGCTTGGGATGGAGCCTCTGCCTCCTCATCTGGGATCTCCTTACCTGGGATCTCCTGGATCTCCCCAAGGAGATCAGGGACTTGGTGCTTGTGGAGCTTGCTCAGCTTCCAGGGGCAGAAGATCCTGTGCCCAGGGCTGTGTCCCAGGGCTGTTCCTGCCTTCCTGCACCTCCTGTGGATTCTCCAGCAGGAACTGCTGGCCATGGAGCACTCACACCCAGGGTCTCTGCTCAGCCAGTGTGGGGCATCTACTGACACTTTTTATGGAGGAATGGTGTCCTCGGGTGGAGCAACAACAAATCGGTGATTTAGCTGAAAAAATCTGATTTTTCTCAGAGGGTCTTGAAAACAAAGGCCTCACCTACTACGTGTGTTGTAAAGTGAATTCCCCACACACTTGCTGGTCTCTCACAAGCAAGGATGTTGGCATAAAAATGGCTTGTAAAGGCATTTTGGAATTCAAAAAGAAAACCAAGATAAATCACAGACATACTTAGCTCAGTGAGGAGGACAAACAGAACCCTCTACAAGAACACTCTGTGACACTGGGCTGAGTAAAGCCCAATGTCACATTAAAGCTCTTCTATAACCTACTGACTGCTGGGTACCAACTGCTTTAGCTGTCCCCAGCATCTCTGAAGTTATTTGGGTGATACTCTGTGGAGATGTCTGTTTTCCACTGACCTGCTCTGAGGATGATCCCCTCTCAGCTGGGGAGTTGCAGAAGCCTGGTACTTGCTGATGTCTCTGCACACAAGCAGGGAGTGTCTGTATCTTTTTCTCTTAAGGACATTTGGCTGCTGGTCTCTGGCAGCAGAAATACTCCAGAGGTCACTGCAGTCAATTTTTCACTGTCCCATCCTTCAACAGCCTTCAACATCCTGAATGTGGGGGGAGGAGAAGGGTGCTGTGGAGGTAAATGTGTTTTAATGTTACACCCACCTTGCTTTGGAGATGGCAACAGGTTAATTTAGAAATGCTGCAAACTCATTTCAGCTTTTGATTTGAATTGCCAGGTTACCCCTGCCAGGTTCCCAGTGCATTGATGTTCACAACATTTGTACATGCACATACAGCTGTGCATTAATGTTTGTACACAGTGGAACAGGACAGTCAGTGCCAGCACTGCAGAAACCCTCCAGCGATGTGGAGACTCGTCAGTGACAAATGTTACTGAATGTTTCTGAGACTGAAGGGTTAACACACGGAGCTGTCAGTGCCGAGGGGTGTTCCTGGGAGCTGCATTACAAGTACCTAACACCTACTTGAGAAGTTAAGTTGTTTTGGAAAATGTGATGTGTTCTGTGGTGTGGATGAGTAGTGGTGGTGAGCGGCCGTAGTACCTTCTCGGGGGTTTGCTGCTTTCACTTGTGAAGTTCACCCTCACTCTGTACCAGTCTGGGATGCTGTAACTGGACTGGTACCATTCTGTACAAGTCTGGGATGCTGTAACCGGACTGGTACCATTCTGTACCAGTCTGGGATGCTGTAACCGAGTCTGTGATGTTCAGCTCTGTTCACGCCGTGATCCCAGAGCAATTCCCAGTCCTGATCCGCAACACAACGCGCTCCAGAAGGATCGGAGTCTGTGGGAAAACCCGTCCGAATGGTGCACGTTCTGTGGGGCAGAGAATTCCGTGTACTCCAGCGCAGTGCTCTCTGCCTGCTGTTGTGGTGAGGACACCATCAAAGCCCGGGAATCCGAGGGACATTCCAGCGGGAACCTCTGGAAGCTGCAGCGAGGGACTGAAATTCCGAGCTGGTCTGTGGACTTGGCACCCCTGGTAATAACAACTCGAGATGTGCTGAAAGCCCTTGTGGAGACAGACGGGGCTGCGGGAGGGGCCGGGGGCGGCTCCCGGCTTTATCCAGCCGCAAACAGAGGCAAACTGTCCCGGGAGTTGTAGGATACTTCAGGAAGTGACTGCTGAATATTTCGGCAGCACTCCAGTCAGGAGGAATACTCTGTTTAAAATGGTTTCAGGGAAGATAAATATTTGTGTGTGCTATCTTGACGTATGGAGATAAACACAGTGGTTCTACACAAATATTGGTTTGACCTCAGATTATTTCATTAGCAGCAGCATGTGGGGCCCGTTCCATGTCCCTGGAAGCAGCTGCCACCTGTTGTGAGCATCCCAAGTTTGTTGGATGGCTGCTGTTGAGTGTCTGTCCTGCCTTTGGTTTGGCAGGAGGGAACTCAAACCTTGCTGTCGCTTCCCCACGGCAGGGAATAAACCTTCATCTGCTTGAGAGGAAATCTCGCTGTGAGTCAGGGTAGTCAGGGAGATCAACAGCACCGTGGAACATAAATGGTGCTGGTTTAGGTGCCTGGTCCTGCAGCTCACAGCAAATCTCGTGCCCCTGCTTAGACAAGGTGATGAGGGATGTACCTGCCTGTGTCAGCTCAGGTGAGGCAGGGAACATGGGGCTTACCCCATGGGGTCACAGCTAATCACTGAAGGACCTTAAAAATCATCCCATCCCACCCCTGCCATGGCAGGGACACCTTCCACTGTCCCAGGCTGCTCCAAGCCCCGTCCAGCCTGGCCTGGGGCACTGCCAGGGATCCAGGGGCAGCCACAGCTGCTCTGGGCACCCTGTGCCAGGGCCTCACCATCCCTTCTAACCCTGCCCTCTGGTAGTTTGAAGCCATTCCCCCTTGTCCTGTCCCTCCATCCCTTGTAAATTGTCTCTCTCCATGTTTCTTGTTGGCCCCTTCAGGTCCTGGAAGGACCAAAGTTCATAGATTTGCACTACCCTGAAGGTGCCAGGGCATTAAACAGAACCTGGTGGAACATCCTGGTGGTGCTGCACTCTGTGTGGGGCTTTGGAGCCTGTGAAAGACTGGCCTGGCTGCCAGAACAGGGGTCTGGGTGGATTCAGTTGTACTGAACAGAGGGAACCCCTTGAGCCATGCTGGGAACCCCAGAGACAGAGCCCAGGTCCTGGGCAAGGAACAGGCACTGACCAAGCTGAACTCCCGGTCTGTAAACTCTGTCCTGGGCTTCTCCTTTGCTGCCAGCTGATCCCAGGCTGGGTGTGGGTGCAAGTCAGGGGCACAGAGGATCAGAACTGACACCAAATGTTTTTTGGCAGTGATTGTGCCAGGAGCAGGAGCAGGCTGAAACAATATTGTTTATCCAGCTCTGGGAATGTCTAAAAGTAGCCATGTCTTATTCTGTGCAATTTCTGGCCTGTTCTAGCTTGCTTTCCTTCAGAACATCTGCTGGGATGGGATGTACTGACTTGGTCAAGGTCCACGGGATTTTATTCTGGTTTTTAGGGCAAAGGGAAATGCCACATGCAGCTCGTGAGGGCTGCACAAGGTACTCTGCAGAAATAAAAGGAGATGCTCCGTTGTGGATTGGATTATCAGGTTCATGGTCTCAGAGATGTGCAAGTGGCTGTGATAAGAGAATGAGTGGAGGGGATGCTGCCAGAGCCTACAGCACCTGGGGAGGGATCCCAGCTCCCTCCTGGCAGCCCCCACCCCCAGACTGCAGTTTTAGTTAATTCCCGGCCAGGTTCAGTGTCTAGGCTGGCTTGCCAATGGAGGGAGGCCGTGGCATTAGAGCCTGTGGATATGAAATCCTGTGGGTTTCACCAAAATTCCCATTTCCAACCAGCAGCAGTCACTGAGGGGTCCCAGTTAACTGTGGGCAGCAGGGGGGGTTCGAGTGGAGCCTGTCCTGAGCACGATGGACCCTCCCAGTGTTTAAAAAGCAGAGTGAGATGTGCTGCCCCTGTTCTATCCCTCCTCATAAATTACCCTAAAAATCAGCCCCAGTACCTGCCAGTGGGGCTGTAACCCAGAGTCTGCAGGTAGAAGGGGCCAAGCTTGATTGAGTCAGCACCCAGAACTGAGTTAACCCATGGAGAATCACAATCTGCACGGGATTAATTCAGCTTATGTTTTCCCCCCGATTTTTTATAGCAATACCAGCAGAACGTTGCAGCATTTGGACAGCCATAAAACAGAAATGCTGCAGCTTGAAAAATATTTCAGGCTGCTCCTGAGATGAAAGCAAGCCCTGGGTAGCTGGGGAAGTGTCAGGCAAATCCCAGCGTGGCACGGGCTGCTGTGAGCACCGAGGGCTGGGGCTGTCCCACACCCCAAGTGCTGCCCCACGGATTCCAGGGGGCTGCTCAGGACCCTTGGGAGGGAGGATGGATCAGGAGCAGCTGTCCCAGGGTGATGGAGGTTGGGGTGGACTGTCCAGTGAGCTCCTCACCACATGGATCAGAGCTCCTTGCAGAGACCCACAGCCTGGTCCTCGCTTTGTGATCAGGGCAGGAAAAGCAGCGAGGTGCAAATGAGAAATATAAGCTGAGAGCATTATTGATAGGGCAGCTGCAGTCCCCTCGCTGCATGAGTCATGTAATCCACAGGCTTTTCAGCTCCATTGCACAGAGCCGAGGTGCATGGAGGATGGTTTCAATTTCCAAGCAGGGCTTTCTGACCACTCATGCTTTGAAAAGTGAAGCTAATACCTTGGCTCAGGGATGACTGCAAAGCAGAGGTATTCTGCTCTTGGCCTGGTGCCTGCTCGCCCTCTCAGAGTGGAGCTTGTGCATTGTGATGGAAACATAACAGCTCCCCCTGCCAGGGAACAGGTCACCCCTGCTGCTGCCTGGGAGCCAGGGATACTGCTGTGAGCACAGAACCTGGACCAAATGGAATCGAAGAGCATGAATTCGGGATAAATTTGCAATCTGGAGTTGCACCTGAATTTCTTTTAACAGGAAAAATCTTTTGACTTGATTTGGGTTCCTGTCCTGGTGAAAACATCCCAAAAACACTCATTATAAAGAGATTAAATTCAATTTTGAGGCCAAATGCACTTCTTAAGAGATGCTTTTCTGGTGTTTTAACCATGAAAATGTACACTGTGAACATGTTCTCCCACAACACTGGATGCTTGATGTTCCTTAGTACCAGGACGTGAGGAATACTGGACGTGAGGCCTGCAGGTTTCCCTGCTGGGACACTGCCTAAACAGCAAAGCTCTGTGCATGTGATAGAAAATGTAATGAATCACTTGGTACCGGACAAGTTGTGAGTTTTACAAACCACTGGGTTTTTATCAGTTATAATTTTGATGTGTTCATGTGTTAGTGAGGGTAAAAAGAGGCTGCTCCATCCCTGGCAGTGCCCAAGGCCAGGTTGGACACTGGGGCTTGGAGCAGCCTGGGACAGGGAAAGGTGTCCCTGCCATGAGCTGGGGTGGGGCTGGATGAGCTTTGAGCTCCTTCCAACCCAAACCAGTCTGGGATTCTGGGATGATTCTGTAACTCTGGACTTGATCACCTTTTTGGAAAGGCAGAGCCCTGGGTGATGATTTGCTGAATGTTTGTTCCAGCAGCACTGAAGTGGCAGAGCTGGACAGTGCCCGAGTTCCTCAGCTGCAACCCAAGGAGTTGTTCTGCAGCTGAGGGTGAGATTCGAGCCCAGCAGAGCCAGCTGTTGTTCCGTTGTGATTGGGGGATATTTTGTGAGAACCACAGAAGTTTGGCCCGTGGGTTTGGATTCTTTGCAGAAGCACTTTGAAGCTTTGAGGGGAGGGGAGGAACTGGAAAATGTGAGCCTGGGGAATACACACAGGGCAAGTTCTGCCTGTGTATCCTCAAATGAGAAACCAGGAGAATGTATCTTTGAATGGGGTCTAGAGATTTCAGTCTGCCTAGGTATAAAACAGCTTAAGGAATGCCATGGACTTCACAGAAGGGCAATGATTTGGGGAATCTACTTAAAAAAAAAAGTATAAAGTGCTATAAAACATGCCTTGTTTCAAGAGAGAGCTATGGAAATAGAACAAGATTCACAAGTAATTCATCTCAGGCTGTGGACTGGTGTGTATGACTCTGCAGCAAGAACATTAATATCTGTTAAATTCTCCAAATTAGCTTAAACATTCCAGAGAAAGGATGTAATTCTCAGTTGTATAGGGAAGGAATTCACCCTTCCCCCAGTCTTTCTGCTTCCCAGGGACTCGAGAGAAATGCTAATATCAAGTCAACCTATTTTTGTTCCCCCCTTTAGTAATGGGGTCCAGATTGGTGGTGACTGAAACCCAGTCCTGTCAGAGGAGTTCTGTGTGATGGATCAGGGAGGGCTGGTCCCATCGGGGTGGTGGTGCTGAGTGTCCAGCCCAGGCTGGCAGCTCGCTCCCGGGCTGCCCTGAGCTCTGAATCGCAGTGCACAGGAGGTTTTTGGGGCACTCTTCACCTCTCACCGAGGCACAGCTTGTGAGCTGTTTGTACTGCAGGGTACGAGATGCAGAACTACACCGAGCAAGTCTTTGATCTATCACAACTCCTTTTCTTCATATTTATTAATCAGGGTATTGCCAGCCTTAATTAAGGAATTATAAAATCTTGGGGAAGATTTTTAGCTTGTTTTGACCAAGGGGTTGTTGGAAGATGAAGCAAGAGGACAGATTCGTGTCTCTGACAAAGCATAGCGAGGAGTGGGGAGGAGAAGCACCGGGAGAGGCTTTTCAGAAGCCGTGAAATGAGTTGAATAAACAGATCTGAACCTGTCCCGGGTACCTGGGCTCACGTTCAGCCCTGAGGTGGTCAGCGGTGCCATCTTGTGTTAAGTGGGTGGTATTTTTGGGAAAAGATGAAGAGAGATTCTTAAAAGCCCTTGGGAAAGGGGTTTGGAAGAGCCTTTAAAACCGCTGGTGGGAAGTGAGAAGAGCACAGAAGCCCAAAGGTCTCTGAGGCAGAAAGATGACCAGCTGTGACGCACAGAACTGATTTGCAGCTGGGACACTTGTGTTCAAGGGACTTTACCAGGAGATTTTTCATTTAAATAGTGATTTTTTCATCCTGCTCCAACAGCAGCAGTGCATGTGATGGATGCCTGTGGGCTTCCTTGAACACAGTCATTGTTGTCAAGCACTGGCAGGGGCTGCCCAGGGAGGTTTGGAGTCCCCATCCCTGGGGGTGTCCAAGGAAGGGCTGGAGGTGGCACTCGGTGCTCTGGGCTGGGGACAAGGTGGGCATCGGGCACGGCTTGGCCTCAGTCCTGGAGGGCTTTTCCAACCTTAGGGATTCTGGGATTCTCTGATTCCATATAGTGATGATTTTGCTGATGCTTCTGCTTCCAACGCTTGACAGAAAAGCAGGAAAACACTGAGGAAAGTGAATGCAAGCCCTGCCCTTCCCAGCAGTTTGCACTCAGGAGCTGCCTGGGAGGCTGTGGCTGCCCCAAAGCAGGAGGACTCTCGTGGTTCCCAGTCTTTTTTCAGCCATCCCCATGCTGGAGCCTTGCCAGGGCAGCCTGGGCAGTGGAGAGGATTGTAGTCCTTCTATTTTCTTTTCTTTTCATGTTCCTGAGGACTTTTTTCCGAGGTGCTGCTATAGCTGGAACTCCCAGATTTCATTGTTGATGAATTTGCATGTCCTCAGCAATGGGAATTTGAGTACCTGGTCCTTCTAAAAGTCAGGTTGTTAATTTGCACACATGAAAAGAAAATTGCTTTTTCTACTATGGGAAAATCTTTAGTGGAAGTTGTCTGAGCATCAAAGGTTGTTCTGAGGCATTTTGGGGGTTTATAAGCAAGATAATTTTCAGTGGAACCAAAGTGGGTTTTTTGTTGTAGCCATTGACCAAATTAGAACTCTGTCTCCAGGCTGACCTGCCATTAGTGTTGGGAGTCTTTTGACCTTGGAAGGAGATTTCAGAGCTGGTGTCCAGTCCCTGCAGTAACTTCCAGCCTGGCAGCTTCTCTGAGGCAAAGCAACTCAGCCAGGCTTCAGCACCAGAGCTTTCTGCACTGAGATCAATCCAGGCACAAATGTCTGTGCAGTGAAGCCTGACTGCAGCACGTGAAGAAATCTGTGGAATAAAACCTTGGGGAACGTGTTTGACCTTCACATAACCGAGTGGGTCCCTGGGAAATCTGGAAAACACAGGGCCCTGCAGATGACTCGGGGTTTTTGGTTAAGTGGTGTTCTGGCAATGAAAGTTTATAACTGTTCAGGGAAGGCAGCTTAGGCCGTGGAAGAAGTGGGAAAATCACTAAAAGACGCTGGAGGGTCTCTGGGATTAACATTTCTGAGTGGGGAGGGTTTTCCTGGATGCACAAGTTTCTCTAGATACAAATACCGAGGCAGAAAACAAATCTATTGGTGGGAGCTGCCTCTCTGGGAGCCCAGCAGGACAGGATGCAGGCAGGGAGTAAAAGGAAGTAAAGAAGTGATTAAACCAAGTAACGTTGTAATAAGGAATGATGGGCTTCTGGGAATGACTGGGCTTGGAAAATAAGAGGGGTTTGCTGCTAGCCAAGCAACTGTGACCACTTGTTCTCTCCAAATCACTGACATGAAAGGTTTTATTTGCTATGGCACATTTAACACAATTCAAGGCCAAATTTTAATTTTGGGGTGCATGGAAGTAAATATTTACAGTGTAAGGGATCCACATAGACCTTTCCTTTGCATAAAACCATCCTCCTCCAGCCTCCCTGGGGAACGTGCTGGAGGCCCAGCCTTGGCAGGGGGGCTGCAGGTCCCTCCTGCTCGTGTACCTGCAGGGGCTCAGCAGAAGTGGAGCGGCACTAAAGCACGAGGCTTCCCATCCATGCAGGGCTCAGTTTGCACCTCAGGGCCCCGGTGAGCCCTTCAGAAGGAGCGATTCCAGCTCAGGGCTGTTCCTGCCTCCCCTCCGGAGCAGTGGCAGAGCTCCAGCCCCGATCCCACGGGGATCTGCTCTCCCGGGCCGGGTGCCAGCCCTGGCTGGGGCCCAGCTGTGACCGGGGTATCGAGGAGCAGCGTCTCCTCCCAAACACAAACACCCTCCGGGGAATGCCCGGCTCAGCTGCGCTGGAGATGGGGTTCGATAACGTCACTCTGGCTGCCGGCCATCCCCGCAGATGATTTATTATTTTCTGTAGGAATCTGCTTTTAAAGCTTCTCCTGGAGTGCTACGGGTGATACCGCTCCGTGCTCGGCACTGACAGGACCCGTCTCGAGCTCTGACTGCGTGCAGAGGTACAGTCCTGGCAAAAATGCTCGGGTCCTCTCTGTTTACTGGGGAGGGTTTGGAGCTTGTACCTCTCCCTGTTGGGTTGCAAAAGTAGAATTTGGAGTTATTACTGCGTGTTCTCCTCTCCTTTTCCTGAGTGTATCTGGCAGGGGGATCCAGCCATTTTATGTTTGTTATAAGCTGTCGCTGATTGCAAGGACTGTGGAAGGATGAAAGATGAGTATTAGAGACCCGAAGGGTGCCCAGGGAAGCCACCCTTCCCTCAGGCAGGTTAGGGCAAAAGGGACCGGCTCTGCCCCTGGGGGTTACTGCTCTGTCCCAAAGCTGGCCGTGCCTCACTGCAGATGCGCCTGTGTCTGAAAACAAAGGTGCTCTCTGACCCTCGGGGTGATGAACATTACATAAAAACAAGACCTTTTTTGGGTCCTATGCTCAATGTGCATTGACCTCAGTGTGCAGCTTTGGACTCAGCTGCTGTAAGGACATGATTTGAATTTGGAAGCAGCATTACATCTGATATAAAATAAAGAAACTCACTTTATTTAGTGTTTAGCTGTCTCCCAGCCTTTCCCAGCAATGAGAATACTATGATTACAACAGCATGAGCTGCACAATGCAGACTTTGAATCAGTGTAAAGGTGCTGTGGACTAATCTGTTGATTTCCATATGGGAACAGAATTGTATCACCAGAGAGCATCTTCCTACTGGTGTAATTCGAGGCACAGTGCTGTTTTCAATAATGTAATGATTATAATTGATGGTTTAAAATTGACAAGGTCAATTTATTTGGCAGCCATGCATTTGGCAGCCAGCTTGACAGTATGAAGGATTGACACAAAATAGGACAGAGAGATCCTGTCCTGCTCCCAGCTCTGACAACAGCCCAGGGTCTCAGTGCTGTTTAGTCAGCTCCTTGGCACAACATCTCCTGATTCTGTTCTCCAGCCAGGTGTGCCACACGACAAACTGAGTTGCATCCCCAAATTGTAAAACCCTCCAAGAAAAGGTTTTGCTGTGGCGAGTGAAGCAGGCAGTGTGCTGCTGTTGTCATTCCATCCTGTTTTACTGGGGTGTCTGCAGGTTCCCAGTGTCAGGGCAAGATGATCATCCAGTGGATGTTAATGTCTGGAAGAAATACAGGTCCCAGTCCAGCAGTTGTTCTGCTGGTGTTGGATGCTGAGCCCCGGACGAGAATGTTCTGGGAGCTTTCTCTCAGCTCAGAGCAGAGGGAAGAGAATCTGCCTTTTTCCATTTCAGCAGTTCCCACCCTCTGCAAACCCAAACCACTGGCTCTGCACTGGTAACAGGGAGATAAGGAGGTAACAACACATTTGTATCCCAATCCGCTATAAACTAGGAGCAGGTCTTCCCATTATAGGGTGGCCCTGAGGCAGGAGAATCTGTACAGCTCAAACCCCACAATCAGCAGTGATTAACAACAGTAAATCCTGCAAACCATGCAGGGATGGCAATGAGCATGGTCCTAAGTAGAGCACCACCCATTTAATTTACAAAGTTTCTAATACATCTCTGAAATTAAATTATTTTCTGTTCTCTGCCCAAGAAATCAGCACACACATACACTTTTTCCACTTCTGTGCTCAGGAGAGGAAGTGAGCCCCCTGCTCTTGTAAGGAGAGATAATTTCATCCACAGATTTTGGCCAGTAAAAAGAGATTCATTCTATTTTTGCATGTTAGTTTGATTCAGTGCAGAAACCGCTGAAGCAGATGCAACAGCCCCAGTTGCATTCAGTTTAGGAGCATGTTCTGAACAATGATGAAAGAGAAGAAATGTGTTACACTGCACTGACTAAAAGGAGAGGTGGTGGAAGGGTCCTGAATGCCGAGTTTGCTCATTTGATTTGTAGGCATATGAAACAACCTGCCACTTTCTTCAACCAAGTACACAAAGTGCTTAAATCCTGGTTGCGTGTTCTGTGTTTTCTGTTATCACTGGAAGCAGTTTTATCAGACTTCAGCCCCCGGGGTACTTCAGAGAGCTGGAGGAATGCAGAGCTCTCTGAAGGTCATTTGCAATCTCAGCTGCAGCACTCAGGGGCTGCTGTCAGCTCTTATCACCGTACTGATGTGCATCACTGCAGTTGTACAGGGAGATGAGAGAGGTGTTGGAGGTGCTCTGGAACAGGAGCAGGAAGTGTGGCTTTCATGAGAAGGCAGAAGGACATTGTCCTGTCAGCCCAGACACCATCCCCCCGCTGCAATGAGATGCAATGACTTTGTGGTGATGGGGTCTCCTGGCACTGAGGCAGGCACTTGGAATTCTGTCTGCACCACTGGCAGAGGTCCAGAGGTGCTCTGGGAGGGCCAGGGAGCAGCACATTGAGATAGCCCTGGGCTTGTGCCAAATTCTCTCTGTGGCACTGGAACAAGACTCAGCAGAGAGGCTCTCGAGCCTCCACTCTGACCTCTCAAGACCAGTCTGGTTAAAGCCCTGAGCAGCCTGGCCTGCTCTCACAGCTGGCTGGCTTTGAGCAGCAGGGGGAGGAGAGGAGGTCCCTTCCCACCTGGATTGTCCTGTGAGGAGCTCCTGAGCAGGCTCTGCTTGAAAATGGAAGCCTTGGGTGGAGAGTTTTGGGAAGAGGAGGTGGTCAGGGGCGCCCTGACCTCTGAGTCAGCACAGTCCCTTGTGCTGACACCAGGGGAGTTCCTGCAGCTGCACATCCACATCGTGGGGATTTTACAGTTATGCCACAGTAAATCCTTACCTATTTTCCATGGAAACTGCTGAAGTACTATTTGGGGACTGTAGGGACTGTGTGGTACCACACCACTGGACTGGTGCTGTCCCAGCAGCCCAGGGGATTGTTAGGTCTGCTCAACTCCAGCCACTCTGCTTTGGAACCTGCACTCAGCAACTCCACCTGCAGCTCACAAGGGTCAGTTTTTGTCTCTTATTTTCTCCAGTGAGAGACAGAAATGTTCACTTGATGCCCTTCTCTATCACAAACCCTTTGAACAGGGTAGATATTGACAGCAAACTACTGGAGAGCTGGGAGCAGGCACCAATAAATGCATCTCTGTGGGCACTTCCAAGAAATCCTTAATGGCTGTGATGGTTTTAGTCACTGAATTGCACTTTATTACTCGGGTATGGGCAGTGTGTCACAGATGCACTCGGGACATTCCTGCATGAATGAATGCATCCAGCTCGCTCCTAACTTGGTCTTTTGCAGGAGCTTGTCAGGAAATGCTTCTTGCTTCCAGCTGTATCCTGGACAGTAACCAGATGATTTCAGATCTGTTCCTAATTGCTTAAGGACTAATTAATTTCCTGAATATAGTAATTAAAAGCATAGTCTTGCACTGCTTTTTTGGTGGCGTTAAGAATGAGGTGTAATGGCCAGGGATTCTCCTTGAGAAATTCCGATTTAATTTCTGATGGGTCAGGCTGTAGCCAAACTGGTGCCATCCCCTTGGATCCAAAGTCTAGATTGCTTTGATGGGAAGTTTTGGTAGGCTTTGAATCAGTTTTGTATTGGTTTTTCTGTCAGACTTTAAACAATGTCTTAGCAAGGGCAGAAGGAAGATTGATGCTTGGCTGGTTAAGGATGTGTTCTGGGCCCTGAGTTACACGCAGCACTGGCCACGAGTGCCCTACCTCATCTGCAGGTGCTGCTGAAAGGGGGAATCAAAGCCACCATGAGTTCTGGGGGAACAGCTGGACCTCGTAAGAGCTGCAGAAGAAGATTCCTCTGAAGTGCACTGTGCCCTTGGAGAGCCACATGTGCATAGCTCTGGGGGTCTGGGCAGTGACTGGGCAGTGACAGAGAGATGACTGCTAAATATTAATTGGGAGAGTGGCTCTTGCCAAGAAATTCCTCGTGCTCGTGTTACCTTCTCTTCATGCAAAATATTTCCTGAGTTAGAGCAGAGTAGCACAGTTTAATTTACTGTGTTTATGTGGTCGTTGTGCAATGGCTTCAAGAGGAGACAGAGCTGCCTGGAGCCTTGGACACGAGGTTGTGCTCCCTCAGCGAGGGGTCCCCACGTCACCTCCAGCTGAGGAGCTGCTCTAACTCACATCTCCACCTTTTGCTCCCCCATGCGCTCAAACCCCTTCTCATTAAGACATCCCTATTTTTAATTTTTACCTGTAAAAAGTGTGAATACAGTTGAAAATACCATTATTTGAAAATTTGCTAAGCACATCTTATTGAAACACCTTTGCCATCATCTATGGCTCATTAGACTCTGGCATTGATCAGTACCAGCATTTTCAGCAATTGTTCTGAATTTGTAGGATTATTTAAATTTTAAAATTTAAAATATGAGCCTCATGTTAATAGAAATAGGTGCACGTAATAGTCATTAGAAGTTTTAAATGTAAGATTTTTGATGCACCCAGGAAAATATTTGATATTTTACTTTCAGATAAACCCAGAAGATTCCTCCATAAACACAAAAGCCTAAGCTATGTAATCCATAAAGGGCAGGTCTTTTCCAAGATCGGCCAGCACATGTTTGAAGCCCCCAAAATACAGGAATCTGAGGTGGGTGCATGGAGCATGGTGGGCACCCATGGGGCCTGGGGGAGAGATCCAGATGGGGGGAAGGACACCCACATGAGGTGGTCTGGAGATGTTCAAATTCCCCTTGGATGGCAACTGGATCCCCCGATCATGGTTTATCTGTCAGTCCCTGACAGTGTAATAACTCTTCTGCTTAAAGGTAATCAGAACAAATTGTTCTGAAGTTGAAGATAAAATTTAGGATGAGAAGAAATATTAGAAAAAGGAAAACCCTGGAAAAATACCACTCACCTCCTCTTTTGCTGGTGCTCCACGTCCAGAGATTCGTGGGGAATCCTGCGGCAGGGGCAGTGTTCATTCTGAGCATCCCAAACCCACCCCCCAGCACTGCTGCACCGCCCGGCACTGGGGGCTCTGCTTTCATTTTCCCTCTTGAAATTGTTTCCGCTGAAAGCCCTGGAGCAGCTCTGGCAATTCCAGTGCAATAGAAGATGACCCCCAAGCTGCCCTCTGGTCATTCCCTCGGCGTGGCACCGCTCTTGCTGGGGCTGCCCCTGTGCCCTGCACACGCCCGAGCCTGGCTCTTGGCAGGGAGTGCTGTGATCCACAGCCTGTGCCAGCTCCCAGATCCAAACGTTTTCATGAGGGGAACCCCTTTGTGTTACTCATCTGGTTGTCAAACAGGACCTGGCTGCGGGCCTGGGCCTGGCACCAGATGAAAAATGTGCACTTTAAACATTTTGTACTGACACTGATGGGAACGGGCAATTCCTCAGCACATTTTCTCAACGTTTTTAAACAATCAATGTCAACCTAAGGGCAAAGCGAGGCAGATTTCACATTAAAGGGACGGGGTTTGCTTAACGTTTATAAATCCCTCGGTCCCAACCTCCTCCATGTTCCTCAACTCGAGAACACGGAGAGGCTGTGTCGAACGCAATGGGCGCTTCTGTCGACACAACATTTTCCTTTAATGCTGTGATAGAAAGATTTCCAAAATAGATTTTTGTGATGGATTCAGGACTTGGCATGCCAGGGAGACTCTAGTATTCTCCCCAACAAAGCTAAAGGTTTGTGCGAGAAGACCAATAATGCCAGGCAAAAGAACCTTTCATCCCCAAGAGAGCTAAAATATTCCTTTGTTTGTTTTTCACCCTTTATTACTTTTCCTGTCTTGGTTTAATCTGTAGTGCTGAAGCTTGTCAGCACCTATAGGCTTTCCTTCAGGATTGATGTCTTGGGAACAGGAATAAAAGCAATTTCCATGTGGTATCTCCTTGTCATGGCTGCTCCCTGGAGCCCATTGACTTTTCTTTCAAAAGGCCCAATTCGCTGCCCATATAAATGGAACAAAACTTAATTGGAGTCAGGAGCTTTGTGTTCCTTAGCACCAAGGCCGAAGCTTTCGTCACTGAGCCCGATGTTCTGTCACTTGCAATAAAATCTTCCAGTTTCTGTTGGGTCTCTCATTTTCCAAAGAAGAAATGTCTCAGAAAGAATGATTGCCTCGGAACACTTGCCTTGATTTTGACTCAGTAGAATCTTAAGGCTACTTCAGATGTAAATTGTCGAGTTTACAGCTGAAGGGAGAAATTGTTCTGAGGAAGAAAATGAACCTTCTATTTGGAAAATTAGTTCTCAGAAAAAAGCATTGCTCATAGTTTTTTTTCCAAGTGAAGTGATTTCTTGAAACATCCCCTGTATGCTTTCCATTGTGTCAGCTGGCACTGCCACACACCAGAGAAGTTTCTCAGGAAGCTTCCAAGAAACTTTGCTGCACCATCTCTTGGAGAGGCTTGTAGAGCCAGGTTTGCTCAGCCCAAGTGGGACTTTTAGGCTTTCATTTTTTTTAGGGTTTGGTTCCCTCTCTTGTCCTTAGCAGAAGTTTTGTGGTAATTGCAGTGTAGGGGATTTTTGACCTCGTGCCACACGCAGTTTCTAAAATGAAAAGCTGTGAGCTTCAGTTCTGGGGACCTCAGCTCAGCATCACCACCAGTGCTCAGGTCAGTCACCGCTTTCTTCAGGACTGATGTCCACAGCTTTCCCTTGATTTTTTTTGGCATTTCACTGAGAATGAACCACTCCAGTTTATTGATGCTGATCACAACTACAAGAAGACTTTTTTTCTTATTGGAGAGAGAGAACATAACCCCTGGAAAGCCTGTGGGATGCCGGTGCCAGACAATGCATTCCCATAATGCTCATGTAATGTATCACCAGACCTCTGAATATTTGTTAAAGACCATTTGTGAATAGTGAGGTGAGGACATTTTGCATTTGGGCAGTCAGAAGCTTTAGAAAGGTGCTGCAAGGGAAGATGTCAACAAAAGCTGCTGCAAAGCTGTGCTTTCACTTCACAGGGCTTTGAGGAGATGCATACTTGGGTCTGGTTCATGTGGGCTCATTTCTCTGACTCAAATTCACTTTGAATTTGGGCATCAAAGGGATTTTCAAATTCTAGGTCAAACTCATTAAAAACCCCAAATCTCACCTGGTTTCAGCTCTGTAAATCACAAGAAAGAGTAAATCTGCTGCTCTGCTTTGGATACCAACCCATAAATCATGGGGTGGGGGTATTTGAAGCTTGGCCCAGAACCTCTCTGTCCAAGAGGCAGTTGTTGCTCCAAAAGTTCATGACTTTGTTCTAAGCAAGCTCACAGATGTGGGGAGGTTCAGTGGCACATGGAACACGTCAGATTTTTGGGAGATTGCAAACACAGCACCCAGCTTTTGGATTTGGGATTTTGCTAGCAGAAAGCTGCATCTCTGATATTGAGCCCAGCTGCCTGATCAAAGACTTTTCCAGAGGTAAAAATCCCAAACATCCCTTCCCTGTCTCTCTGGGGAACCAGGGCAGCACAGGGACCCCTCTCCCTGCTCCCCACTGGCTCCTCCCAGAGGAACGAGGGCTTTCCCGGAATTCCTGCCTGCCTGTGGTTCCTTAGCCAGTCCTGCAAAAATGTATTTTTTATTGAATGTTATTCTAACCATAAAACTTTTAAGCTGTTCAAATACTTTCCTTTGTACTGTAGACATCTGAGACTACGAGACATTAACAAGTAAATGCACTTTTTTTTCGAGTGCTTCAATCTGCTGAGGAGTTTTCTTTGGACTGATCTGCCCTTGCCTTGTAGCAGAGGAAACAAGACTGAGGTCTGATATCGGATCTCTTCGGTAGCTGTCTCCCCAGATTGGAGTTGGAGGTGTGTTCCACTTTGAATTAAAAAAGGGACTTTATTCCTTGGCAACTCATTTGCTCACTCAAGATCCAGAGATGTTTAAAGCCAAGCGATAGCATTCTGATTCTCTTTGAGTCCTCTGTTAAGCCTGTAAGCCTCGCAGGACCAGCGCACATATTTCAGTAAGACTCAGCTGAAAGATTTCAGAAGATGGAATTCAGCCTTTTCCATAGTTATTTTATAATTAATATAATGAGCTCTTTGACTCTTGCCACCTCATGTCTGCACTCAAGCCACTAGAGCTGACTTTGTATGCACTATATTTTTATTATTTTTATGATGCCTCATCTGTAATTGGGCCAGGAGTGAAGTGTTGTGAGCCCCTGTCCATCATGTACAGAATGAGGCAAGGAGGTCAGGGATGACCCCAGAGGGCACCTACATTTTAACCCCCAGCTGAAAGGTAGCTGAAGTAGTTGTCCTCCATGCTGCTGGACAGGGTGGCTGGAGGTGAGGCTTTGGGCCTGTGTTCATTATTTATCCAGTTTTTGTGTCTCTAGATGTGCTCTAGTGCTGCCTTACCATCAAAGGCAGGGCAGGGAATGGGGATTCTTTGTGCACGAGCTGCTTTCTTTAGCCTTTAATGTAACAGGGTTCTCCACTGTATATAGACAACAAAATCTT
Source organism: Dicrurus megarhynchus (assembly GCA_013399195.1). Classification (NCBI taxonomy): domain Eukaryota; kingdom Metazoa; phylum Chordata; class Aves; order Passeriformes; family Dicruridae; genus Dicrurus; species Dicrurus megarhynchus. The sequence continues at coordinate 220,712 of VXAD01007338.1, forward strand.
TAGTTCTTACCCCAGTGAAAATCGAATATGTGTGCATTTAATGCCCAAGCACTTCAATCATGTTACATAAATGAGATACAGGAATAGATCAAATCAAAATATGTTTTTATGCTATGCTGACTGCACTGAACTTCAGAGCCTGCTCTTGAAAAAACATAAATTGCTGACACCCATCACAGAATCCCAGAAGGGTTTGGGTTGGATGGGACCAGGTGGGAGAACTTCAGCAGATGCTGGACACAGCGGTCAGTGGTGGCCACTGCTCTTTTCTTAAAAATAGGACAGGTTTAACCATGAAGGCCAACTTTTCCTCCAAGAGAACTGCAAGTAGAGCTCTAAAGTTACACCTCAGAGGCCTTTGCAGTGTTAGATGTTCATTGCTTTTTATTCAACAGAGGTTTTTTATATGTTGTGTAGGAAGTTCAGTGTGTTTAACACCTGATTCACTCTGTGTAACACCTGGTAATTGGCATTTGACTTTTTTGCCACCTCTCCAATGGGAAGTGTTTGAATTTTTGAATTTTTTACCAGCCGTTTACTTGCTCAGGTGCTACCATAACAGATAGAAACTATTGCTTCCCTTTGATCCAGGGTGGTGTTTTGTGAAGTCTGTTTACAGCAAGGTCTTTAATTTCAAGCCCTACAGTCGATAGCCTGTTACCACATAACCTTGACACGTAACCCTCTAATTATTTTTCATGCCTCAAATGTTCATATTTACCAGGTAGAGTCAACCTCCAAACCACAGAGCGCGGGTTGCATTGTTAGTGGTACGAATTATACATCAGCTAAATAAAAATGTTAACCTTCCACTAATGTAATTAGATAAACAGATCTCACTGCTGAGCACGGCTCAAACGTTCTGGAAATGCAGAAATGTTTCTGAATTCCCTCACGTGAGACAGAGCTCCCGGCACCTCGCAGCCCAAATCACACACGGCAAGGTCTCAACGAGCTGTGACTGTGGGAAGTCTCTGGGGCTGGCGAGTCACCACGGCTAATCCTCTGTGCACAGGCTCCCCCTGATGGAAACGAAAAATACTAAACAATGCTTTTTTCCCCTCCCGACTACTCGGACAGGACTCAGAGCCGGTTTGTCTGAAGCCACTTCTCGTGTTTTGACACTCAGCGTTTGAAATGCAGATGATTTAAGGAGCTGGCTGCTGCTCCTCGTGACACACGGCAATGATTGATGGCTTGTGTATGTTCATGCCCGACATGATTTGAGCTGCTTTTTCAAGAATTGGGAATTTCTTGTGGCACCTATCAGTGAGGAAGGGAAGAGAAGCTCTCTGTGTAGAGAGAGGGCCTGCAGTGTCACAGTGAGAGTTGTGGTCCTGCACAGACACCCCAGCAACCCCACCCTGGGCATCCCTGGCAGCTCTGGCAGCCTCGGGGCCGTGCCCATTCCCTGGGGAGCCTGGGCAGTGCCCGGCACCCTCTGGGGAAGAACCTTTCCCTGCTCTCCAGCCTGAGCCTGCCCTGGCCCAGCTCCAGCCGCTCCCTGGATCATGTTGCTGGTCACGAGAGTGAAGAGGTCAGAGCTGCCCCTCGGGAGGATGTTGATGACCACAATGAGGTCTCCCCTCAGTCTCCTCTTCTCCAGCTGAACAAACCAAGTCCCCTCAGCAGCTCCTCTCCAGACCCTTCCCCATCCTCATGTCCATCCTTTAATGGTTTTTTATACTGGGGCACCCAAACTGCCCCAGCAGTGGAGGTGAGGTTGCCCCAGCCCAGAGCAGAGGGGGACAATCCCAGCCTGGCTCCAGGGCACTGCTGACTCACGTTCAACTGGCCATGAACCAGCACCCCCAGGTCCCTTCCTGCAGCAGAGAGGAAGAAAGTGTAATTAATACCAGAGCCAAAATACGGCCAATATACACCTTGTTTCAGTGCAAGTTTTGGTGGATAATTACTCTTCCCTAATTCTGTGGAAGTTAAAATGACTTTCAGTGCTACAGAAGGAGAGAGGCTCCTGCACCGATGGAATTGTTCCCTTCTCCAAGCAGAGTCTGTAAAGCCTCTTGGTGCTGTAAACATGGCTGGGGATGGTTACTGGGGTAGGCAGGGAGGTTGCAGGTCTGGGGATCCCCGCACCAGGAGAGGTTTCAGGGCAGGACAGGGCATGGAGGTGCCCGACCGTGCCGGGTGCCCAGCCCCAGCAGCAGCCAACGCGGGCTCATTACGCCTGACATCCTTCCCTCAGCACTAATCATTTTTCCGTTTCAACAACGGCTGTTTACAGCAGCTGCTGCCTTATGTTTGGTTTGATCCCGGTCCAGATTTTGCAAGTGATTAAAATGCTGCTAATAAAGATATTTTAACTAGGATTTGCATGTTGACTTGCCTTTTCCAGCTACAAAGATCTCACCGCCGCTGCTCTCCGTGGCTGCCTGGCGTGGCTGCCTGGCCACTCCAGGGGTGACCTGGTGGCCTCCACCCCAGCAGTATGGCCCCAGCCAGGCTGTGCTCCCCTCTCTGGGAGCAGCAGGGAGGTGTGGGGAACGGCTGGATTCTGGAAGGAATGCCAGTGCCCGTATGTGCATGATAGGGAGATTGTCTTACACTCATTCCCTTGTGTGTTCCCTTGGTTTACCACATACTCGGCCGATTCCTGTTGGAATATTCTAATTGCATTCATATGCTCTAGTAGCCAGGGCAGTTACAAATATTCCCAGATAAAAGCCGTGCCAGTGCCGAGGGCTCTGGTGCAGCCTTGTATCCCCAGTTACACCAGACACCGGCGTTACGGAGCAAGGAGACTTTCCTGCCTTTTTTAATAATCCTGTGGTGCAGTAACCAGCAGGTTTGCAGAGTCACTGGTGGAGGCTGCGTGGCTTTCCCCCTCGCTCCATCACCACCCAAAATCTAGGATCGTGTGCTCACAGAGCCCGGGCGGCAGGCTGGGAGAGAGCCTGGATGCCGGGAGCATCTCAGCACGTGTTCGGGAAGGTTTGACAGTGCCAGGGGCTGCCTGGCAGGAGGGAGAGAGCAGCAGAGGGTGCTCTGGCTGCACCAGCGGGCTGGAGCCTGGGCAGAGGGTGTCGAGCACAGCGAGCAGCGGCTCCGCATCCCAGCGAGCCTTCCCTGCTCCCCGCATCTCCTCAAGCCCCCCTCCGCCCAGGGAAACTCTCCCTTCTGGACTGGGGAAAAAAAAAAAAAGAGCTTTTGGGAGAGTGCCAGCGATCAGCGAGGGGCTCGTGGGTTGGCCTCTGGACGTGACACTCGAGCAAACCAGCTCCCCTGCAGGAGTGCGGGGAGCGCTCCGTGGGACTCAGGCCTTTTTAATTACCGATACAGAAGAAAGCAAAGCTCGTGGTGGGTTTTGTTCAGCCCTTCATTCATGCCTGAAACTCCAGGGTCATGCTATTGGCTTGGCTTGAATGACCCCCAGTACACAGTCCCTGCCAGAGAAATAAACTGCGTGCTCATGCCAGCCCAAGGCAGGGGAAATGAATAAAAATGTAAGGAGAGAGAAAATTCCTGACGAATAAAGGTTCAAAATACTGTTTAATGAACACACTGCTGATGTAACTGTTATTGGAAATTCCCGCTGAAGGCTGCATGGTTTGCCAGACAAAGCCCAGGATTAAGATTGGGTTTCCGTGGCAGATTATCTGCTCTTTTTATATCACCTCACATCTCCTTCCTCTCTCTCTTTTTGTCTGTCACACTCAGTTAGCTTGTAAACCCTTTAATTCTGCTCTGCACATATCCACAGCCTGCCTGGATGGAGACCTGACTTGAATTATGCCTTGAACAGTTTATACAGTACTAATTACATTAATAATAATTGACTTGACTGGGCTTTGGATCAACCTCTGAAGGAATACATTTGCATCTCATTACTTACCCTGATGGAGTTCTGCATGTGTTTGCAGAGGCTGGAGGGCCTGGAAGGGGCCCATGCAGACACCAGGAGGACCCCTGGGCAGTGGTGAGCCTGTAGGAGAGCTGGAGCACCAGGACCCGTTTTGAGCAGGTTTGTGCCACGATGCTTTAGATGTCACTCCCTGGAAGGTGCAGGTCCAGCTGATGGGAAACTTGGGACGCACCTGCCCATGAAGGGACGCAGGCAGGTTAAACAGCTTGTACAGCAGAGGCTTCACCTCCTGAATTCTCAGAATTACAGCTACAAGTGCTCCAACAGAGGTTTTAGGTTGGCTCCATCGGGACTGGGCAGGCTGTGGGCAGCCTGTGTTGTTCGGGGTGTCAGTCAGTCCAAAGGACAATGACTCCATCAATCCAGATGAGGGATTTGTTGATTCAGCGAGTGTTTTGTTGACATGGAATTGTTGGGTCAGATACTCACACCTGAATTTCTTCTGTCTCCCTGAAATAGCTCAGTCTCTGCGCTGCCTTGTGGGATTGCGTGACCCCCTGAGTGACCAGTGGAGAAGAAAATACATCTCAAGAGAAACCTTTAGTCCTGGTGGACACAGACTCTGTGGGAATCAGGGTGCTGCAGAGTGTATCCACAGCAGACAGTCTTGCAGCAGTAATGTCATCTCTGAGTGTCAGGAGAGGCTGGAGGTCTTTGGGGTTTGGTTTGCAGCGTGCATACGAACACTGCTCTTTGATATCCACATTGGTCCAGGGGGGAAAACTGCTGGGGAAGAACCTTTGATTTCAGCATTCTGAAGGAAAATATGCATGTCTCAGTTCCCAGGACAGAGCAAAAGCAGGGAAGCCGAGGCCTATTAGGAACAAGACATAAGAAGAAATAAGAGAAGTAAGGAAGGAATGTGAAGACAGGAATATTTAGCAATTTTTCTTTCCTTCAATTACACCTGGGAACTACCTCAAAGCCAAAGGGAAGGCCTGAGAGTGCACAGGAGATGTTTAAGCCGTAGCAGAAGGAAACAATGAGTGTCAGTGTTTGTGGGGAACCCTGGGTAACACTGAGCTCCCCAGGTAGGAGTGTGAAGAACAAACACACGGGAGTGGAGGTGACAGCAGTGACAAACAGCCATCAACAGGACAGGAAGTAAACAAGAACATAAATGCAACAAATGAGACTTATTTTTCTCTAATGAGTCATGACTAAGAGCGTTATTTCCTTTTAGCATTAGAGATTTGGATTTCTACAAAGGTCCTTTTCTCATTCAAATGAGGACATGTCAGTTAGGGTCTGTTCTGGAAACATTGATCAAAACCTTTACTGAAGGCCTTCTCCTGGCTTTCCTGGGTGCTTCCTGAAGGAATAGTCTAATCAGTGCCTCAGGGACCTAGGAGACTGGAAAATGGGTGCGATGTGATGCCTGTTATATACTCAATAAAATGAAATACTTTGCTATTTTAAACCTTTGAATGTTTGTGGCTGTTACTCTCTAAAGGAAGGGTGGCAAAGCCTATGAAGGTGTCCCAGCACTGTTATGTTGGTGTCTGGAGCTGAGAAGTTAAATTAACAGATTATCCCTCTTGGGTTAATTAAAAAGCATTTGTTGGTCTGGCCACTTTCTTTCATATCTTGATTTTCAAATTGTCATTAAGCTAATAAAACAGGCTGACATCCTGCCTGCTCCACAGCCAACAGGAGATACATTAAGTCTGTATTTCATTAGCTAACAATACATTGACCTTATCATATGACAGCTTCTGGATATTAACATTTAGCTCCTCTTATCTCTGGTACATTCTCCTAAGGATCTTGATGTACTTTCAAATAGAGTCAGTTTAATCCCACTGTCCTTTTGTGTGCTAAAATTGTATTAACATCCTTGTCACACACATCGAAGAACTGTACATTGGGGAGCGTTCTGTAACCCTCAACATTTGTTGCAAAGCATTTTGCAAAATGCAGATTTTAATATCACCGTGGCATTCACTGAAATTGAAATCTACTGATAGATCTAAAAGTTGTTCATCAAGCAAACACTATTCGGATGAGTTAAACTACTTCACTGGCAATTATAAACTTGCGCAGTGTTTTTACTGATTATCTTAAGTAAAAACATTAGGTTAATGGACTTTTATGCTTGAAATGTTTGAAAGAGAACAAAGTAATTTAACTGTATTTTAAAGGTAAAGTATTTTGTCCTGGTCAGTTTTAGTTTCAGCATTCCAAGGTTTCCTGGTTCAAAAAGAGAAATCACAGTTGTCTGTAACTGCTGCTCCCTTGGACCACCCAGGGGTTGGAATGCTACTTCTTCATGGAGGAGTCCAGACTCTTGGGATGGCACCATTATAAACCCCGTGTCCAGCAGTCTGCTCCAGGGAGAGACAGGGACACACTCTTTGGGACTAAATAATTTCTTTTCCACATAAATGGAACTTCAGCTTCCAGACGGAAATCCCAGTGCTGAGTGTGACAAGCTGTGGAAGGCACTGACTCCGTGGTGCTGTGCTGCCTGCTGAGGGTGCCCCAACACAGGCACTCCTCCTGCTGGGCTTGAATATCCCAGAATCAACTGGGATGGAAAAGACCTTTGGGATCACTGAGCCCAGCCCATGACCTGACACCACCTCGCCGCCCAGACCATGGCACTGAGCGCCACATCCAGGCTTCCATTAAACACCTCCAGGGATGGGGACTCCAAACCTCCCTGGGCAGCCCCTGCCAATGCCCAATCACCCTTTCTGTGAAGAAATTCTTCCTGATGTCCAGCCTGACCCTCCCCTGGCACAGCTTAAAGCTGTGTCCTCTCCTCCTGTCCCTGCTCCCTGGGAGCAGAGCCCGACCCCCTCGGCTGCCCCCTCCTGTCAGGGAGTTGTAGAGAGTGATGAGGTGTCCCCTGAACCTCCTCTTCTCCAGCATAAACAACCCCAGCTTCCTCAGCCGCTCCTCACAGCACTTGTGTTCCAGACCCTTCACCAGCCTTGCTGCCCTTCTCTGGACACGCTCCAGCCCCTCAATGTCCTTCCTAAACTGGGGGCCCAGAACTGGACACAGCACTCGAGGTGTGCCTCAGCAGTGCCCAGCACAGGGGAAGAGTCACTGCCCTGGTCCTGCTGGCAGGAATATTCCTGATCCAGGAATAGATGTATTTGCAGTTTGCTCCTAATCCCCGACTGCCTGTGGGCCAGGGAGATGATGATTGTACTCTGGTTCCTACTCTGGCAAGGCTGTAGTTCATGACCTCCTGTTTTAAAATTTCACAAAGTGCAGCTGAGTGACAGCAAAATACAGACGTGGATGCTGCAGGCCAAGCTCCTCACCCTGCAGGGCTGCCAGTGCAGTGACTGCAATCTGTGGTGTTTGTCTGGGGTCTGATGAGAAAATGTAACCCTATAGCCTCTGTGTGCTGATAGGAATTCTCCTGCGTGTGTGGTATGAGGGGAGAGCACAGCCAGTATTTCATGTGCTCCTCCAGCAGCAAGTGAGTGAGTCATTTCCTACTGTCCCTGGGAATTACCCTCTGTGCATTCTGGGCATCTCCTTCGTCACTCAGAGGTAAGGACAGACTGCAGGGCAAGTGCAGAAAGGCTTCAGTCCCATGTCCAGGTCGAATGGGAATATTTTGACAGTGTATTTTATCTCCCCTTCACGAACCAGGCTTTATGGCTGCACTCACCTCATCCTTGGGAATGCCTCTGAGGCTGAATTTGTCAATTGCTTGCTGCAGGAGAGCCCTAGAGAGCATCTCCATAGCCCTCCATCTGCTCCATCCTCAGGGGGAACATGAGTGCATCCTACCCTTGAAGTGACCTCTGGCCACCTCAATGCGTGATGTGCCAGGCCCCTCCTGGGGGCACTCCAGGCCAAGGGATTGGCACTGGCAGCACCTGAGCGGGGGGTGCCCCTGGAGCACCACCTCTCATGCAGGGATGGCTTTATAAAGTGTTCCCAACATTTAACAGCTGCTGTAATCTCTGTCTTGTGCTTTTGAGAGCTGCCAGAAGAGCCCTGAGAAAATTATGTCTTCATCTGGAGGGGGTATGGACAGTCATGGTGTGATCCTTACCACAGAATCCCATAATGGTTTGGGTTGAAGGGACCTTAAAGATCATCCAGTCCCACCTTCCACTATCCCAGGCTGCTCCAAGCCCCGTCCAGCCTGGCCTTGGACACTGCCAGGGATCCAGGGGCAGCCACAGCTGCTCTGGGCACCCTGTGCCAGGGCCTCCCCACCCTCATAGGGAAGAATTTATTCCTAGAAAGAAGGAATGGGAAGGCAGCTGCAGGGAAGAGTGACCAGGGGCAGGTACAGGAATGGAAACAAAGGTGACAAGGAAGGAGGTTAAGGATGACCATGTCTTGTTTTAGGATAGAAACACTTCTATCCAGCATCCACCAGCTCCAGGCAGCCTGTTGTGATGCAGGAGCATGTCCTTTTTGATAAGAGAGCAGTAGGTAGAGCAGCAGGTTGCCTAGCTGGGACCGCTGCCTTTAGAGGGCCTAATACCGAGCTCTTCTTGGCCCCAGAGCAGCAGCTGTCTCCAGCCAGCTGTGGAGCTTCATCCAGCAAAGATGAAATGTGGACATTTCCCTGCCATGCAAATCTCTTCCACCTGGCAGCCACTAAGTGCCTACCTGTGTCTGCTGCTCGTCCTGACACAGGACCACAAGCTGTAAATGATCCTCGATTCTCCTGAGGGAGTGTCCTACTCTCACTCACAGAATTGAGAGAGAGCACCAATGAATCCATTTTGGGGTTGGAGGGTGTAGGGGACAGGTCCTGTGTGCCAGGGAGTGGCACGGCTGTGTGGGGTTGGAGCATCCCCAAATCATCCTGGACCCCGGAGAGCTGGGGCCCTTGTGTTCTTTGCTGCCACTGCTGGGCTGTGCTGCAGGAGCAGATGGGGCTGCAGTGCCACAGTGCCCCGAGCTGCAGATCACTTCAGCAGACGCCCAGGCAGAACACACCTGATTATTCAGCTATTTCCCCTCACAGCAATCTGTGCAAGAGTTCGTGGGGCAGCATGGAGACGTGTGACTTGCAGGTACAGAACAATGCAAAATTTGTTCCTACAGTGTAAGTCAATTTCCATGTACAAACCCTCCTCTCCTTGTGCCACACTTTATCAGCCTGGAGCCGGTGGAAATCATGTGCTGTTAGGAGCCCGTGAGAGATTTATGCCACGGGAACAATGGAAGCCTGTTGTTCCGATGAGATGATATACGCTGAACGTTTTCAGACTATATATTTAACTAGAAAAAGTTTCAAAGCTCTGATATATGCAATGGAAGACTCATTATGCTGTACAGATTTGTACTCTCCCTAGTCTGATCTGATTGTGCCTCTACATCATCTCCTGCCGTCTGTCAGTGCCTACTGGAGTGCTCGGAGCTTGGGACTAATCCAGAAGGGAGGGAGAACATCCAGGAGGGAGTGTGGGATTTTCTGCAGATTGACTGGAAAGCGGCGTGAGGCTGTGCTTGCTGCACTGAGGGGACAGCTTTGGAGAGGGCTTTAGCTCAGCCTGGGAGCTGTAAGTTGGATAAATGGGAGAAGAAAACCCCATCACTCAGTGTATTTGTTTAAAATATAAATGTACATAAAGGCAGTTGCCTAGGTTGGTAAGAGTTTCAGGTGTCACACTCCAGCCATTCTGTGTCTCAGTCTGCCCACCTGAAGAAGAAGTTTAGCAGCTCTTAACTACCTCAGGAGCTGCTCCTGACACAGCAAACCCATGGGCATGAAGTATTCCAGTATCCTTGGAAAGAAGCCTCTCATTGGTTTTTCTTTTTAGAAAAGTCCTGGAGAGGCTTGGCAGTGTCCTGGGACAAGAAGAAATTCTTGGCAGATGCCTCCCCAGGGCAGCTGAGTGCAGACCTTGGTCCCTTTTGCTGCTCCGTGTAAATGAGAGGCTGGATCGGGATTGCAGGGCTCCCGGGCTGATCAATGGCCATGATGTCATCCCCAGCTGGGACATATTTTACAGAGGGTTACACTTGTCCCTTCTGTCACGCTCCCAGGGTTCCTGTAATTATGGCCCAGGCCAGTAATGAGCACGTTTGAGCAGCAGAGAGCCAAGCCTGGCCCAGCGGGGCGGCCGCTCTTCCAAATCCAATGGCACGTGGAGCTCATCCCAACGGGGCAGCTCCATCTGAATCCTGGTCTTGGCAGGCACTGGGACCTGGAGAGCTGCTCTGCTGTGACGACTTTCTTGTTCACAAGTAGCTACACAGGGTCTGCCACCAGAGCTACGCATCAGGGGAACTGTAAGATATCCCAGGAATATGTGGCTGAGACACCACTGAGCATTGCTCAGGCACTCTAAAAAGAAGTGTTGTTAATAGGTTTCATCAGAAAATGCTTTAAATTTTAAATATCATTTTTCAAAAAAGGAATTTTCCAGATTTGATGGAGTTTTACCCTTCAGGTCATCTGTTTTGTCAAAATCCACCTGTGCTCCCTTCTTAAATTTGGTTTAGGTCCATCACACATGACAAGATTCAAAAATTAGGGCCATAAATTTTTTTCAGAACCAAGAATATAACTCTTGGTTAATAACTATCTTCAGTACTAAATTTTTCTTCCTCAAAAGCCTGCTGGGAACTAACAGTATTAGGATCACGCAGAGAAATTTTAGGCTAGAAAAATTCAGTCTGCATACATCCAATTGTCACTGTCCACACTATTTGAAACGAGGAGTAGACCTGAGGACTGTTAGATCCCACTATTTTCACTATAATCAGAGATAGTGCACTGTAAAGTTGTTAAGTGTGACCTCCCAGGTTGTTCCCAGGCTGTCACTTGAAGGGCTGCAGCAGATTTTCTCTCTCAGTCGTTTTAAATATTTTGAGTTAAATTGTCTCGTCTTAGAAGCCATCATGTGAAGGTGGGAGAAGAGGCTGTGGCCAGTGAAATGAGGAATAGTGATGATGATATGGAATGGGAAGTGCAGGGAGGCGGGCTAACCTTGTTTGCTTCTCTCAGGAGCCATTTGAAGGCTTGGGCTCTGGACAGTTCTTGCTTTCCCAAGCCTGTGTGATCAGCAGTGTGTTGGGAGCCTTATTTTACAGAAAAGGAAAGCCGGACTTTTCAAGCAGCTCATCTTTCACCCGGGAACACAAGAAAGGGGCGAGATTCCCAAAAATGCTGGGCAGCCTTTGGAGAGCTGAGCCAGCGAGCCCCGGGCCCAGCGCTCTGACTTCATGAGGATCCTGCTGAAGAGGGGAAATTTGAGCTGAGCTGTGTTGAAAATCTGTCCAACCCAAGCATTTTAAAGATATTTAGGCCTTGTTCCACTCCCTATTGCAAGACTTAAGTGAGACAGGTTACAGGTTTCAATTCCCTTGAAACTGGTGGCAGGGAAACATCGAGGCCTGTTCTAAAGTATCCCTGCTCTGCATCTTCATCAAGGATCTTTAAAACCAGGCTGGAGAGTATTTGCCTAAAATCATGCAGATTCAGGGTTGTGTTCTTAATTGCAAGACTATTCCATTTCCCTATAGATAGCCACAGCATAAAATAATGAGATGAGAAATAAAAATAATTAGATGATTCTCTTTAGAAATTCCTTAAAATATGTGGATATGGCAAAGGCTGGGGTGTGACCTGTTCTGCTGTGCTTCTGAGAGATAACCAAGTCTAACAACTTGTCTTGGCTCTTGGTTTCTCCCTGAAAGCCTGGACTTTTGGGTTGGAAAAGATAATATCCTAACCATATGTCTAATGATTGATTCCTCTGGATGTATGTTCAGCATGTGCAATGCTCTCTTCAGGGAACAAACACGGATGTGGTTGAGTCAGCAGCATGGGAACACTCATTTAATCAGTGTTTTTTAGTCAATATTTACTAATAAGACAAAACAACTTTTTGCTCTGTGGGGAATATAACACTGTATTTCCTAATATAATAGCTTATGGGTAAAATCCTTAGTTAACCCCTTACAGGTTCACCTCGTGCATCACTAATTCTAACAAAAATCAGTTTCTTTAAAATGTCACTTGAATTTGATCTATTAATAGTATTTCTCTGGAAGTTTTCCAGGGAATAATTTTTAGTCATCAATGATTTTTACTTCAACTTAATGATCTGGCCTCATCATTAATGTGTGGTAGAGTATCATTTGTGAGGCCAGACAAATTTTAGTTAGAGTTGGACTCCTGGGAGAGCTGGAGTGTGGGGTTTTCAGGATAATCTTGCAGAGATCCTGTGAACTCCCACCCTCTGCTCCTGATCGAGCAGCAGCCTCCAGTTCCTTTTAGACTTGGTTCTTAGTTTGCTCTGCTGTTGTTGCAAAAAAGAAGAAATGGCAGGAGAATATTAAAAGTGCAGGAGAGTCCTGCTGGTGGCTGATGGATCCACACTGCCCACCCTGAGAACATTCCAGGCATTGATGACCCACTGCTCCCTTTCGGTGTTTTGTTTGCAAAGTTTGAGGATCTTGGTTTGTGCCAGACTGCACCAATGCCCAGCTTAGTGTGAGGGCTGGGGAAAGATGCGTTTTACCCAGAAATACAATTTTGTGTTTGACTCAACCATGGCTCTTCTTCAGCTCTGATACATGAGCCCCATGCATGCTGCATCAGGGTGAGAAGGATCTCTCCCCTTCCCTTGCCTTCCTTCCCCTGTCAAAGCCATCCTGGCACAGCCCTCAAACTCTCTGTGGGGAAGTGGAGCAGCTTATCCCTTGTGTAGGAAAATATAAAACTGGAAATCAAGGTTGTGCCTGGGAAATAACATTAAATCTGAAAACATGCTGGGGTAACCAACTCGGTTTTGAATCCCTCGGTCTAATCTTGGAATTTTTACAGCCAGTTGCATTCAGCAAAGCATCCCTGGGATGTGCTGTGTGCAGCTTCAGTGCTGGAAAATAGATGTTTGCAGACTGAAATGAGGGCTACTGGAATGAATCTCCATGTGAAACAGGAATCCCTGTGAGTGCTGGGTTTAGGTGGTGCCATCCAGGTTTGCTGTTGTCTCCTGGATCTGGAGACACCTCCCTGAGTGCTGCAGAAGAATGGGAGATTGGGCAAAACAATGGCAAGGCCACAGCAACAAGCAACACGTGCTCTTGGGGAGCACAAGTCAAGTCATTCTTGTCATCAGACATCCCAGTCACCTGCCGGGATACCTGGGGGAGAAATTAGAGCAGCCAAACACATATTGTTTCTTTTGTTGGAAGTGCCAAGCTCGGTGGAGATGAATTGGCCATCTGTTCCCTCCCAGCCACGCTCTGGCAAGCCGTAAAGCTCCTTTTTATACCTTGCCACTTTCCATCAGTGCTAACAAAAGTCAGGGGGAATTGTTTGGTTTTTCCTCAGAACATTCTCCCCTTTGACAGTGTGCAACCAAGAGCCTTTTTCCACGACGTCTCGTTCTCCCTGTGGCCCTGCTGTGTTTGCACAAGACATTCAGGTACCTTATCTCTGAGTGGGAGAGTAACCAGACACCTCTTCAGGCCTGAAACCGAGCCCCTCAATGGACTGCCCAACAAAGAGCTCTTGTCCAAGCAAACACTGTTCATCCTGGTGTCAGTCCTCGGCTGCCACAGTCCCCACGCTTCACCCTGCAGGACAGGCCACAGCTCTCCATTAGGGCTGGGGTCACGGCCTCCTCCCCAAATGAGTCATTAGTTACATCCTAATTGATGCTGAGGGCTGCAGGGGCATCCTCTGACAGGCTTTGGGAGTCCCTCAGTGCCTGGATACTTGAGCTCTTCTTGTATCTGACAAAGTGTGTCTGATTCCCTGTGCCAGTCATTGTCATCCCATTGTCACGGGATGGTTTTATCCATGTGGGAATGTGGAATTCAGCCTGTGTGCAGTGCATCTTACAGAGCATTATGTGTTACACAAGACACATAAATCACACGTACATTAACTGGTGCCTTACTCTGCTGAGCTCGTGTCCATGAGAACACCGAGCTCTGTCTCCCCGAGACCCCACTGTCCCCGTGGCTCAGGCCAGGGAAGGGGCTCTTGGGGCGGCACAGGGGACAGAAGTGACTCTGAGAAGATGGAGCTCCTGTCTGGAGAAACAGGTTTGTACATATTCAGATTTTCCAAACTCCTGTAAATACTTTTACTCATAATTCTTTACAGTGTTTTTCCCTTCCTGAATGGCTGTGCCTGAGTGCAGGCCAGCCAGCTGAATTCTCCTGTGTTAGCTTTGTGTAGGTACGGATTTTGAAACTCCATTTTGCTAAACAAAATTACAACTTTAAAAGACATTTCTGAGCTTTGTAAACTTGTCAGTGAAGCCTTGCTGTGTTCAGTTTGATGTTTTTTAGTATTGCTGGCAGAGAAACAAATCAGACACTGCTTTGGTTCCAATGTGATTTCTTGCTGTAGAAATACAGAAAAAATTACGTTTGAATTTTCCCTCCAGACAGTTTTATTAGAGAGATATGAGGGAGGGCCCTAGGTTTGTGTTTCTCTTTCAGAAATTTTTATTCCAGTTTCCTTTCTTTGGCATAGACATCCCATGTCCTGGCTGCATGGATGGTGAGCACTGGGAGCAGTCCAGGATTTTGGAACCCCAGCCCCTGCCCAGGGGTTGTTTTTGGAGGCTAAAGCCCCCCAGATGGCCACCTTGCTCTGCCCTGCTCCCCCTGACAGCAGCAGAGCAGTTTGCTATCAAAAGCCCATAAATTGAAGTAAGCAGCATCAAACAAATGTCCTGTGAGAACTGTCAGGCCATGACATTATGGAATGAATAATCCCAGCCTACTGAGATACCCAATTAACTTCCGTATGATTACTAGAGTACGACTTAATGTTTGGGGGCTGGAAGGGAGCCAGGGAATATTTACTTCCCATCTCAGCACTGCAGATTGCTGCTGGCAGGTAACTAAATCCAATAATTAGCAGTGCAGGGGAAGGCAGGCCTGCTGATCTCTCTCCAAATGGGTGATAATTGATCAGATGAAGGGAGGTGTGAGAAAGACTCCGAACTGGAGGAATTTGAAACCCTCTGGCTTGGGCACAGTCCCTCCCTCCCACAGCAAGAGAACCCCTGCTCCCTGCAGCCCAGGTGCAGCACTGAGGCAGTGGAGATGTGCACACTGCAGGGGAATTTGATCCAAAGGCAGCCTCTATTCCAGAAGGACTTGCAAACCTCTGTGGTTCAGCCTTCCCCTCCCACCCCCTGGGACTCCCTGGCTTTGGTGCAATTTGCATTTGATATCAGTGAAGCAACTCTGCTGAGTTTTGTGATCTGGGTTTTGTGTGTGTTACAGAAAGGAGACAAATTGTGATTCTTGCTTTGCATCAATCAGTTAAACAAAATAAATAGCTCTGGGGCACTTGCAACTTGCCTGGCATTAATGAAAACCAAGGAGTCATGCCAGAGCATCGCTGGTAATGCACCAAAATGCCCCAGTTTTGTATTTCACCCTGAAAGGTTCCTAGAGCTGATCACACAGAGCTGAACCCAGCCAGCAGCTACAGCACAAACCTCCGAGCTGAAATCCAACACTGACAGCGAAGTCCAGCCTGATGGGTGGCAGGGAAAATCACTGCAGAGGAGAAGGGCTCCTCCAAAAAGCATGCTGGGCTCTAATACCGACCTGTCTGCTTGGATTATCTGCACCAGGGGCTTTGGCTGAGACTCCTGGTAAAGGCAGGGCCAGGCAGAGCTGCTGGTGCTGTGCTCACTCCCATCCTTGGAGCAGTCTGTGTGAGGGAATTTTCTTTTCTTGAGTTGTTCCAGGCTCCTGCAGCTGGGAGAGAAGTTACACTTACCCTGCCCTGAACCATGGCATGTATCCTGTCCCTGTATCCTGTCCCTGTATCCGGCCCCTGTATCCTGTCCCTGTATCCCAGCCTTGTATCCCAGCCCTGCATCCCAGCCCTGCATCCCTCCCCTGCATCCCTCCCCTGCATCCCAGCCCTGCATCCCTCCCCTCCATCCCTCCCCTGCATCCCAGCCCTGCATCCCAGCCCTGCATCCCTCCCCTCCATCCCTCCCCTGCATCCCTCCCCTGCATCCCTCATGTGGCATCACCCTGAGTCCCAGCATTCCTGGGTGTATTTTCAGAGCCTGGCTTTGTCACAATGATTTGTGTGGCAGCACTTGAGGCTGCCTGAGGAGGCTGGGAAGGGCTCAGGGAGGGAATGTCGGGCTCTGGCCAGGCACTGCTGTGAGCTGGCAGCTGAGGGCAGGAATTCAGGAGCTCAGTGGCTCCCAGGGAGGGCACATCCCTCCAGGGGCTTCCTGGCCTCCTGCCCCTCCCTGCCCTGAGCAAACACCTGCCTTCCAAGGCTTCACCCTGGTTCTTCTTTCACTGTCTCCTGATAAGCAAATGCAATGCTTGGAGTGACAGGGTGGAGACAACTCTTAACCAGGAGCTGAGGGATTGGGGAGTGCGAAAAGTTTCCTGTCCTGTCCCTCACTCCTCAGCGTGGTTCCAGACATGCACACGTGTCCATACAGCGCAGGGAAACAAGTCCCACACGTTCCTTCTCCCCCTGGACCCTTCGAAGGCAGACTCCAACCATGGCAGTAAATTATCTGCAGACACATGACACAGAAGGATTGTCGGGCCCGGATTTTTCCACTCTGTGCATTTAATTTGACTCAACAGTGTCGCCCCAGTTTCTGCAGATTACAGAGTCCATGCTCTCAATCATTTCTATTGCTCCCATAAGGAGGGAATTTTGCTTTATTTCTTTCTCGTGTGCTTGCACCTGCTATGTTTTATTGTCCTCTTTAACCCTTTCTCTGCACTGGTGAGTTCTCCCAGGCTCTGCTGTGCTGCAGGAGCTCAGGGCTGTTGCATGGCTTGGAAGGCAGGCTCAGAAGGAGGAGGAGGGGAGGCAGAGAAATCCATGGCATTATGCACCCTGATGCCCTCCTGGTAATCCACCCCTGGGTCTAGAAATGTGGATTCAATTTTTCCTTTGTAAGGAGCAGTTCTGCCAATATTGTACTGCTCTTTTGTCCCCCTGTAGGCCAACAGCTGTAGGAATGATGGCTTTTGACAATGGCATCTGACACTTCGTTTGCAAATCAATTTGTATTTCAAAACAAGAAGGAAGTAGGTTGGGGGTTGGTCACCATCCCAGCTTTTTCATATTCTTTTCCTTGTATCCTCTGCTTTGCCATCCAGTTGGAAAATCATTTCAATTGTCCAAGTTTGACATTGTCTTTTCTAAAGAACCTATGGGCTTGTGCAAGCAACTTTCCAAGACTTTGAGTTTCACCTGATGGCTCCAGAAAGAAGTGGCTGATGGAATATGTCTTGGCTTCTCTTGAAAAGGGGTTTTGAGATGTGTGATCTTGGCTGGTTCAGAGCCTTTGGAGCTGTCGCTGCCCCTGTTCCTGCTCCTCTGCTGGAGGCACCCACACAGCACTGTCCCTGCAGATCAGTGACTCCAGAGGGCCTGGTTTGAAATTTATTTATTTATCATCTCATGTGTGTTTCTTCAAAAGACTTCAACACATTTTGCAAATTGAATTAATGCTCGTCTAGCTCAATGTGCAACAAACTGAGGCATAGAAATTCAGCTTTTGTTCAGGATGAGAGGAGCTGTAACCCACAGCAGATCTCAGCACTCAATAGGTTCATCTTGCATTCCTCCATAAAGTTTCTTACCATCTCTTATCAAATTCTTCCCTCCTTTTATATTTCTTTTTTCCAGTAAAACCAAAGCTGGGCCAAAGGTAAAACTAATTCTTAAGATTTCAGCTCCTCTCGCATATTCTCATCCCCCTCTTCCCTACACCCAATTACATCTGTGCCATAACTTCTCTTTTCCCTTCTTAAACACATTATTCCCGAGGTGTTCCCATCATTCCTGACTGGCCCAGCCTTGACCACCAGCAGGTCCATCCTGCAGCCAGCTGGGATTGGCTCTGCTGGACATGGGGGAAGCTTCCAGCAGCTTCTCACAGAAACCACCCCTGTAGCCCTCCCCACTACCAACACCTGGCCCCACAAACCCAATTAACGAATCAGTTAATGCATCCTACACACAGTGGGTTAGGGTTTGACATCTGTGGGATGTGGGTGCCACCCTGACACTGGTCCCTGGCACTGACAGCCTTGAGGGACCTCAACAACCTGCCCTGGGCAAACAGAGCCTTGCAGGCTGAACCTCTGAGGTGCTGTGAGGCACGGTCCATGTTCTGGAGGAGGATTAAAGGCAAAGGATGGGGAATGCCCATTTCTCATCACCTGGAGGGGAAGGGAATTAGTGATGTACAGAGGAATTGTGTAATGAGGTAGGCTGGGGAGAAGGGAAGCTCACAGTCCAGAATAAAGACAGAACCCTCATGAGATGCAGCTCTGCTGGTGTGGAAATTTCAAAAAATGGCTTTATGTGCTCCCATGCTTCTGGAGCATCCCTCAGATCCTCCTGGGATCCAGAATGGAACAGAGAGTTTCCTCAGGCTCAGCTTCCTGTATCTCTGCCCCACTAGGGTTCATGACTTGCTTCTTTTCTTGCCAGCATTTTCTGGTGGTGATTGGTTTAATTAACACTGTGAATGTCCATCCCGTTCTCTGGAGGTGCCCATGCCATTGTTGTGACTGCTGCAGTCACACACCAGAGCTCTGTGTTCCAGGCTGTAAATAATCACAGCATCACTTAAACCACTATGTGGTTTTCTTGGCAATAGCTCAGCTACTGCCGTGGCTGGAAACAGATTAGATGGGAAGGCAGCAGGAAAGCAGGAGCTGAACCCTGCGTTGGAAAGATGTGTGTGACAGTGGCTGCAGAGGTGTAAAACTGTCTCCTCTTTGCAGGTACAGCTTCCCCCAGGTGGTTGCAGGGGTGTAAGCAGGAGGAAATGCAGGTTTGCTTGGGTGTGTTTATAAACCTGCACTACATTCCCCTGCTTAACCCCACAGCATCTCAGCTCCAGCTTCTCCCAGGTATACACTATGAGGAAAATCCCTCCGTTCCAGACTCATGCAACCTTTACTGCTGCTGCTGACTTCAGTGTTGTTCCTGTAGGATATCCCAAACCTAGTCAAATATTTCCAGAGAAGGAATTAATTATAGAGCATTCTTCCCATGTTTTATGGCATTAGCTGGAGTTCCCATCCAAGAACTGAAAAGCCCACATTTGTTTGATTATCCACTGCAATGTTTGTTTTTCTTCCCATCAGACAGAAATGGGCTTGTCAGAGCTGCTGTCACTGCAGCGGCAGGGAGATGTGGCTGAGAGAGGATGTGTGAGCACAGCCCTCTGTGGATGAGTCGAAGCAGTGTTCATCATCCCATCCAACATCCTGCCCGCCTTCCTGGAGCTTCCCTCCAAGGCCCAGTTTCCTTCTGGGTATCCAGTATTCCATCAGTGGGGAAGGAAAATGATGTCTGCAAAGGTGCTAATTGCTCATGTTTATCAGAAGCCCGAGAGCCTGCAGAAAGGTGGGGGAGCATTTCCAGCTCGGAAAGTTCTCCCTGCCCAGCTGCTTCGGAGAGCTCGGCCAGGGTGATTTACGGCCCCATTCACCAGCAAATAGCTTCACTCAGGGTTGGGCTTTTCTTTCAAAGCTGAGTGTTTAGAGCAGGGATGATTAGAAGTGACTGGCCTGGTACATGAGTCAGGCTCTAACAATGAACAAAACATGCAAATAGCTGTTTACAAATGACAAAAGCTGCAGCAAATTATGCTCCACAGCGTGGCTCTAGAAGATTGAGAAAGCTGAGAGGAGACCACTCAGGTAAGGGAGGTTAGTGGGCAGAACGAATCCAGCTCAAGGTTGTGTC
Source organism: Dicrurus megarhynchus (assembly GCA_013399195.1). Lineage (NCBI taxonomy): Eukaryota > Metazoa > Chordata > Aves > Passeriformes > Dicruridae > Dicrurus > Dicrurus megarhynchus. The sequence continues at coordinate 240,265 of VXAD01007338.1, forward strand.
TCAGTCCTTCAGCACTGCAAGGTGTGGAAGAAGCATCATCCACAGCCAGGCTTTATCCAGAGAGGTCAGTGGCAGGAGGCTGATGATTGTGACACTTCATCATCCAGCTCTGCATAACTGAAATCCTCTTCTGGCCACACCAGTGTTCGACCAATTCCATTTAAAGGTGACAACAACTTTGAATTTAGTAACAAAAGCATAAGGACTACAAAAAAAGGGCAAAACTCATAAAATTTGAATCCCCAGGTTTTAAGGCACTTGGCTGAAGGAACTCCTGTAGGACTCACCTCTAGTTGAGGATACAGTCCTGGACACAACTTTGCTGCTGGCTTAAGAGCACTCCCTATGCAAATACACAGCGGGGAAAGTCAGTGACTTTTTGCTGCAGGAAAGGTCAGGAAAACTTTCAGTTTTCTGAAAACGCTTGGCCATTGAATGCTGCTGCCAAAGGCACAAAGCAGGAATACATTTGCAAGTCTGTCAGACAAGAAAAGTATTAATAGTTTTTTTAATACATGGAAGTGTTCTCAAGTCATCTTATTATCATAAAAATAAGATTTCAGCAGCTTATAATGCAGGAGGACTGCTGAAGGGCTTTAGTTGGTGAGTTTATAATTTCTCCAAGCAGCTGTGAAGGATGTTTGGCTAAAAGGAAGATGTTCTCACTCAGTATTGCTGAGGAAGCTGATTGACTGTGAGTGGGTGTCAGGTTTGGGTACAGTTCAGCCTTGAGAGGAGCCCCAGCTGAGAGGGGCCCTCAGCCCTGGGTGTCCCTGGCTGCAGGGAGGGCTCAGGGCAGGGCCCGGGCTCTGCTCTTTAGGGGCCCCTCTCGGCTGGGGCTCCTCTGGAGGCTGAGCAGCCCCAGCTCCCTCAGCCTGTCCTGGGCACGGAGCTGCTCCAGGCCCTTCCTCAGCTGCGCAGCCTCCGCCGGCCCCGCTCCAGGAGCTCCCTGGCCCTGCTGTGCTGAGGATCCAGAGCTGGACACGGCACTGCAGAGATATGTCTCTTAACCTGGCCTTCCTAAGAATATTAATGACTCTGGTTTTAAACCCCTTGCAGGAGTAGGACTGTGCTGCTCTCCTGGGAGAGGCTGTTCCCAAGTGTAATTAGAGTTTTGCTCTTAGGTAACTTTTCTTGTCTTGGAGCTTTTACTGTCACTTTTATTAATGAGTTTTTGCTTTAGTGCTATGATACCTTCCTGATTTTCACTGATTCACACATCTGAGGACCACTAGGGACTACCAGCCTTGCAGCCTGGCCCCTTCCTGATGCCGTTGTAATAATTTCTGCATTTTTCTTACATTTGGTATGAGAAAAACCTCCTGTGTTTGCAGCTAAGGCAAAACATCTTTTAAATTCCCAGAATAACAACTGGAAGAAGACTTTTGTGCCTGACCTCAGAGCAGCTCAGACTTCTTTTGGTGCCCAGCCTGCAGCCCTTGCAGGGACCAGCAGGGCATTGCTGCTCAGGTGTGCAGGCAGCACCACGCTGCCTGGAAGTCCCTCCTGGAGCCAGGCTCTCCTTTTCCTCTGGCATCAAAGCAGAGGGATTACGTGGCGACCTGATCCCCTGCAAATGGTCAATGCCCTTGTGCTCTGCCTGGTGCTGAGGTTTGTAGTGCTTGAGGAACAGGACATCTGGGGCTCCCTCCATTCCCACTGGGCTGTGGGAAGTAGGATCCGTGTCAGGGCAGGTCCAGCCCAGTGTGCTCCAGCATTCCCAGCCAGCCATGCACTGGGAATGCTGATCATTGATGATGTGGGGGACGGAGCAGAGCCAAAGTGCACAAGTGGAGAGAGGTCCAGCCACAAAGTCCACTCTGCTGTGCCAATGGACTGCAGAGCTCCGGCCCTCAGTACTCATTGCTGGCAGGACAACAGCAGGGAGAAAAACAATCCCCAAGCAGTAAATATGGGCAAAGCTTTCCATACAATGGAAAAATACAGATGCATCTGCCTTAGAGTGTCAGAGCTCTCTACAAGAGCTGTTCCCACCCCCCCATTTCCTGCTAGCGTGGCTTTCCTAGAAATGGATGCTGTGTCCTCAGCCCAGGACTCGGCTGGGGCCTCTGGCTGTACTGCTGCTTCCTCACCTGCTTGGATGCCCCTTTCTTCCTGGAACTGCAGCATCCAGAGAAGAGCACTTCACAGAGCTCTTGCTGAACTCTGTGGCTGAAAAGCCACACAAATCGAGCTATAGAGCGAGTGTGTGGAGGCACTCACTGCTCTCAGTGTGCATTTAATAAACAGGGTCATTTGGGCTCAGCTCTGCAGAGTGGGCTTCTCCGGGTTATTTGTCTATATCTGGCTTTTTATGTAACAGGAATTCTTAGCGTAGAGCAGAGCTGGTGGATGTTTCTAACATAATTCTTCCAAAAATTACTGGTCTTTAAATATGTCTAAAATGTCCATTTGGCAAATTTTCCTATTCTAAACAAAATCGGGATTAAAAAAAATGTTAATAGTGTTAAAGTACTTCAAATCTTACAAGATTTAAAAAAAATTTTTTGGTTTCTTTCAACTGGAATTTTTGATAAATGAAAACTGCAGATTTGCAAGAGCCCCCTGTTCTTGAAATTATCAACAATTTCAAAGTATCTTCAGTCCTTTTGCACTTCTATTGGCCTTTGGACCATTTGGCTGATTCCAGTCAGGAGGAATAGAAGTTGTGGAGAAAACTCCCAGGTTCACCCAGGGGAGCCCAGCTGGAGCACAGAGCTGGAGGGAGCAGAGGGAGCAGGAGCGCGAGCCTGGCACCGTGGTGGCCCTGGCACAGAAGTGTCTGGACTTGAGCTGCATCCCTTTGCCACTGCCTTTCCCTGCTCAGATTCCTTCTGGGTGCACCTTGGAATAAAGGGCAGGATTTTCTGGACAAAGACACCTTTTCCAATGCTTTGCAGCTCCCCAAACGCTTCCAATTTCAGACAACTGCTACAACAGATAACAGAGCACTCACCTGATCTGTTCTTCTGGGGCAGGGATTTTCTTGCTTTGTTTTCTGCTTTTCTTTTTACTACTGGTGTTTCACAAAGATGCTTCCCCACAACTGCTGTAACCACTGAAAATGATGGATCTGTCCTTTTCACTATTCCTTTCCCTGCTCCTTTCCGAACCCTCCTCTCTGCTGGTAACACTCATCTGTATTGCGACTTTCCTTACATTTTGGCAGACCTTGGGAATTTTGGCAGCAATAAATTTAAATGGATAGAACTAAGAGAAAAGACAGCTTTTTGGAACAGAGAGCAAGGCTTTTTTTGGTGGTTTTTCCTTTTTGTTTCTTTTTCTAGATATATCATCTCTGAACACTCACCTGGGACTGCTTTTATATAGAAAAAGATATCATGTGCCTAAATTTGTATAGATTGAACCTGAAATTGAAAATAGATTTCTGCTCTGACCATATTTCTCAGCTATCTGTCCCTGAAGGGAGCACACAAGATCATAATTTGACTTGTCATATATTTATTTCCCTGGGCTTTTGTTTGCAATTAACACAATATTTAGCATTTTGTTTACAGTAAACTCTTGGAATAGGCATGAAATGACCATTTCTGGCTTTTGCCTAATGATCAGAAAGGCCCCATTTTTGGGCACTGCTGGCACAGATCTGCTTTCTTGGGGTTACTCTGCTTTGTGCCAGCTGAATGTGTGCCCTGAGAGAACCCTCCTGTGCCCCAGCCTGGGTTTTTGCTGCCTTTTGTCTCCCAATTTTCCTTCAGAAGATCCTTAGCAGGGAAGCTGTGCCTGTCCCTGTGCATCGGGCAAGGAGAAATGCCCTGGGCAGCTCTGTGATCCCCCAGCAAAGCTGGATGCACCTACTCTATCAAATAGCTCCTGCTCCTGCCACGGCTCCCTCGGGCCACTGGCCTCATCCACTTTACAGCACTGCCAATGTCGGGTCACCTCTGGCTCCCTGGGGAGCCCCTTCCCTGCTCCAGCAGGTCTCACCAGCAGGAATATTTTCCAGATGTGCAGGCTGAGCTCTGCTCCTCACTGTGCCCAGTGGCTCTGAGTGTGCTTTTCACATAAGATATGTTCGAGCAAAAGTGCTGCAGCCTGATAGGACCAAAGGAAATATTTTCACCAGTTCTGAAAAGAATTAATGGCTGAAGAAAATAAAAATACAAAACAACCCTTGGGAGGAATTGCTGTCCATGAGGACTTGGAAGCATTTGGAGACTGGCTCTTCTTCCCATGCAGAAACTCCACTCGCCTGGCCCCTAAAGCTGATGAGAAAGCAGAACCCTCCTGTGTGCACTGCAGGGGCTCAGGGCATCTCCCGGGGGCTGTCCTCACTTTTTGTTCTGACACATCAGAACCCTCATCATGAGAACAGCTCAGTGCACTGCTATCACCTGAGCTGGGCTCATTTACACGGGGCCCTTTCATCTTCAGCCAAGGCTGTTACTGGTTCTCACGTGCCCAATGGGTGGCCCAGGTGGTGCCTTGAGAGCACCAGACCAACTGCCCTTGTGGATGTGCAGGACTGTCCTGGTTCCCTGCCCTGGCAACACTCAGGTGTGCTCCAGGGTGGTTGTCAATATCTATGGGTGATGCTTTCATGATGCCTTGTTTTTTCTGGGCTGCAGCTCACTGTGTGCTGTCCCTGGGCTGGGCTGTTGTGGGGATTAGGGATGGACTGGGATGACCAGGACTAGGAGATGGAGATGTAGGTTCCTGTCCCAGAGTCTCTCTCTTTGGCTACTGGTTCCCTTTCTGGTTCCCTTAAAAAGCAAAACCTCACCCACCCCGTTACCAGGCGCATTGCAACCCTAAACCTGTTAAGGCTGGGTGTACCTATTCCTTTGTATTTTGGGGTCAAATGGAAAATGCAATGATGCTCTGATTCTGACTGGAAAATCTCCTGACCAGTTTTACCCTTCCAGAGGACTGTGCCAGTGGGGACACTGGAAGTTCATGGGCAAAAGAGCCACGAGGATGAAGATGCTGAGGCTGTGATGAACATGGGATAGCAAAGAGAGGAGCAGCTGTACAAGGCTGTTGTCGGCAGCAGGAGTGACAAAAGGGTGGCAAAAAGGGGATGAGGAGTGTGGGGCTTCCTGCCTCTCAAGGAAGTGTTGCTTTGTTTGATCTTGTTTTCATCCCAAGTGATCTTCAATCCCATCAGCACATTTAATTAAGCATTACCCTAAAAAGTTGTATTTATCTACTTCTTCATCTGAGGACACTGAATTAGTACTTTACAGGATTGTTTGTTTTTTTGGTATTGATCCACCTAAAAATTACCCTCAGAAGAAGAGCAAAATGTGTGCTGGAATGGGAGGAAGGAGGGAGCGAGTTGTGATGCAATACCCAGAGCTCTGCAGGCTGCATCTGCAAACAGCAGCAGCAAAAACAACAGCCCAGCTCTTTTTGTGATATGTGAAGTGCAATTATGAGGTGAAATATGAAGCTGGTATCTTAATATCTTAACGATACTGAATTTATTTTCAAAGCTAAGCTGTGCAGAATGAATCATTTATCAGTGGGCCATATGGAAAGGCACTTATCTAAACCCCCTTCTTAGTCCCAGGTGTGCTTCTCTGGCAAGAGCAAATCACACACAGCACTTGGAAGAGAACTTAAATTCCAGATGCGCAATTTAAAAAGATGCATTTGCAAAAATAAGGCCAAATTCTGCAATATGTTACTTTTCTGCAGCTTCAGGGAAGTTATGGAAGAGTTACCCCCTGTTCCATAGGGTTAACAGCCCCAAAATGCAGCTCAAGGGATGCCCTTTTCTCCTGTGTCACACCAGTTTGATGCCAGTGCTGATTTCTGAGGAGCAAGGCTGTCAGGGGGAAGTGGACTCAACCCAAAGTGTTTAATGCCTGAGTGCTTTCCTTATGTCCTGTCCATAAATACAGAGAGACAGCGAAGGAAGGGTTTGTATTGATGTTGCTGCTGATGGATCCAAGGGGGAAGGCAGCACTTTGCCTGTCAGTGCTCCAGGGGTGCAGCTTCTGCAGCTCCCTAGGATGGGGAAGGTAGAGCTCCTTCCAAGGGGCTGTGAGAGCCAGGGCCTGCAGCGAAGCAGGGCAGAGTAGGACACAACAGCTCCTGCTCAGTGCTTGTGGCAGTGCTCAGGAGTGGGACTGGAGGAGGACATTTTAGAGAGGTTCTGACTCTCTGGTCCTTACTGGCCTCTGTTTGCTGGTGGCGACGTGGAGCGGCACAAAGCAGAGGGGACACCAGAGGATGAGGACAGTGTCACCTCTGCCAGAGCAGCTGCCAGCTGGTGCCTGCAGCTGTGAAAGGGCTGCAGCCTTTGCATCCTGCCCTCAGACAAAGCTGCCTGCTCACCTCAGAAAACACACCCAGCCAGGCTGCACTTCCCTTGCTGTTTGATTCCCTCCATCCCTGTGTCAGCTCAATCAGCAGGTGGCTGCAGTTCCAAAGGCATGAGCAAATTCCTGCAAAAAGCCTGAGGAGTAACTTGTATCTTGAGATGCTCTGGAATATCTCCAGCTGGTTCACAGGATGGGATGGCCTCCAGCAGCCAAATACTAAGCTAAGTGATTCAGAGAAGCCTGATGAGCTCCATATCCTAATAACACCAAAATATCATGGAAATTGAATGTCTGACTGCCTTTAAGTAATTTGAAGATCCCAGTCCTGTTATATTTATGAGGCCATGCTTAGTGAGGCACCAATCAGGCTCTCCATGAGTCCCCCTCCCATCCAGAGTAGCAATATTCACACAGAATTGTGTGCAAAGGATCAAGCTTCACTGTTGGGAGAGCCTGGGAGTTCTGGCACGATGCAAAAGTAAATTTGGTTTAAAGTCCAGCTGGTTTACCTGAGTGATGATGCACTGAGTGAAAGGACACAGGTTCAGAGGGCTCTGCCCATGCTGCAGGAGGGGCCATGACCAATGTGCAGTAGAGGTGATGATGCCAGGAGTGATGATGATCTCCTTCACAGCAATGAGATGATCCCAGAATGGTCTAAGGAGCAGAGGGAGCTGAGTTCTGGTTAGATAATCTCTCCCAAAGGAGTGCAAGTGTCCCCCACACATCAAGGGCTGCTTGTTTCCGTCACTATGTCTCAGTGCCCAGATGGGCCTGATTGCTGTTAGTCTTTCACTGGCATTTTAAGTTTCCTTCCCTCAGTTTTGAAAAAAATGCCTTTCCTGAGCCAGCCTACAAATCCTTCATTTTTTCTCTTTGTTTGGTTTTTTGTTTCTTACACATCGTGTAGCCTGGAGACTGTGAGGGACTGATTCCCAAAGAAAAATATCTCTGTTGCCCAGGCTCATAATTTATAGAATGGCTCTTCTGACCAGTTGTGTTTTCCATTTAATATATTTTCTGTTTTTCAAATCTGCCCCTTCCAAGCGGAAATGCGGCGCTCCTCAGAGCTGTGATGGGGGAACGCTGCTGAGAGCTCAATTTAGAGGTCAGGGGCCTGGGGGCCAGGGCGTTCCTTTTCCTTCTGCTCTGAAAGAGGCTGAAGACAAAGGTGAGGAAAGGAAGGGGAGGTAAATGCCATAAGATCATAAACAGCCCCGCGTGTGCAGTCCCAGGGCTGCGTCTCACGCTGTCCATCACCACAGCGGGCTTGTTACTGCTCCCTCCAAGCCTTTCTGAAACGCCATTTCCCCAAACTCCTCTGCTCCCAGGTGCCAAACCAAATGGAGTCAGTCGTGCCCTTTCCCTGCAGTGCTTTTCCCGGGAGGAAGGCAGCTGTGGGGCAGGTGGCCATGGCAGGGGCTCCCCGGGCACACGGGGATGTGTATGATGGGGTCACACACCCGAGGCTGGGTGTGTCACACACCTGGGTCCTGCAGTGTCACACACCCTAGTCCTGCAGTGTCACACACCTGAGGCCTGCAGTGTCACACACCTGGGTCCTGCAGTGTCACACACCCCAGTCCTGCAGTGTCACACACCCTGGTCCTGCAGTGTCACACACCTTGGTCCTGCAGTGTCACATACTTGAGTCCTGCAGTGTCACACACCCTGGTTCTGCAGTGTCACACACCCCAGTCCTGCAGTGTCACACACCCTGGTCCTGCAGTGTCACACACCCTGGTCCTGCAGTGTCACATACCTGAGTCCTGCAGTGTCACACACCCTGGTTCTGCAGTGTCACACACCAAAGGCCTGCAGTGTCACACACCTGAGGCCTGCAGTGTCACACACCCTGGTCCTGCAGTGTCACACACCCGAGGCCTGCAGTGTCACACACCAAAGGCCCGCAGTGTCACACACCTGGATCCTGCAGTGTCACACACTTGAGGCCTGTGGTGTCACACACCCGAGGCCTGGTGCGGAAGGGACAGGGGGAGGAGGGTTGTGGAGCCAGGTGTGAGCCTGCAGCCCCTGCTCCTGTTCATAGTCATGGCTCTCCTCCTCTCCCTGCCTGAGGCACCGCATGAACTGGTGAGCATGAGAAAAAAGTGCTGGTGCTCTAAAATTTGCCATATTGGATATCATCAATGCCCAGGTCAAATTACTGGAACTTTGGGCTCCTACTAAATGCATGTGTACCTGCCAAAGGATGTAAACCAGGGAATCCTCTTTGTTTACATGGCCTGCTTTATGCTGGCACCTCTTTTACTTGCATTAACAAGGCGTTGAGTGACTTTGCTAATTAGGCCAAGGCCATCTGGCCCCGTTACGATGCCCATGCAGGCTTGAGGCCATGGTGCAGGAGAGGGCGCTTTCCACCAGACTTGACTGTACATTGTCCCTTGGAAGGCTCAGTGTGTGCAGAACCCAAAGCCACCTGAAGGACACAAGCACTGACGTGACTGCAGGCCAGGCCTCTTGCTGCTCATCCTGTTCCTGCTCCCTGATCTGGTGGTGGTGGAACAGCCAAGCCAGCCTTTCTTTAGGAGCTGTAGCTGTGGCTCTGCTCCATTTTAGCATTTCCCAAAAGCCTAAGCAAGGTTCAGGTCTAAGAATGAGACTTGAGGGCTGGCTGGGCTATGGGGACTGGGGCTGGGAAAGCATCTTCCCAGTAAAGGCAGGAGGTTCCCTGGAGCAGCCTCAGCTCTGCAGAGCTCCCCATTAGTACAGGGGCTGTTAATCCAGTTCTGTACTGAATGCTTGGATCTAATAAACTTCTTATGTGGCTGGTAAATAAAACTGGTAAGGAAATTAATTTTTTTCCTGGATGAAAAAAGTAGAAAAAAGGGGTTTTTTTTCAGTCATTAAGGTAATGTTTTTTTATAAAGGAAAATGTTTCATTGTGATTAAATTAACATTTTCAAATATTAAAAAAAATTACATTTGAATATTTAAGATACAGTTGTACTTGCCACCTGAGAGGCATTGTGTAATATGATGCTGTTTTTCTGTTAAGAGCAACTGTTAAATCCTTAATCATGGAATCTGGTTTGGATTGGAAGGGACATTAAAGCTCATCTCTTTTCAATCCCCCTTCCATGGGCAGGGACACCTTCCATAGACCAGGTTGGTCCAAGCCCCATCCAACCTGGCCTTGGACACTGCCAGGGATCCAGGGGCAGCCACAGCTTCTCTGGGCACCCTGTGCCAGAGCCTCCCCACCCTTATAATAAAGAATTTCTTCTTAATATCTAAACTTAACCTACCTTCTGTCAGTTTGAATCCCCCCTTTGCTGCTGCCCACGCTGGGGCTCAGCCCAGGGCAGGGGGTTCTGGGCTGGGGCAGCTCCAGCTCTCACCCCCAGCACCCCCAAGTCCTTCTCCCAGGGCTGCTGCAGCTGCTCATCCCCAGCCTGGATTTGTGCTTGGGATTGCCCAAGACACTCCTCCAGCCCAGCATGGCTTCATGGCAGAACTTGTTTAGGATTTTCTGTGCCAGGACTCCATAAGGGACGTCCAGAGCTGGCTGTGTAGGAACACAACAAGCAGAAAGGGCAGCAGGACTTTCCTGGATGAAAGTGCCTGGGGTGGGAGTTTCACACTCTTCCAAGGCCCTGCACGGAGATGAAGATGAATTTCTGACCAGAGACAAGTACATGTGGTTCACTCCCCTCCATGTTTATCAGTAACTCGCTCCTTATTCATATTTTGGGATGAGCTGCAGCACCACAGCCCCATCACGGCAAAACCAGTGAGTGCTGCCAGCCTCGAGAGCCCAGGCTGTAGAGAGCTTGTGACAGATGAAATATAGAAGAGGGAAAAGAGCAAAACCCAACATTTTTATTATTTTTTTTTCTAATGGTCTCTGAGCTTTCAAGACCTAATTTTTTTTCTTCTCTTAAAAACTTTCCTTTACAGCAATGAGGAATGGGAATACGTATGTTAGGAAAAAAAGAAAAAGAGAGATTTGTTGATAAACACATGAATCCAGGAAATGGGGATTTAAGCCGTAATTTTGATGAAGTGGTGCTTACTGTACTTTGTGAAAATACTCCCTTTATAAATTGATATTAAACAAACAGCAGAAAACACTCATTTTTAAGGACCCTTTACATAATCAGTCAACTATTAAAAAGGGCTTAGGGCAAATGCAGACCAGTCCCAATGCAAAATTTTTTGACTGATCATTCCTGACAGCTGTGTGGGAATCTCTGGGCCTAGAGGGGCAGGTTCACAAGAAAAGATCAAACACTGAAGGAGCAGAGCCAGAACAGTGACTAAAGCTCAGTTTAGCAGATTTGAGGGATTCCACTGGCACAGCCACCCAAGAGAGAGGTGGAACTGTTTCAGAGGGTTCAAGGAATCACTTACGGGGCCCAACTGTGTCTGAGTTTCCTACCCAGGAGGTCTCTTAGACACTGAAATGGTTTTTCCAAGTAAAAGGTAGCTGGAGCACCAGGGCTTGAGTTGTTCAAAACTAGACAGGATCAGGCTCCTGGGAGAGCATGGCACCAGAAATAATTCTGTCAAGAGCCAACAAAATGAATGACCTAATAGGGCCCTTTTCCACTTCTGATTTTCAGCACACAAAAACCTGTGCCTTCTTCTGCTCCCACACTGTGACTGGGTGCTCCAGGGCTGAAGAAAGACCCTGTTAAGCCTGGCTTACAGTCAGGGCTCATCCCTGCAGCAATACTGGAATCAAACTGCAGTCACACCTACACAGAGCTGTCAATACTGGCTCTTTTTAGGAACAATCTCTTTTCAGAAGTGTTATTTTTCTCTGAACGATGGAGTTCAGGACATTTCCCAGTGGCTTTCCAGTGGCTCTCTCTCCCACACACACGGATGTAAGCCCTGACAGCTCAGTGCACCATGTGTGTGATGTGTTCCCACAGGGAATCTGCCTCCATAGGATCTGCATCCCAGCAGGACAGGTTTCACATGCCAGCACAGCTGCCAGCACGTGCTCTGGCAACTCCAGTTTCCTTTTCCCAGTGCCATGGCAGGACCCACAGCCTTGATGGAGCTTTGCTGGACACCCCAGGAGCACTCAGCACCCAAGTGCCATGGAGAGCTGGGCTGCTGGGACAGGCAAGTCCAGCTGAACATGTGCATCCAAACAACCCACAAAAGAACAGCAGCTGCCTCCCAGCTGGAAAAGAGAGCTGAGAGTAGTTCAAAGGAGCTTGCAATAAGTCTCTGAAGAGCTCAGTGCTTTCCGAGTGCATTATGGACATCACCCTTGGCACTGATTCATTGATCACAGTTGTGCAGACACCCAGACAAAAAATTTTCTTAAGGGCTTTTCAATATTGAAGCCAAGCTTTTGGCTGCTTTCTAACAGGGCAGACAACGTTGTTAGATATTTCAAGCAGAACACAGGTAACTGCTGGGCACAAAATGATAGGCAAATTTTTACACCTAAAAGAAAGCTGAAAACAAGATTAAACTTATACAATATACATACAGTGTTTTCCCACCCACTCTTGGATGAAAGCTTAGAGCTTTTCTAAAGCTTCTTACCACACAGGTACTCCATATATCAACAAATAGGTTTGCAGACATCAAAGAGCTGCAAGGATTTGAAACATCTCAGAACCTGTGGGCAATAATTACATCCCGAAAGCATTCACCCACGTTTACAGATAGGGAAATGAAGATAGAGAGGGCCATACACTTCCTCATTTACTCTGTCAAATGGAATTACAAGAGCAATGAATCTGGCTCAGAGTTCAAATGATTTGTTTAAGGTCACAGCAGAAAATCAAGGACAGAGCCAGAGCAGGAACTCAGGAGTTTCCAGTCCTATTTGTAATCCACTTGATCACCCTGACTTTGCAATTTGTCGGTGGGATGAATGCTCAGTGCTCCTGTCAGTGCTCACAAACCCCTTCTGACATGGATTTCTTTCCTTTGGAAGAGCTGATGCTGCCACAGAGCAGAGAGCAGGCCCAGCACTCCCCCAGCCCCCTGGCACAGCTGGCTCCATCCCGTGCCTGTGTGTGAGTAAAGCTCCCTGTCCCCTTCACAGCTGGCCCGGGCTCTGTCACCAGGGCCTGGCACCCCCCATTCAGAAATGCATCTCCTGCAAAGGTCACCTGCAAGGCAAGGCAGGGCTGGAGGTTGGTGGCTGCCTGTCCAGCCAAGTGACACTAACCATCAAACCCCAGTCAGCAAGGGCTGGGAAATGAGGGTACCGGTCTGACAGCTGGACTCCATGTCTGGTGATGCCCTCATTACAAATGCTGACTATTCAACCACTTTTTCCTGGCAATAAAACCTTGACACAAGCTTAGGAAATCTACTGTACTTGTGAGAAAAGTGAGGTAAGAATATGTTTCCATTTACTCTCTGAAAGAAAACAAAAACAAATGACCTGCTACTGAATGTTCTTTTTATTCAGAAAAATAAATCAGTGGCAGTCGCTCTAATTTATGTTTCGCTAACTTTTCCTTGAGATTATTTAAAAGAAAAAAATGGCTGTTTCTATGGTTAACTGGGAGAACATGAACAACTTTCTGGTCCTGTTTATTCTTGTTAGGGGCTATAAAATTCTGCTCCTTGTTGTGTTCCAGTCACTGTGAGCTGTTTCAAATTTCAATGATATTCCATAAATTAAATTTTAAAGAATACAGCAAATGATTAGTGACAACTTCATGTTAGAAAAGAAGGGGCAGGGAGTTAAATTCATCTGGGCTTTTGACTCCTACTAAATCAATAGGTCCTGTTTCCCTTTTCAATTAAGGCAATGCCAGAATTATCTTTTTCTCTCTTTAAGAAAAAAATTGAAATCAGACATAAAAAATTGAAACAGGGGAGAGAAAGAGAAATAAAATTACATCCCATCCAGTTTCTGATGCAGTGTGAGGAACAAATGGATACTGAGAGAGGAGCTGCAGGGTGTAAGTGCCTTTCCAGAGGAAACTTTAGGGAGGAAAAGGCAGAGGATGGGGGTGCTCCTGCAGGACAGGGGGAAAGGAACTGCAGCCTCAGTCAGACCAAGAAAAGAAAGAGATCCTAAGTCAGACCAAGGAAAGCATAAGGGAGGGAAAAATTACATCCCAAACAAATAAAGGTTGCACAAAATTAAATAACTCCCTCGCTGTCATAGATAGTGATAGGACAAAGGGGAATGGCTTCAGACTAAAAGAGGAGAGATTTAGATTAGATATAAGGAAGGAATTCTTCCTTGGGAGGGAGGTAAGGCCCTGGCACAGGGTGCCCAGAGAAGCTGTGGCTGCCCCTGGATCCCTGGAAGTGTCCCAGGCCAGGCTGGACGGGGCTTGGAGCAGCCTGGGACAGTGGAAGGTTGCATGGCAGGGGGGATGGTTTTTAAGGTCCCTTCCAATCCAAACCATTCCATGGTTCCATGATTATGCAGCAAATGCCTCCTAGCTGGGGTTTGATGTGAGCCCCTGGCTCTCAGGGGTCCCTCCTGCCATGTACAACTCAGCTGGAAGACAACCCCATGGGTTGGGTCACACAGAACAATTAACCGACCAGAATCTCAGACTGGGAATCTGCCATTCTGTGAATTTACTATAAATGTGTAACTGTTCCACCTTCCATGGAACTGAATGCCCCATTCCTTAGAGACTTTGCTCAAGCCTCCAGTTTATATTCTGTGCAAAAGCCTTTTTTCAGCTCTTTTTCATCTTTCTCTTTTTCCCTTCACTATGGACAAGATCTAAAAATTTCTGAAGTCAGGAAAGACCTTTTGTGACTAACTATAGCCACTTCTTTTTGACATTTTTCTACTGATAAAGATAAAATATTATGAAAAAAAAAATCTTGCCGTCTGAGAGCACTCTGGTAAAAATAATTGAAGCAGCAAAATGAGATAATTTTCAATAATATGCATATTTGTCTATTAGCCTTTTTTAGGTTTTTTTTCACCTTCTGGCTTGGGTTTGGGTTTCTTCTTCAAGAACATAAATTAATATGTACACAGCTACAGGAAAATAAATTCTGTGTTATGCAGCCTGCACATTTTGGATATTCAAAAGTGAGCAGTATGAGCACAGCTCTCATCTCCAAACCTCTGGCAGAGGCTGCTGTCCCACGCTTCCCTGCACTGCTGTGGGACAGAACAGTTCTGCCTTTTGGTGTCACAAACACGAACAGCTCATCTGCACTTGCAGCTGAATATGGTGGGACTGAATTAGGCCACGCTGAGATTCAGCAGGGCAAAGCATCTCTTTACACAAACCTTTCATAAAGAAACAAGAAAATGGTTCCAGTGCCTCAGGGGGCTCCAGGAGTGCTGGAGGGAGACTTTGGACAAAGGACAAGGGGGAATGGCTTCCCACTGCCAGAGGGCAGGGATGGATGGGATATTGGGCAGGAATTGTTCCCTGGGAGGGTGGGCAGGCCCTGGCACAGGGTGCCCAGAGCAGCTGTGGCTGCCCCTGGATCCCTGGAAGTGTCCCAGGCCAGGCTGGAGCAGCCTGGGACAGTGGGAGGTGTCCACGGCAGGGGATGGGTTGAAATGAGCTTTAATGCCCCTTCCAACCCAAACCAGCCTGAGATTCCAAGGTCTCAGCACAGTGCATGTGGTTTTCCCTCCCCAGCAGAGCCGGGTTGGCATCGAGTGGACACAGAGCAGAACTGCAGCACAACCTCCCCAACTGCTCACTCAGGGCAGGGACTGAGGGGCACCTCCCATGGGAGAGAGAGCAAAACGTTCCTGATATTTCATAAGTAATGTGAGTTTCCTAATCAGAGCAGCCTTGATAAAGCTTGTACAATAAGCTTTGTGATTTTAGGTCTAACACAGGGAGGTGTAACCAGACAGAAAGCAGGGCATGGCTTTGAAATGCTGCACTGGACCTGAGGGTGCAGAGGTTCAGTCCTTTGCCTTTCCAAAGGCTGTCTGGGAACTCTGGAAAATTATTTCATTTCCCAGGTATTCATTTTCCTTCTTAGCCTGGATTTATCGTGGACCTTTTGGCTGAGGTTGCTGTGTAGTGACACTCTCACTGTGCCTTGCCCTGTGCTGTGCTCAGGGCTCGGGGCACCCCTGTGGCACTCAGTTAATGTGGTACAGGGTGTGATCCCAGCCCCTCCTGCCACAAGCAAGAAGTCGGCTTTTAGGATGTTTCCTTACAGCTAAATTGTGTGAGAGTTCCCACCAGAGCCCAAAGCAAGGCAGCAAGGCCTGTGTAGACAACCAAATCCACCAGGGTCGTGTTATATTTCTCTCTTGAATATTTTGAATCGCTTCCTCATGAATAATGTCTGTAGTGAGCCTGAAAATTATTCCATGAAGTGTTTCTGCTATCAAATTATTTTTAAAAAGTAGCCTAATTGTAAATTGTCCAGTAGAATCTGAAGGAACCACCTCTATGCAAGAAGGCTTCGCAAAGACCTTTGCAGCAATTTATCTCCAATTAAAGTCTGTAGAGCCAAGCCCTGATTTCCACCAGGGGAAGCAAAGCTGCAGCTGCGACTGCAGCAGGATGTGTGCACTGGCTTGCGCCAGGTCTCAAGTTAGAACTTTGCCTTCTGACCCTAAAGTCAGTCACCTGCTGGCCTGCAGGAGTTAAAACAGAGTGATCTGGGTGCTGGGAACGTGAGAAAACCTCGAAGCAGGACGTGGCTGGCGGAGCAGAGGGAGCACCAGGAGCAGCCCAGGCTGGGATGCGCAGGCAGGGCTGAGCTTGCGCCCCAACGTGCACAGGAGCACGTGGGAAATGACGACTCGGTGATTTTACCTCAAAACTATGTGGACTTGGAAGCAATGTCATTTTCTTTCATGCATCTTTTATCTGAGAGCTGGCACGTTGTGTTGTGCATAGAAATTAAGAAGATG
This sequence comes from Dicrurus megarhynchus, assembly GCA_013399195.1. Classification (NCBI taxonomy): domain Eukaryota; kingdom Metazoa; phylum Chordata; class Aves; order Passeriformes; family Dicruridae; genus Dicrurus; species Dicrurus megarhynchus. Next base: position 256,372 of record VXAD01007338.1, read on the forward strand.
ACTTGGGGCTCTCTTCTGTCGTCACTTACATGGTGTGTAACTCAATATTTTGTTTATTTATGGGAAAATTCTTTTCTGCAGCTCCACAAAGATTGTGCGAGAGCGAAGGAGGCATGAGGAAGGAGAGGGCTGGCCCTCTCCACCCCAGAGTGAGAGCACTGAAAAAATAAAACCTGGCACCCAGGCTGCAGCTGACTGAAAGCATCTTTCAGTTGTGCATTAAAGCCAGCGAATCCCTGGCCTCATCTCCCCCAGCCTGCCCTCGGCATGAGCCAGCTCGCCAAAGAGTGGGGCCATAGGAAAATAAACTCTGTGTGTGAATAACTCTGATCTGTCAGCTCAGAAGCCAATAGCCATTAAAGTGTCTTGTATCTGATGATTGCAACACATCTCTCTCCTGTCCCCTCTTGGCTTTAAGTGGTCCCTTGTAAAAGCAAGAGAAGTTGTCCAAGTGTCTGGGTGGGTACAAAAGGTAAAACCCATCATTTTTGCCCTCCACTTGTACACCCAAGTGCAGCTGAGAGCAGCCCAGAGCTCCGTGACTGCAGCATTTTCGCAGTGTTTGGATTTTCTTGCTCTAACGTGTCCTTTCCCCTCTGCAGCTGAGAGCGTCCTGTCTCTCTCTGGGTACATTCCTGTCACGAGGACAAGCTCTGCACTCAACATTTCAGGGAAGGAAAGTGTAGTTAAGGATGCCATATTATCCCAGGTGGTTAGATTGTATTTCTAGGCACAAGGCTGGGCTGGTTGATGGTCCTCAAGTGTCACAGCCAGGCTAGTAGTGACAGAGGCACTCTGCAATTCCTGCCTTTCTGTCACTGCTTGGAATGTTGGAGGGTTCCCACATAACCTGGGGGGCATTAAATGCTTTGGCTTGGTAAAAAGGCTGATACAGGAAAGTCACAAAATCTTGAGCTGAGAAAGGAATATTGACTCTACAAAGAAAGAAAAATATTTATTTAAGAAAACCACTGCCTAGAATTCCCTTGTCTGAGAGAAGCTTAGGGAATTTGACATGAGGGGGTCGAAACCATCAAGAAAAGCAGGACATGGACAGAACAAGGACAAAGAAGTCCCTTCCTAAGTCAGTTTGGTCAACCTGCCCATGCTGCCTTTACTCATAGAGGATTATCACAAGCCATCAGCCACCAGAAATACACTGTCAAACCCACAGCAAGGTTTTATGAGAAACAAGTTTTCATTTCTAACCAGCCCAAGCCTATAAACCCCGAGGAAAGGGGTTATTTTTTAAGTTAAATGCCTAAACTAACCAGGTGTTTCAAGGAAGCCAGGGTAGCCTGATGTAAGGGAAAACACGAAAGTGCAGGTGACTTGCTGAAGGTGCTGGAAAGAGTAGAGGTGACTTTCCCCAAATTCTGTTGGGTATTTTAGTCTCTGCAATGATTTGGAGTTGGTTATTTTTCCTGCAGATCCCCAATAAATATCTGAGTTTCCCCATGCCAAGCCAGCTCCTGTGCTTGCAAAGGGCACAGCTCTGCTGATGTCAGTCTTGTAATTTAAGGAGAGTTTTGAGTTTAGCAAAGTATCCTTCACTGGTGTGAATTATTTATGTATTTGAAACTTACCTTTACACCAAGGAAAGGTTTGTGAAATAGACTGGATTTGTACTTCATCTTTCCAGAACGGTCTAAACAAACTGGCATGGCCAGCCTCCCTTTTTTGGGGGTGACCAGTTGGGTAATCTTCCACAAACGTTTATGTTCTTCCGCTTTTGTTTTTGTAAAAAAGAATTTGCCTCCCCCTTGAGCTCTCCCAATGCTTTTCCCCTGCCCCTGTATTTCCCACATGTGCAGGGTGTGTGTTAAGTTTTCAGGAGTCAACAGCCTTCTACAGTTTCCCTTGTTCATACACAAACTCATGGAAGACTGAACTTCTCCTTTTTTCATCTCCAAAACAGAACATATCAGTGCAGACCCCAATGCACTGGTCTGGAAGTGCTGCTAACACATCTCGTAGGAACTCTGGATGAGCTCCTTGTGCTGTCTTTCCCGGTGGGATCTGTGCAGGCAAGTCCCTTGTCCCACAAAGGCCCCATAACCAAGGCAGGGCAGTGGGGTGCACTGCAGGGGATGGAGCTGTCAGACCCCAAACGGATGTGGATGCTCAAGGCTTGGGGGCACAGGGTTGGCACACCTCCAGGTGCCCAGGTTCTCTCTCTTGGCAGCCCTGGGGATAAAGAAAATCAGCTGAGATCCCTCCCTGAGTCTGCATTCCTTGCCTCATCCCCGGTCCTGGCTTGTTCCCACTACAGAGCGTGCATGGGGCAAGACTGCACAGGTTAAACATCCTAATTAGAGTGAGAGAAAGTTCTTCACGTGAGTTACAGTGCTGAGTTCATTCCCCTTCTGGAAAAGCTCCTTCCCAGAGATCCAAGCAAGGCAAGGACACAAGGACCCTCTGGAGGGAGAGCCAGGGAGCTGCTGGACCCAGCCCTGAGAGGTCCTGCTGGCTTTCCCCCCAAGGGAAGCTCTCCTAGCTCCCCCAGCACCAAGGCACATCTTGAACAAGCTGATGGTTGTGTTTCTCCCCTTCTCCCCTACTCCACGATTTTCAGAGCAGAAAAAAAATCCCTATTCTTATTCATTTTTGTGGGGGAGCAGCTGGGAGTGTACTGGGAATAGTTGCAAAAAATCCTTTGGGGGGTCTGGGCACAGCATTTGCGAGCCTGACAGGCATGGACACACCTGTGGGACTGTCTCAGATCAGCCACAGCACTCATCAAAACTCGTGTGATAAAGAGCAGTGCTTGGGTTTCCCAACTAATTTGTCTGCTGTTGGCTGTTTACTCAGGAATCTGCTCTCAAACCCTATGTGGTAGCACATAATTGACTGAAGAACCAGAATGTAACCAGAAGATGAATCAGGATGAATTATTTTCCAAACCCACCACTTAACTGCAAGGCAGTGGCAATCCGCAGTGGCCCTTTTCATCTGCTTATCTTCATTAAGGCATTAGGGATCCTCTGCTCTGCCAAGCTCCTTGCAACCCGCATTCAAAAACAGCCTCACTCTTTCCCCGCCTTTTTTCTTGAAAGAAATATGGTTTTCTACTCCTGTGTTAATTTCTCAATAGAGAAAGTAAATAATTAATTAATGCCCGTGAATAAAAGTGTCCAAATCCCTATGCTGTCCCTGTGTTGAAGGTGAGGAAGGGGCAAGATAGGAGGGGGTTGCAATTTTAGTTGATCCTAAGCTCATCTTAGCACAGCGTCACTCCTTTAAATGAAGTTACTCTGTTCTCTTCTACCTAAAACCCCTTGGCTGTGCTGTCCCAAGGCATGGAGCACCTTCACTGCAGTGAAAGTTGCTGCGAGCTGCCTGTGCCTGCCAGTCTGGGGATTCCTGAGTGCTGGGGCAAATCCTGTACCAGGCTGTGTTTGGGAAAAAGGACAGATTATTCATGCTCCAGAAATAATTCTTCCAGCTCTTGCCATTATTTTTGGTAGCCAGAAGAATACGAAAATAATGATCTTTAGCATAAGCAAAGGTAATCAATGTGGATGCTATTTTTTTTCCTCTTAGATGGGAAATACATGCAAAATTTACATCTTAAATCACAAATTATTGTGGAAATGCATGTGTTGACTTAGTTGTATTTAAAGTGGGCTGGTTCAGCTTAACTCTGTATCTATGGTGAGACTTTTAAATTATCTTTATGTGCTGCCTGTCACTGTTGTTGTCCTGGGTATATAATTATGGGTGACTCACCAACACCACAAGCAGTGTCAAAGACAAATACAATTTCTTTTTAAATCACGAATCCATTTTCTTTACCTTGAATTGCCTTGATATTTTCCCACTCGTTCTTCTGGCCTAGTCCCCAAGCGTCTCATGGGCCAGCTGCATGTGTGAGTTGTCTGCCAGAGATATCTTCTCTCTTATCAGAGTCAAGAAACCACGTTTGAATTTACTCCCTGTTCACATCATCACTTGAATTCTGCTGTGAGTCCATTCCAAACAGTTATAGGTAAATCCATGCAAAACTGTGGGGAAAAAACCCAGATGTTTTGAATCCAGAATTAATGTTAATGTTCAATTGTACTGTTATGATAAATACATCATCAAGCCCCAAATCGTTTATGGAGGCTCAATTGCTGTGATTCATCCACTTCTAGGAGCTGTATATCTATTCAGTTTCTGTAAGTCTGGCTCAGATTTTGAACCAAAATTCAGTCAGCGTTTCACTGTGAATGTATCCCCTCTCCTGACAATATGACATTTTTGTCAGCAAAGGGAATGGGTGTAGGAAATACTGTGGAACTGAAAGACTCTTGGGTTTTCTTGAGCTGCTCAGAGAAGAATTTACCATTTGCCAAGTAGTAAACCCCGTTTGCTGCTCTGCTGCCATCTGCCTTTATTACTCCAGCCCCTCAATGAGATTGTGACACTGTGACACTGTGACACTGTGACACTGTGACAGCCACTTTATTGGTGCCTTATACCACCTTGAAATCATGCACTGAACAGCTGTGTGCTTCATTTAGTCCTTGTTTTTAACAGAGACCGAGAACATCCAGCTTTGCTGTACTGGAGTACTTCTGGATGGTGGAGATTTAGCATTTTTCTGGCAGATCTTGTTCTGTTTTCCAGTCTTTAAACTTTGTTTTAAGCTGTGTAGCACCTTTGGTTCCTTAATGTAAATCCCCCCCGCTGCTGCCTTCCTGAGTCTGGAGAGCAAGTGAAAAACAGCCCCCAGAGGTGCGAATTGCCCCTTATTTTCACAGACTGTTACATTCAGGGTCTGTGTGTGAGCCCTTGAAGGCTCAGCACCAGCCTCTGCTGCCACGGGATGTCTGGCAAATGCACGCCTTGTCCAGCCTCATGTGGGCATTCCCGACATCCCTTCCACGGGAGAGGACATTCCAGAGGCAGTTGTGGCTGCTGGCGTGGTCCAGCAGCAGGACAGGGGCAGGAGGAGCAGTGGGCCATGGTCCATAGCAGCCCAGTGGTGGTATTCTCTCTGAACTGCACATGATGGCTTTAGAAGCTCTCTCCAGCAATTCGTCTTGGAAAATATCCCTTCAAACCATTTTCCTGGATTCCTTAGGGATGTTGCTAAAATTGCTGAGAAATTTTCACTCATCTGCATCCAATATTAAGAACCTTAACAAACTGTGGGATAATTTTTCCTCCCAGGTAGAGAGTGCAGAGGACTCTCAGGCATATTTTCATCTCCTTTTCTGTAGGAATACGGACATTGACCCACGTTTGTACAGAGCCATCTATTTAAAACAGGTCCAAAGGACTTTGGGACATGTAGGAAAGAATAAACTCTTCTGAATGATGCCAAAAGGACAAATCACAGGCTCCTCTTTCTGTTATGCTTCATTTGGCCCTGTCTTGCTGTATACCCACACCCATTTTGCTTTCTTGCCAGGTGCCAAATGAGAGCAAGTTATTTTACCACCTGTAAATACCCTAAAACTAATTTTTATTTATCAAGAAAAATCCCAATTATCACACTGAAAATCCCTGTAGATTGTGAGGCCTTGCCACTGCTTCCATTTTCATCATCCCAGACAGCTCTCAGGCATTTCTGACTTGCTGCTTTTGCCCTCCTCTTATCAGTCACAGAATCAGCCCAGAGCAGCTGTCCCCACAGCCTGGGGCAGGGGACTACACATGGCACCATGGGTTCTGTGTTGTTCCCTCACACACATCTGTACTTGGTGCTTCCCCTGGCTCCTCACACGTGGAGAGAAAGGAGGGACCTGCAGGAGAGGGATGAGCTGCCAGAGCTTCCTCTCCCAGCAGTGCCACTGTGGGGGAGCAGAGCCCACCAGCATCAGGAGTCCACAGTTTTAGCCTTTATAATTTTGCAGGGATTCTCTGGAGTCCTAACCTCAAATACCATTCCTCGGGAATCATCAGGCTCTTGCAGATGCTTGGGTAGCCCAGAGTTTCTGGTGCCTTGTGTGGATGGGTCCCACAAAAGCACTGTCTCATTTTAATTCTCAGAACACGTGTTGTTATTATTTGTGGTAGTTAAAGAGTAGAAAGATCCCGGCCTGGTTCTTGTAAACCTGGCTGGACCTGCCAGTCTGGCAGTGAAGAAATTGTCTCTTGATGTGGAGTCATTTTCAGACAATACAGGAACCCACCAGGGCCTTTTCACAGCTTCTCTGGCTTCACACGGAGCATCAAAGCTCAGGGAGAGGTGGCAGAATGTGTCAGGTGTGGGGTGCCACAGTGACATTTCCAGCTGGAGCTGCCTTGTATTCCTGAAATTGTTTTCTTAGGAGTTGATGGGTTGTGTAATTCATTCCTTCTTTTTCCTTGATGGTTATTATGGTCTCTGTTCTGTGTTTATAATGACGTGTGTTTACTAATAGTGTGGTGGCATCCACTGCCAAGCTGCTTCTGCTAACAATAAAACAAGGGAAAAGTGATATTTATGAAGGCTCGGGGGTTGGCTGGGCTGCAGAGCTTGATTTTTATTGTAGCTGACTGCAAACTTCTCAGACACGAGAATCTGTCTCTCATTGTGGAGAGCTGGTTTTCATTTCAATCTGGGTCCCATTATTGGGGTTTGGTTTGCATTCTGTAAGGTTGGCCATGTGCAGATTCACACAAACAAATATGGAATTTATGTCTGTAGCTTTCACTTGTGGGATTTAAACCTCCACCTATTTGAAATGTCTCTGGAAGGGGATAAGAGGAACTGCAATGTTCCTCTTTCTAATGGGAGGATGTGTTGTGTAGCAACAAGCAGGCCAATAAAAATAGTTTGAATTAATTTCCACCCTTTCCTGAGCCACCAGGGCACGAGAGAGCCGTGTTGGGGAAGGGAACCACAGCAGATGTCACTTGCCACTTGCTGCCTGTCTCCTGTGGCTGTGCAAAGGGACCTGTGTCCAAGATTGTCCTCAGCCCAACACATTTCTCCAGCACCAGCTATTACTTGGAGACACCTTCGTGCCATCTGCTGAGGTTTTCAGGCTCAGGGTGTTTCATGTTTGGAGAGCCTTTGCAGTGGTTCCCAGTCAATGCAAGAGAAAAGACAAATTCCCAGAAAAGCTCTTGGTTTCTGGGAGCAAACCAATTCCACTTAAACAAAGATTTTGCCCTGGAGGACAGAGATGGGACATTGGAATCCAAGCTGTGCATGAGAATATTGGGGAAGGGGCTTCTTTTAAGGAAGTGTTTCCAAGAAGAGCTACATGTCTGTGGGCAGTTGACTTCCCTTGAAGGAATCCGTTGTGCCAAGGAGGTGACTTGGCAGAGCCAGAGCATTTCTAGGCAGGGTGCCTGATGGGAGGCAGTTGGCACTGTCTGCCTCCGAGCCAGGGCTCTTCCTGAAGTGGCAGCAGGGACAAGAGGAGCTGTGCTGCACCCAAAGGGTCTCATTCTGTCCTTCCTGCCCATGAGGGGGGCTCACTTGTCCTCGGCAGGCTCCCAGTCTGTTTCCTCAGTGCTGATGCAGGCTTGGTTCATTGCCAGACTCAATCCTACAGCTCCCATTCACCTCTCAGCTAGTTCAGCTAGTACTAATAATGTCTCCTATTTTTTTTTCAAATTACACACCAACAGGAGTTGTGTAACTCCTGTCTTCAGCTTTTTCATTCCCCCTGTGACTGTAATCCAAAATACTCATAGAACAAATGGTGACTTGACCTTTTCACTGACCAAGCAGGGGTGTGAAAGGGGCAGACTAGAAAAGTACCTTTTCCTCTGAAGGAAAAAGTATTTTCACTAAACTTTGTCGTAATAGGGTTTCAGGTGTAAAGTCTCCTGCTTCAATATCTACTGTCCCATGTCAGACATGAGCTATGTCTGTATCTTGTCCTACCAGTTAATCCACGTAATTCAAGTGATGGAAACCAATTACTTCATGCTGAAAGTTATGCCAATTATATATGATTCAGTTATGAGTTTGTTACCCTGAGTCTCTCATCTTTGGGGGGAAGGGGAGATGGTATTTTAGGACTTGGTTGCCCTGCAATGCAACAGTGCTACCAGTGCATCTCATACCCAGGAAAGTTTTAACAACTTAATGAGTTTAAGCTGACTCCTGAGAACTTGACTGTGCAACTCTATAGCCTGTAGTCCAAGTTATATTACAGGAACATGTAAACATCATCCATCTGATTTGTCCTTTTCCAGCCCTACATTTTCTCAATTACATGGGTACAGAATATGTGCTCTGCTTTCAGTTCCCAGACAGTTTCCATCGAACCCCACTTCATAACCACATGGAATAAGTGAAATATGAAGTATGTCTGTGTTTGGAAAGTTTCCTGGTTTTCCTACCTGGATTCACAGTTTATAAACACATAGGATTATTAAAAGCCTTATTAAAATAATAAAAAATTAACAGGAAAACCTTTCTATTTAGGGAAGAAAATCATGACTCAGCCCCAGATCAGATGAAACTTATGGTTTATGAAAGGCGGAAAAATGAGTGTCAAAATTGGTTCAGAGGTGGCAGCAGCCCTGAATTTTGAATGTTCACTGTGGTGAATTGCTCTTCCCATGGTTACACTGAACCAAACAATCACAGCTTTGGTTGTCATTTGTGCTCAGACTTCGAGGAGAACTCTGCTGGAGAAGGACGGATGTTTTTGCAGGGTTAAAGGCAGTTCTGCTTATGCCCCTGAACTTTGTTTTGCTTCTCAAAAAAGAGCTTTATATTTTTACTGAATGCAGAAAATTTTTAATATTTACATAAGAGTTAAAATGCTGTGGAGGTTCTAGGTCCTTTGGTGGCAGTGGAGGGAGGTGTTGGCACATCTGGAGCCTGACACTTTGCCTGTTCCTGTTGTATAAACTGATCAAAGTATGAGCTGCTTCCAACAAGCTTCTTCAGCAGCTGCACCCACCGTGCCCACCAAAACTGTCCCTCAGATGTGTTCATTACCTCTGGGTTTGCCTGTGTGTTGGGTTCAGAGATAAGATGAGGGGAAATGGCCCTAAGATGAAGCAGGGTATGTTTAGATTGGATATATGGAACAAATCCTTCCCTGGGAGGGTGGGCAGGCCCTGGCACAGGGTGCCCAGAGCAGCTGTGGCTGCCCCTGGATCCCTGGCAGTGCCCAAGGCCAGGCTGGACACTGGGGCTTGGAGCAGCCTGGGACAGTGATGCCATGATCTTTGATGTCCCTTCCAACCTCACCCCTCTGGGGTTCTATGGTTCTGTGTACTGAACCATCAGATGAGAGGTTTTCTCCGAGTGAGAGTCACACCTGCCCTCCTTCCCCTGCCTGTCCCCTTGCTGCTTCATGACCCTCTTGCTGTGAAGCCTTTTCCGTAATATTCCCACAAGAGCTGCTCCCCAGGGCTGTGGCTCAGCCCCTCAGGGCTGTTGGCATCTCCTGCTGGCAGCCAGAGGAGGCTGAAGGAGGGGAAGGATCCTGCAGACACCTCTGCAACAAAGTCACAGAGGAGAGAGTTCACAGGAGGGACTGCATTCTGTGTTTGGAAAAAAAATTAAAACTTTAGCTTGCTGCTAGTAATTTATCACACCCAGACCATGCTCTTACTGCAGGACTTCATAAACAATATTTCATTTAAGGTTTCCAAGGATTGAGTAAGGAATTTTAAGGACTAGACTGAATGAAGCATATTCTTATCATCACTGTCTTTGATTTAGTGCTCTTTGTAAGCCAGTAGGAGGTGGTGGGTTCAGGAGGTGGTGGATTAATAAATACAGCACATTGAACTGGGCTGTGTTTAAACCCCAGATTTTTTTGTGTTTTAGCTCCAACACCTTGGGACGCTCTGAGGGCTCAGTTTTCAGGAACATAGACAATGCTTGTGCATGAGAATGTAACTTATAGCCAGATCTCTGCTGATAGAAATTCTTGTGGTGGAAGAGAGATTTACCTCAGTGAATAGTCTGGGTTTTGGGGAGTAAATGGCAGCAGCTACAACTCCTGAGCTTTCCTAAAGTGATGGAGGAGAGCTTCAGCTGGGAGAGGGGAGGCAATTCAGGTGGAGTCAGGAGGGCCACGGGCACTCACACAAACTGAGGATTTGTGTCAAACTTGTCTTCCAAGTTTTCCATTGTGCAGCATTTTTTACTGCAGGAGCTATCAGGGTAACTCCAGCTCCAGCTGCTGAGGAACTTCATCCAAGTTACTCAGTAAAACTCTTCAGGTCGTGTTGTCACAAGAGTTCTTCACTCCCACAGCTGATTGGGTGAGGAGCTTTTTTCCCTGGGCATCCTCAGGAGCATGGGCTGCCCTGGCCAGCCCGGGAACAAGGACTTGGTCCATGTTCAGGTGGAGAGGGTCACCTACAGAATCCACAGCAGTGCTGATGGCCTCGTCCGCATTCCCTGCTGCAGTGGCTGCTCCAGTATTGGACTGGTCAGATCCCTTTTACAGCCCCATGGACCTGTTCTGCCAGTGCTGTGTGAGCACATGGTGAATAAAAGCACATTCCTATGTCTCACGGGGGATTATTTTTCCGAGAGGATTCACAGCACGTTTGGAATTCTGCATATGTTGGTTACTTGTGATTAATGCAAATGAGGGCTAGTTGCTCCCAGGCTGGATAAAGCATAATTGTTATAACCAAGAGAATTGGGAGAAGGCACTGGGAAAAAAGTAGGCTGTCTTTCCTAGAGGGATCCAGGAAAATTGGACTAATAACAGAAGGTGTGTTGGCTGGAGAAAAGCTTAAAATAAAATTTGTGGGTTTTGCTTTCACACAATGTAATTGCATGTACGTACATGGCTGTGTTGGGAAAGATCTGGATAAATTCTGTCTGGATTGTTTGTCTCTGTGTCAGAGTCTGGCAGCAGGTTTGGTGCAACCTGGTGTTGCATCTCATGTTGCATTTTTCCTGTGAACATTCATGCATTACACTCAAATATGCTTTTAATGAGTATTTGAGTGAATATAAAATAAAACCCAAGAGTAGCATAAGCACAATCAAAATGAATTTGTAAATTGGGAAAGGGGAGAAACCAATGTTTGCAGTTCTTGCCACGGCTGTCAGATGTTCATTTTGGTGACATATGTGAAATGTAGTGGCAACCTGCATCTAAATGCATCCAGATCAGCAGGGCAGCCCTGGCCGAGTGGCACGCGCTGCTCCAGCAGAGCCCCAGCTGCACATCTGTGTCACAGCCCTGGGGGCAGCAGGACGAGCTGCCAGCTCTGCACATGGGCACTGGCGTCCCTCTCCCAGCCTGGGGGGTGCCTGGGCCATCATCACTGCAACACTACAGGTTTTTCCTAAAAATCTACTGCCTGCATGGAGCTCTGGCATGAGGCAGCATGGGGCAGTTCGTGTGACCCTGAGCAAGCTGGCATTTTTAAGAGCATCATCAATTCTCAGCAGCAATTTAAAAAATACTTTTTTACTCAGTTATGTGCCGTTTGTTACTGGTTCTACTTCCAAGGGACTGACAGTAAAGCCTGGCTAGAGCATCCCTGCAGTCGCTGGGATTTGGTGCTGCTCAGCAGTGCGGTCTCAGTGCAGTTCCACATAGAGCTTGTTCTAAGAACCATTTGGCAGCACCGGCTGTGACTTTCAGGAAGCAGGTCCCACTGGCTCTGCAGACAGTTCCCAGTCCAGAGTTACAGCCTTGGGGCTCTTCTGCCAAGCTCCTGAATCTCTCTTGCACTGCTCCTCTTCATCACTGTAGTTCTGAAAACAGCAACAATTAGTATTTGTATTTATAGCAGAGCCTCCCACCCAAGCCATAGTGAGGATTCTCTTCTGCTGGTCACTGGAAATGCCTGGTGCTCAGTCCAGGGAGACTTCTCAGAGGGGCTGTGTGGAGGGGCAGCATTGCCACACCCTTCCAGGAGTTACAGGTGGAAAGAGTCACCACGTTACCTCCAAAATGTTTCAGAACTTACAGAGTTCTGCCTTGGATAGGGTCATTCTTGTTTATGGATTTCTCTCAAATTAAATTTCCTCTGTCATTTTCACAGCTAAATGTTACCATGAAACATGGGAAAAGACGGCATTATCTTGTCTTGAAAAATTCTGACGTGTGTCCACGGGGAAAAGCCAAGTCAGCCTAGAAGTGTGCTTCCTCTCTGCCTTGCCAAAAATATTCCTGGAGGAGGGACAGTCACAGCTGCTTCCCAGAGACCTTGTGTCTAAAGAGATGGCATTCCCTCGGCAGGGAAATGACATTTCAGGAGGTGGATGGCTTCCACAGAAACCCAGGAATCAAATTAGGGTTGCTTCAAATGCAGTATAAAATAACTTAACTCTGAGGCTGAATAAGCTAAGATGATGGACAGTTGAGCTGGAATTATGGTTATGATGAAAATTTGTTTTCATGCAGGGGGTGCCTGTTGAAGAACTTGCTGTAATTATGAGGGGGAGTAATCAGCAGGGAGGAAGAGATTTGGTCAGTGCAGAAGAACCTACCAAGAGTGGGCAAAGGACTTCTGGGATAATGGAAAAGATCTCCTTCCCTTTGGAGCCTCCCCAGAACTGAAACAACTCCTTGGGTAGTGCATCTTTTAGTGTGTTGAGAGCCTTCCTTTCCACCCAGAAACTGGGCTAGAGTTGTGTGTTTCCATGATGTTGTAGGAATGGTAAGTCGAGAGTTTCTGTTTGGTTTTTATTTATGGAGAGTGGGGGAGGAACTGCAGGCGCAAGGATGGAGAAGGTGGGAACCATTTTGCCTTTCTCATAGCATTGCTAGGAACAGGAAATGTGCCCAGGGCCTGGAGATGTAAATGGTCAGGACTTCCCTGGAAGTTCCTGACGTCCTGTAGCTGTGGTAGGTAAAGCCCAGCAGCACAAGGTGTAGAAGCACTGAACTAGAGAATTGTTCAGGTTGGAGCAGAGCTCCAAGGCCATCCAGTCCCAGCTGTGCCCCATCCCCACCTTGTCCCCAGCCCAGAGCACTGAGTGCCACCTCCAGGAATTCCTTGGACACCTCCAGGGATGGGGACTCCAAACCTCCCTGGGCAGCCCCTGCCAAGGTCTGAGCACCCTTTCCATGGAGAAAGGGTAAAAGCATCATGTAGAACTTCACTTCCCAAGATGTTCCATGTCCTATGGCAGGGGAGACCTCAGAGCTTTCACCAAATATTTCTGTTTGGTATTTTCTGTTTCCCTCAAAAGCAGCCTTTAAAAGCAAACTGGACCCTTTGGTGATTTAAATGAGACCTGATCCACGCTTTGTGTTCCTATGACAGGAGCGCTGTTACCCTTCCCAATGCTCTGCTGTTGAATTCACAGGAGATTTGGAGCCTGTAGCTTTGTGCCCACCCCTTATCTGTCTTTACTCATCCATGTCCCCATCAGTGCTGAAAGGCAAAGAGCAGGGGAACAGAACCACACTTTGATGAATGCAGGTGCTCCCTGAAACCCATGGGAGAGGCACATTTATCTGTGGCAAACCAAGGAACCCAAGAGCGTGAGGATCCCACCCTGGAGGAGACCCAAGGGTCTGCCCAGTTCCTATCTCTGACAGAGGGGGTGTCTTTGATGAGGATGAACATTTGAAGTTCATTTCTTTTCACAAATAAGACATTCAGCCAACGCTTTTTTTTTTGTTTTATAATTCTTGAAGAATGCTTCCAAACTGTCACCCAATGCCAAAGAAAGCAGAGCAGTGTTTTCCATCAATCTGCAGGACATCTGATGGAGTTCAATGGGACTATCTACCTGTCCAAATTAACAGGCATAACACTTTCCAGGACTGCAGCCTCCAGAAAAGTTCATGCTCCACAACTACAGAGATATATGAGGACTGGGAGGGAATTTTGACTTCTTTACTGTTACTATTTTAGAAGTACCTGGAGAATCGATTTAATAAATGTCTCCAAACTTGCCTCTGCCCCCAGTCAGAGGGTACTTGAACTCCCAAGCCTGAAGCCCTGCTGTAATTCTGCAGACTTGGTGGTGAGGTGAACTTGCTCCTGAGATGTGTCCTCTTCAGATGTGCAGGCTCAGAAAGGCAGAGGGGGACACATCAGAACATTTCTCAGTAAGAGATTGTCTTCTGCTGCAGATCCTTCTGCCTCAGGCATGAAAATGGCATAAAAATGCCAATTTCCCAACTGGCATGGAGGGTGGAGGGTTGAGTTTGCATGTGCTGGGAGACGTGGGAGCACCACATGATGAAAATCCAAGTAACTCCTTGAGGGCCCCAGGTCGGGCAGTGAAGGAGCCTGGATGAAAGCAGCGTTTGCCTCTTCTGCCTGTGTCTCTCCAGAGCATCTTGTTAATAACTTAATGGGTTCACCTCCATGGGACCAAGAACCAAACCACTTTCTGGGTGGACTTCCCTGGTCCCCCATCTCCTGCAAGTTACCTTTAAATCATACAAACCTTGGGCATAACAAAAATAACATTATAACCTGAGATGTATCCAGAGAGCCTTTTGGCCCCTCAGGCCTCCTCCATGTCTCACAGAGGGACAGCAGAGGTTATATTTTTTGGAGGGATGACTCATACGCTTGCCATGGGCAGAGAACCAACTATTCCATCAACTAAGATCCCCTGTAAGCTGTCCAAGCAGAAAAATTGGCTTCAACTATAAAGGTAGCTGGTAGCCTGCCTTCTCTTGGAGGTAAGAGGAGTTGGAGAGCTGCCACTGTGGGAGTGTGCTTCAAAAATAGGGACAGAAATGAGGAAAATGTTAAAACAGGGAGTAAATGCCAGTTAAAGAGGCTGTTATAAACAACTCTGAGGGCTCAGCAGCGCAGGGCTCAGAGCTAACCCCGAGCAGCAGATCTCTTGGTAGCCCACAAAAGGCAGGCTGGGCAGCCAGCTCTGCAGGAAAGTTCGCTAAAAACCATATTGTTAACTTTCAATTAGATATCAGATAAATAGAGAAATTTATATTTAACAAGCAATTTAATAACATGGCTGTATCTCAGTTTGGCTTCTGAAGGAAGTGGGAATTGCTTCCTCTGTCTAATCCCAGGGTTTCCTTCGTTTCACGCACCTTCCTGAGATGCTGTGAGCCTCCAACCACTGTGTGATCATTTCCTTCTTACAGGGACATTTAAGGAGTGGGTCCCACAGCACTGGCCTGTGAACAGAGTCCTCTGCTGAGCTTTACAAGGGGGAGAGCTGAGGCACAGCAGGGCTGTGGGAGAACAGGTGAAATAATCCTCAGCACCAGCTCCTTAGAAACTGGGGGGCAAAGGTTTTTAATTTCAGTTTCTGAGGCTGCATCTCCTCTGTGTGGAACACAGACTCACAGAGAGGAAATGCTCGGATCAGTCCCACACCTGCACATTGACTGTCCCTTAAGGAATCCTTCCCTGGGAGGGTGGGCAGGCCCTGGCACAGGGTGCCCAGAGCAGCTGTGGCTGCCCCTGGATCCCTGGCAGTGTCCAAGGCCAGGCTGGACACTGGGGCTTGGAGCAGCCTGGGACAGTGGAAGGTGTCCCTGCCATGGCAGGGGTGGCACTGGATGGGCTTTGAGGTCCCTTCTCACCCAACCATTCTGGAGTCTCTGTCCCAGCAGAGGCAGCTGGAGCCATCTGCCTCCAGCATCTTCAGTTTGCTGCTGCTGAGGTTGGGTTCACTGGAGTCTGAACAGAATTTCAGCCCTGATTTAGTAGAAAACATCACTGGTGGGATCCCCTGAGCTGTGTTTGTGATGTGGGACTCGCATGGGACCAGACCTGCTGCTCTTTGCTGTGGGCAGGGTCCTTGCAGTGCCTGACATAGATGAACTTGGCTCATTCCTTCAAACACCTTTAGGAAGGCACATGACCTGTCCTTTCACGTAAAAATGTCATTTGGAGGTTGTTTCCATCATAATTGGCTTCTAGAACCAATTATCTTATAAATCATCTTTTTAAAGGTCATCATAAATTTTCTGCCTTTTTTTTACATACAGTTGTGTTTCAGCCGTGAGTTTTTCTCAGCTTTTAGTCATTTTTGTAGCTTTAGCCTTCCACCTGCCTCGTTTACTTCAAGGCATGCTGCAAATGTCCCAGCCATAATGACTTTACCAGGATGTCCCCCCTGTAAGCAGCAGTCTGCAGCAGTTAGACACCCAGAGACCAGGTTTTAATCAGCCTTGACTGAGGACTAAAAATGATTCACTCCTGTCAGCATTGGGCAACACAACAAACAGTTCTCCAGCAAATCACTTAAGCAGAAATATGTTGGCATGTTTCTATAGCAACTAAGGAAAAATATTTCACACAAAAGTCCATCTGCTGCAACAGAGAGGGAGATCTGGCCAAGGATCCCGTTAGGAATTAATCTCAATTTGCAAATTTTATTTTTGAAAACCTCTCATAATCACTTGCACAAAAAGACAGAAGGTAAGTGAGAGGCAAAAAAATTGATTTTTTTGAGAGATGCTGTCAATTAATCACCAAGCTGATCTTTAATTTGGGAAGCAGTGATTGTCTGACGCTGAAAACCCCAGTGCCTTGGAGAGGTTCATCTCCAGGGCTGTTTACCCACCAGGCTGCATCACACCATCTTGTACTCAGAGTATTTGGAAACACACGGGATTTTTTCAAGAGAGCCTGGTAGCAAGCATCCAATTTTTTTTTTTTTTTAATCATTTTGGTTTGGTTTACTTGTAAAGAGTTACTCAAATTTATTCAGCCATATAAAATGCTTTGTAGAAGCCATCAAAGTGAGGAGAGGGGGGAAAAACCAATGCGATAATTTGGACAGCAATGCATTTTATTTTATGTGATGTCAACACTTCAAAGCCTATTGGAGCCGTGCTCAGGAGATCTGAAACATTTTACGGGGTGCTTGGTGTCTGTGCTGCAAACCATCTCCAACTCTGGGATCTCTTGCACAACATCCACAGCCTGCTGCCAGCGGCTCTTTCTTCCTCACTTGCTGCTTTCTCTGTCGCCCCTGGCACTTCAACAGAGGCCCCAGAATAAATTTTATAAAAGAAATATAAAAAAGCAACAAGAAGTTTCTTCCAGCTGGGCCCAGGAAGGTGTTCCAGGTCTCCAGGGACTGTGTCCATGAGGAGGGAAGTCCAGCTCGTGGAGAGTCTGTCACCTGGAGTTTTGTGTGAAAGACTGGATCTGATGAGAACTCGGGAAGAGGTGAGATTTTTGTGTCTCATATCCTATAAGAAAGATGGAGAGAGACTACTTGCTCACAAGTAAATATGGAGGGACAGGACATAGGGAATGGTTTCCCACTGCCAGAGGGCAGGGATGGATGGGATATTGGGAAGGAATTGTTCCCTGGGAGGGTGGGCAGGCCCTGGCACAGGGTGCCCAGAGCAGCTGTGGCTGCCCCTGGATCCCTGGCAGTGCCCAAGGCCAGGCTGGATGGGGCTTGGAGCAGCCTGGGACAGTGGAAGGGGTCCCTGCCCATGGCAGGGAGGTGGAATGAGATGATCCTTAAGGTCTCTTCCAACCCAGGCCATCCAGTGATTCTCTATAAATTCACTCCTCTCTGAAGTCCATTCTAGGTCTTCATGAAATGTTATAAACAACCTCTCTCCAAATTATTCTTTGTGTAATGGTCAGAATTTGCAGTTTAATATTAAGACTTCGTTTGGTGATTGAAATATTAAAATCCCTTGCTTTTGATTTCATATTCTTTATATTCTGTTTGCTTAAAGCATTCTGTAGGTGATCTTCCTTGCACTGTTCTTGTGGGTTGTGAGTGGGTTTGATCAAGTCTGCAGGGAGGGCTCTGTCCAAGCTCTAGGTATTGGTTGGTCAGGTACCCTTGTAAAAACTTGGATTTGAGATCCCTCTTTTGGCATCAATCATGAAACCAGGACTGGAGACCCCAGAAAGGGCTCTGTCCCTCTAGAAGAAGGAAGGGCTAAAATTCTCATTAATTTGACACCCCCATGGTTTTAGCCTTATTTCTGGAGTAAAAAACCATCAGATAAACTCCATTCTTCTGCAGTTCACCATCACTGGGTCAGGTATCCAGCATGCAATGTATTGTAATGACACGTGCCAACTTTTCCAGAGGTTTAAAGTTTAAACCAGATTTTCTTCCAGAGTAAAACAGTAGTGAACAGGAGGTTTTACTGCATGACGTTGTGTGAGATCAGTAAGCTTTTAAAAACTCTTTTCTGAAAAAAAACCCCAGTTTTAAAGGGACAATAGGAGTCCTGGAGCAGGGCAACATCATCTGACACATTTTACTGCAGCAGCTGCTGGTGTTGTGTAGAGCTGTGCTTGACCATTGTTTCTCTCTTTTGCTTTGACCTTCTATTTTTGCATCACCACCACTTTCCTCCAGCTGGACAGACCTGTGGTGAAGCTCTGCAGGTGCCTGCCCAGCCTCTGGTGACAGTGCCCAGGCACCAGCACCTGCCTGGCACCCAGGGACAGGGACGTTCTCCTGCCCAGCTCTCTTAAGTAGCTGAGAAGACAAGAACCTGTTCTTTCTCCTTATTGCTCATCAGCCCAAAGGTCCTCTCTCCAAAGCTGAACTTCAGGAAGGCCTGAAGAGGAGTGCTGAGACACATCTGTTCCTCCTGTGCTCTTCCCCCTCCAGCTGCAGTCTCTCCCTGGCCTGCACTGCCTGTGCTCCTGCCCTCCAGGGGTTTCTTTCCCATGAAGATCTCCAGTCTCTTCTTGAAATGCAAACTTCCAGCGTCCTTTCCCTTCTGAAGGGCTCTGAGGCAGAGGGGAGACACTCAGCTACTCACAAATTCCTGTCACCTCGCAGGAGACACGTTCAGATTTGGGACAGCGAGGGCACTGGTGATGCAGGACAGGCTCAGGACAGGTGAATGAATAAAGGGGATGAAGCCATTGGCAGGAGAAGAGGCTTAAAAGATTTTGTTGTGGGGTCTGTCTAAGAAGGAGCTTAACTTTCAAAAAAAATAGAAGGTGGTGTGGATAAAATGAGGCTTATTTAGTTCATTTACCAGTCCTGGGAAGGTTCTGGGAGGTTTAGCTACTGCTACCATGAGCCTGGTGCATTTTACCCGTTGAGCAGGAGGGAAAGTAGCACCCACCCAGCTCACCCAGAGCTGGCTGCACCAGCATGAGAAAAATCTGCATTTTGCTGCTTGTGTGCCTCATGTGAGATCCATCCTAGCCCTGTGTGACTCCTGAAAACCAGGGCATTGAATTGATACTTTCTCACTCAGGCCCACAGGGAGCGACTCCGGGCAGAGCTCAGAATTCCAACCCAGCTTTCCCGCCCGCCTTTTAAGGATGTTCCCTTGCTTCAGGTTTGGTACCAGTGATTCAAACCTTGTTTGATTACAGCCCCGATTCCTTTGCCTTGCCATTGGCAGTTTTGCTGTGCACAGCTCTCTGTCCCTCCCAGAGAAAATAAAAGCAGTGGTTGTCTCACTGGAGCTCTCATTTCCTCTTATCTCTTTCCCCAGCCCTGGTCATGTGTCGTTTTCACCATGGCCAAGTGTTGGGTGGAAACCTTGAGCGGGCAACTGCTCCAAAGCCTTCCTGCCCCGAGGGGCTCTGGCAAAGCACAGCTGGATTTGGAAGATGGATTGTGCCGTGGGATTAACATTTGCACATATAACATGTTTGTGAATTCAGGCTCTTCTTAGTCATGATTTTGGCTGGTCTGATAGAATTTTTCTTGGGTGGATACCAGAGCTGCTGTTGAAGGATAGTTCTTGTTCCTTGGTTTAACTCTTGGAGGCAGCCACAGGATTTCTTTATTATAACTATACCTTTCTGAAAATATTTCAGGATGAACATTTTCCATGATCAGCCTATGATGAATTCAACACCAAAACAAACAAACAAAACCCCAAACAATCAAACAAACGCCCAAACAACCTGGCTACATCTTTCATTTTGAAGTTGTCAGGGCTAAATCCTCCTGTAGTAAAAATTGGCATTGTTCCTTTTAGGTAGAAAACCAGCTGGAATGGGGGTCCATCAGAAACTCAAGGCTCCAGTAACCTGCTTGCTGGGTCCCCAGTGGAAGGGCAGCTTTTACCTGGCTCAGGGCTTCCTCAGCCACCATTGTTCCAACTTGCTGGGTGTTGTACCTCTTGGTGGAAAGTAGAAAACAGGGATGAAAAAGAATTTTTTCACTGGATCTGAATTATGAACCCTCAAAAATTTTTTCTGGCATGTTTATCAGTTTATTTCCCTTTAGTTTCTTTGCTCCATCAGCGTCTAAGAATGCTGGACCTGGAGAGACAGAGTGGATTTGGTAGTTGGTTTATCACATCGTTCTAAATTGGCTTGGAGTGCTGTGAAACGCTCGCATATAATCCTCAGACAGAGGATTGGACTGGAAAGACAGGAACATTTTCCAAATATTTTTGTACATCTACCACATCTTTGCCAATCTCTGTGCCCCCAGTGTGTCATGTCATAGAAGCACTCCAGCAATTTCTGCCTGCCCTTAATATTTAGTGCTTCATGAACCCTTATTAATTAGGATATTAATTTCCATATGTAACTTTGGAGCAATGCCATGCTGGGAGGCAGCTTTTCACACATGTCATTATTCTGGGTTTGCTCACTGTACCCTCCCCCTGGTGCTGTTTGTTACAGTGCACGTCAGGTAGAGCTTGGGGAATTAAAATTTGAGAGAACAGGGGTTTGGGGAGGGTCTATATAGTGTCAGGCTGTTTCTTAAAATGTGGTAGATCCATATTTGTAATTTCTGGTTACTGTATAGCAAATGATTTCCGAGCAGGTTTTCATTTTTGCTGCTGTGGTGACATTTTCCAAGGGTGTGTGCAAAGGCACCCCGTGCTCGCTGTATTCATTGGGGGGCACTCTGGGATGTGTTCTTTGTTATCTGTTACCAGCATGTGGCTGGTTCCTCAAACAATGCTGGATTTATTTCTTCCACCTGACCAGAGAAATGAGCGACTTCAGTACCAGAATAACAAGAATGAAAATATAACCCAGTGCATGCAGAGACAATAACCAAATCCATAAGGAGATGGAGAGAGACTGTGTACACAAGCATGCAGTGCCAGGACACAGGGAATGGCTTCCCACTGCCAGAGGGCAGGATTAGATGGGCAGGAATCCCTCCCTGGGAGGGTGGGCAGGCCCTGGCACAGGGTGCCCAGAGCAGCTGTGGCTGCCCCTGGATCCCTGGCAGTGCCCAAGGCCAGGCTGGATGGGGCTTGGAGCAGCCTGGGACAGTGGAAGGTGTCCCTGCCCATGGCAGGGATGGGATGGGATGGGATGGGATGGGATGGGATGGGATGGGCTGGGCTGGGCTTTAAGGTCCCTTCCAACCCAAACCATTCTGTGAGTCCATGATTCGATGTCCCTGGATGGCTGCACTCACCAGTGTCTGACACCTTTCCCCAAAAATGTCCATAAAGGACACAGATTTTGGTGTGAAAATCCCAGCTCTTGTGTGTCTGCACAGTGCTGGCTGCTGACTCGAGGCACCAGTTCAAAGCAAAACCCTTTTCTCCAGTGCAGGTTTGCATCCAGAAGTGAACTGCCATCCCCATCCCGGGGGTGGAGGTCATGGGCAATGCTGCACAAGCTCAGGACCAAAACTGTCCCATATTTCCTGTGTTGACACAACGACCACTTTGATCCCTCGGGTAAGCAGGGGCATCTTTGCAACCAGTGGGGTCCCACATGAATTGAGGAGGAACATCTACAACCAGCCTTGTTGGGGAATCCAAAACTTGTTGAGTTTTAAACTCAGTTTGGCATGTTGGAAAGAGAATTAGGTGGTTCTTCGACTTTTAAGTGATCTAAAGAGGAATGTACTTGATACAGGTGGTAAGAATTATTCTTGGAGTTCTCAGATATTCCAGGCACACATCTATTTTCATTCCTCACAAGCGTAGCCCTGGTGAGAGGGGTGGGGACACCAATTAAGAGGAAAGCCATTTTCCACAGTAGCGGGACCTGAAATGAGCCTTCTGCAGATTAAGCAGAACAATCTCCAGAGGTTTTGCCAAACAAATTTTTCAGATTTCTTCAGGATTCTAGTCATGGCCTGTGATCTGACACATTTGCCAAGAATTCAGCAGAAAGAAAAATTACCCCAACCCTGAAGGTCTGAACAGGGAGGTGGTTTGTGGGTTTCATGGGATTGCATCAGAAGTCTGATCTTCCCGGCAAAAGATATTCTCTCTGCAAACAATGAATCCCCTGAAACCACAAGTGCCATGAAGTCAAGCAGCATGTGGCTTGGATAGCACCAGGCCAATTTGTCAACTCTGGTTCATTCAAAGAGAAGGAAATAATGAGTGGAAAAACATTGAGATAAAAAAGAAAAACCTCAGGATACTTGCTACAGATTAATTCTCCCAAAGCAGAATATAACCTCACTTTTCCTCAAAGGAACTCCCCTGGATTTGTGCTTAAACAGTACTTGTAGGTGATCTGAATAATACTTATTTTTACTGTATGGGTATTTTTTGACTGGCACAGGGAGTGTTATTGTAGGTAACCCGGTATTTTGTGGGAATTCAATTTTGTTTCAGAATCCAGTCTAAATATTGTGATGAATTTCTAGCAGATAGTCTCAACAGACAAATACTCTTTACGAGGTGAAACTGCTGCTGTGGATCCAGGAGTGGATGCTGGGCTGCTGATGTTGGGATGCCATGGACAAGGCTGAGGATTTTGAAGCATCCACCCCAATCCTCCCATGTCATTCAAATTGGTCACAGTATATAAAATTATTCTTTGAAGCAAAAATATTTTTCTTTACCTACTATTACTAAGCATGCCCAGCACCCTCCCTTTCCAAACAGCAGTATTAAAATTATTTGGAAAAGTATTTACCAGTTTTACTTAATTAATTTTTGGCTTTGTTCTTTGGGAGATTAAAGATGGGACTTTTAAAATATTCCAGTCTACAACAAAAGATACTTTCTGCAGTACTTGTGGGTGAAATTTTGGCTTCTTGAAGTCATGGAGATAACAAGAATATTTAGGTATTACCATAAGGATTTTGTGAAAGATGAACTCCGCAGGAAAAGCAGAATTTCTCAGTGGCTTTGCTAAGATGGAAATAGGAAAACATCTTTTCATTCTAAAAATAAACTGAGTAATGCAAGTCACGTTATCCTGCATGAGCAACAAGGATGATTTCAGTCTGGAAGTTCTTTATGCAGTCTCTGAAACTGAAATCTTGAAAGTCCCTCTTGCTGAACAGTCAGACTTTCCCTAACTAACCCAGCCACTGCACAGGTGAGCACCACACTGCAGGTTCTGCTCCCAGTGCTTTAACTCAGGGAATTCCTCTTTCTTGTCCTCAAACCCTGGCCAGTGTTGCCAGTTTGATTTCAAACTGTTGGAGTCTGTGTCTAAGCAAGTGGCCCCAGCTCAGCAGTGAACTCTGGCCAAGCGTGTGTCCTCACACCAGCAGGGACACAGCTTCTGTCAGAGCCACTGCTCAAAAGCCCTGTCAGAGACACTGCTCTCAGCTCCAGGTCTGGCAAAGACAAATCAAAATAGAAACTCCTTCTCTAAAAAGCCAAAGATATCAGGGAAATAGTCCCTGGATTTAATTTTCCCTGGAAAGAACAGAGCTAAGGTGTCAGCCTACGAGCAAAGGTAGATCTGCAAACCATTCTCCTTCACTGTTTCAAAACAGCAATGGCATGGAAAAGGGGATGGATGGCAAGAGAATGGGGAGTAGCACTGGCTAGCACTGAACTGCACCCCGAATCTTTTCCTCTTTGATGAAATAACTGAGAAAGCAAATCTGGAATCCACTCAGCAGTGGGTGAGATGGTGACTCTCATGCCAGTACTGGCTTGTTCCCACTGGGTTATTCCCAACCTCTGAGGCCCCCACGTCCTGAATTTGGTGCAAACTCCCACACAGGTGGGAACTTGGGCTTGCTGAAGTGCAGACCTGGGAAATGAGAGCTAAAAAGTTCCCTTTTCCAGCAATGGGCTGTAATAGATCTCTGCACTCCACATGTCAGCCACGGAGGGACAACGTGCAGCCACTGCTCCTGGGCCTGGGAAACCAAGGACAGAATTCCTGCCAGCTCTAACATTAACTCTTGAACCCCGGTGCAAATCCAGTAAGGAAGCAGAGGAGGTTGTAGCCCAATTTCTCTATACGTTATGTTTGTTATTTAGTTCCAACTTAAACCATATCCCACCCGGTTTCTGAGCAGCCCAGGGAACACAGGGATGAGTCAGTGGAGGGCAACCAGGGGCCATCAGACATCAGTTCAGTAGCAGACTGCAGACCAAGAGAAGAAAATGTGGAAAATACAATGGTTTATACACAAATATGGGTATAGGCCAAAGGTGCAGGAGAAAAGTGTTTTAAAAGTCATACTGTCTTTGGGTTGCCCCATTAAATGTTGTAGTTGTGGGCAGCAGGGTGACACCACACAACACGAGTGTCCTCAGTGGCCGGGGCGGGGGGGCTGGGGGGTTGTGTCATGCTTTTCCTGCTGCTTCTTGACAGAAGGGGATGTTTGCTGCTTTTCCTTTTATCCCTTCAGATGCAATAAAACTCCCAAATCAAAAAGCTCCTCTCCTCTGTGCAGGACCAGAACCTCTGGCTGAGGGTTTGGGAGGGGTTTATATGGGAATAGAGAATAACAAACAAACAAACAAACAAACAAACAGCCTGGCCTGGGGATCCCAGGCCACGTTGGGAGCACCAGTAGAAAAACTGGATAGATCATTATCAACTGGACAATCTGGTCTGGGCAGCTGAGACAATAACAGATCAAACCCTTTGGTGCTGCTGGTTGGCCCTGAGAGGAGTCACCCAACAGTCCCCACCCCCCATTTGGCTGGTGTTGAAAACAGGCATGTGGCAAGTTTGTTTGGGAAGCACTGATCCAAATAAACTGGCCAAATATGACTTTGTTACTGACATCTGAGGTTACCTGCCACAGCAATCTTTTAGGGAATGTGTGCCCTCCCTTTCTCCGTGCCACGATAATGGAGGCTGAACTTCTGCCTTGCAACCTTCTCTTTCCATATTTTCAATCCCTTTTTTAACTCACAGTCCTTCCTTCCCACACCTATTTCCAGCACCAGGCTCTATCCCAGCAGAGCCAGAGGCATCTGATTTACCAAAAATCCGGTTATGAGCAAGCATGGAACAGACAGGATCTGTCCTTTTTTCCACAGGGCGTAAGCCACGTCTAGTAAAGAGTGAAATTGAAGCTAGAGTTTGTTCAAAAGATAAAAGGGATGGGCCCAGCCCAGTTAAACTTGAGATGGCTCAAGAAGTGTCTGCCCACATCCCTGTAAATCATGTGGTTTGATAAGTCAGCACAGTGCAAATATCCTTCCTTCGGGCACCTGCGAGTGCTTTGTTTGGAGTCCAGCAATCCCAAAAGCTGCTCTCAGATAGCTGCGTTCCATCCCTTTCCTTTTTCTCAGGGAGAGATTTGGATTGGCTCACTCTCTAATTTAAACCATTTGCCCATTACAGCTGCTTTTACAGGCACAAGTCTCTGGTTTCACAAGACTTTCCCAGTCCCAGGTACCTGGTGGAAGTGCATGAGCAGCACTGGCTGCACCCCTGGCTGCAGCACACCCGGGGCTCCAGCAGTTCCCTCCGCTCCGGGAATGCCAGGTGTCCCATCCGAGCTCCTCTCACTCACTCTGTTCTCACTTAGCTTTTGCTCGTGGTTTCTCTTCAGGAACTGAGTGGAGAAGCTCGAGACAACAAAGATCTCAAGGAAAACCAAATTAAAAGCTACAAATGAGGTTGTGGATGTGCAAAAGCCACACGAGTGTTACAGTACAGCCAGCACACGTGGAGAGCTCACATGGGTGGTGGTGGAATAGTGACAGGTTTCATTTCTTTGCCCCCTGCCAGCTGTTTGGGAGCTGCTGATTTAGGACAAGACTTCGACTGTCATTTTTCATTAAGCACCTTTGTTCCTTACCTGTTCTGTCCTTCTGATTTCCACAGTCATGAAATCATTTTCAGAAGTGTGGGCGCTTTTGTCTTGTAGTAAAACTCATGAGTTCCAGGTGTCACACATACCCTCACAGGGAACACCTTATAATCCAAACAGACACGAAAGTTCTCTTTATTCCATTTACAACATTTACATGGTATTTAGGCACCATGAGAGTGCAGCTTGTTGAAAGGTTTCAGAAACAAAACCCAGGTGTGGAGCCTTCCACGCCAGCTCCTCACTCACACCCCTCCTCCCAGAGCATGTTTTGTTTGTATCCCTTTCCAGTTCTGGGTGCAGAAAGACAAAAAGGGTGGGATTCACCTCTCCTCACTTTGGAAACCTGGAAGTTAAGGACCCAGTGTGCACTGTTTGGGTTCCCTGCAGAGCTGGAGCCCCCGGGGGTGATTCACCTCTCTGGGGTTAGATCACCTCTGCAAGCACTCTCTGGTGCCTGTGCCTGCCAGCAGCACTGCGGGACCAGGGAGAGCTGTGAGTCTGTCCCCCACATGGTGAGGGAGTGATGCCACCATCAGGGACAGGAAAGGCTCGTGGCAATTGCCCATTCCCACAGGAGCTGCTGGCCTGGAACTTGATGATGCTCTCCAGAAGGGCTCCAAAGGGCTGGTGGGCTCTCCTCAGTGCCCAGGGACCACCCCAAACTTTGCACTCATGACCATTTCATGGAATAATGTTTCATCTGGCATCTTGCCCTCACCTGTGTTCCCTCTCAGCCGGGGCTCCTCTCGAGGCTGAGCAGCCCCAGCTCCCTCAGCCCTTCCTGGGCACGGAGATGCTCCAGGCCCCTCATCATCTTTAAAAACAATTATCTGAAAATACCATCAAGAGAATAAAAAGACCCCCATGCAATTACTTTACACACATACAGGTGACTGCTCTCAAGCAGTAATCACTCTCTTGGGAAAAGCTTTCTTTTTCTTGGGTCTTCACATCTTGTTGGGAATAAAGCAACTCAGAGAGGGACAAAAAATGTTTAACAAAACTTAGTTGCTAAGTGGTGTATATTTGAATAGTTCTTCACAAACATCAGTCAGATATTTCCTCCTCTCATGATTATACACTGTGTGAGGGGAGATTATAAGGACTGAGAAAAAACCCCAACTGGTCTCACCACAATCAAAGCTATAATTTCCCTGAAACCAGGATTTTACCCTTTGTGTATTGACACCGAGGGATTATTTAATTGCAGTATTTAATGCCAAGAAGACTCTAATCAAAATGATCCAGCCCTATTTTTCCCACTCTGAAAAATAAAGCAGAAAAAGGAAACAGAAAAGAAAAACACAAAAGGAACGGGAAAGGAAAACATGTTTTTGGCATATTTTAAAGAATTCTGCTAGGCAGCTTTATTAAGCTTTATTAAAGTCACACAGGCAAATGAAGACTTAGGAGAAACGTAAAGACTAAGGATTTGAAAATCTATTCACTAAAATTATATTCATGATCACCTGCTGGATGGTGAAGGTTGTGTCATGAGTACTTTTTAAAATATTGGTCACAGGAGGAAAAAAGTATACACCAGCAAGAACTACTTCTCATCCTTTCATCCGGTTGATTCAGTAATGAGTAAAGAAACACGAGAATGCAGTGCCAAATAGCAGTGCAGATCCTATATCTGATCTCAATATCCAGGAAATGCTCTGGAGGTGCTTCTGTTGCTCCTAAAGAGCTTCAGCTCACAGGCAGCAAGAGCACTTTTATTTCATGATGATGCATCTCCCCTCAGTTAATTCAGTGTATCAGTCACCAGCTGCAGTAAGTTAAATTCCGAAATATTTTCTGTCTCCTTTTCCTCCAGAACATTTTGCTTTACTTTCATGTCCAAAGCTGCAGAGATGCTTTGCCTACTCTGAGCTCAGTAGTACAATTAAGAATAGGATATTTGATGCACTTGACATTCACCAATAACCTGGGTTTTTTCCTGTGTGTTATTTTCCCATTAGAATATGAAGAGATGATAGCTTTTAAATTTTGTATCTATATATTTGGTAGATGGCTGGCAGTCTCTTTCCAAGTATTCCTGCATGGAGCAGATGAGACAACAGCTCTGGGGGAGAGCTGCAGACAGGAGATGAAGCAAATTATATTGTCCAACACCAGTGCCAGTAAATTTGGATAAAACCAAGACTCTCCTCCTCACAGAGCTGGGGATGATTTTACAGCCAACAGAAGCTGCAGAAGCTGCACATCTTTCAAATTGTTTCCTGAAGATGGGACAAGGGAGTTTTTCTTCTAGAGTGCCTTAAATGTTGGGTCTTGTTCAGAGCTGATGTCTCTTGGCTCTTGCAGCCTTCCCTGCTCCTGTATAGACCCTAATGAGAAGCTGAGATGTCTGCTGTGGAATTTCAGCCCTGAAAGGATTTTGAAAAGGTTGGAATGCTGTGATCCCTGGAAAAATCTTTGCACATCTCTGTAATTTTGTTTTCTTGACATTTCTACGCTTTTTGTCAGAAGGAAGGTATCAGGAATGTGCATTCCATGTCCATGAGCTTCCATAAACATCTCTGAAGAAATGCTAGAGGATGCTTCAAGGCAGATACGCTGTTCGGCACTGTTCAGTCTGATTTTCTTCAATAGCAGCTAAGGCTCTGATTATTTCCTTTTCCCAAGCGAAAGGTCAATGGAAAGTAGGCAGACATTCCTATTAATGCCACTGTAGTATTTCCTTGTTGCTATGGTTTTGTGTGTGTAAATGATGGTAAAACAAGCACTTACACTTAAAAGAGCAGTTCAGCACTAGACAGGAGCAGGCAGCATGAAGAAGTTTCCCTGGTGTAGGTAAGTATTCCTTATTTAAAAGCAAGTTTTATTTGGCTTGTGTGCAGAGCTCTGTCCTCATGAATGTTTAATCCCAGAGCTATCAAACCTTCCTTGACCTCGAGGTTTACAGTAAATGGGGAGGAAAAAAAGGAGGAAGATGTTCCTTTGTAGAAAATCAAGCTTAGAGAACATGGCTGGAGCTGAAAAATCTTTCACTGTCATTTTAGAAACATTGTTAGAAATTTATTAAGGTGAAACTTTTCTGGAACATTCCTGAATCTCTACAGCAAAGACCTGAGAAGATAATACACGAGTGTAAATCCAGGATCTTCCAGGGGACTCCTGAGACGGCCTCTGTAATGCAGCATGGAAGAACAGGACAACCAAAGAGGTGTTAGAGACACAGCAGGGCCAAGCTCATCCCACAGTTCCTGTCACCTTCCACACTAAATTGCTTTTAAGGTAAATCAGTTCATTTCAACTTTTTTTTCTTAATGTCTTCCCTTCCTTTGCACAGGATTGTGATGGAATGGGCTGTGAAGCAGGTCTGGCTTGGTCTGTGCCTCAGGTGACGGGGGCCTTTGCTTTCTAAAGGTTTGCTTGGAATGAGTGAGTGAGAGGTGAGTAATTGTCAGTGGATGTTAAGCAACGAGAGGCAGAACTCATCAGTGGCGTGGTGTGTGCCAGGAGTACAGGACTGGTCATTCTCGCTGCAGTGCTGAGGTGGAGGCTCAAGATTGAAGGGCTGGGAAATCTTTTAAGGGAAATGCAAGGTGCTTAGGGCAGTGCTTTTAATGCAAGAGGTTGATGGAGAGGTTTAGCCACACTCCCAGCAGTGGGCAAAGCCTTCATCTTTGGGAACTGTGATACTGAGTCATTTCTGAACCTGCTTATGTTTTTTATCCTCCATACAGCTCTCTGGAAGGTCCAAAGCTTAACCACATTTGCAGACAAACAAACAAACAAGCAAACAAGCAAACAAACAAACAACTTCCTTTTGTTTCTTTTAAACATCAGCTTATGCAGTCTGACCTTACACTGAAAACAATCTTGCATGCATCCTCACCTCACAGAAGCAGCTAAAATTCCTGAAGATCCCAGTGGCTGCTTGCTGGTGAGAACCCTTAGAAGAGGAACATCACCAAATAAGAAACCCCTCACCTGCTTATTTTCACTTCTAAGACTCAGAGGTTGGATTTTCATGAGGAGAGGAGAGGAGAGGAGNAGGGCCATATTTTCACATATCCCAAACTGTTTGGGGATAGAGGTCAAATTGCTGACAGCTTTTGGAAATTTGGTTGCAAGTGGTCTCTTCCCATTTCCTTCATCCCTCTTTACATCTCCATGTGTCACCTGCCCACTGTGCCCGTTCCTGGAGCAGGAGAGATGGGAGATACGGGAGAGGGCAAAACTGGCTTCTAAGGGGAGCAGAGTCCATGCCAAACTTAGTGATAATGAAACAGATGATTCCCAGGGAGATCAGACTCTCTGAATGCCTGAACAGGTCCCCACTGTGCATTTTAACATGGGAGACTTGGAACCCCAGCTATTTTCTCTCTTTTTTTTTTTTTTTTCAAAAAGGAAAACAACAACAACAAAAAAATAGATTTTGACAAGCTGGTGGCAGATTTTAAGTTTCCTACTCTGGAATAAATTGAGGCAACTGGTTTTTAGCCTGCCATATTTCCAGTTATTAAGCTGTGTGTGGTCTGTACCAGTGCTCACCACCAGAGAGCCCTTAATTGTGGGTTTCAGTGCTGGGCTGAGGCACCTGCAGTGCCGGGGAGCTGCTGGGGCCCGGGGCAGCCTTTGGGAGGGCCGGGGGACCCTCCCAGCGCTGTGAGCCGAGCGCTCGGGTGGGTTCACAGGCCGAGGGATGCGCCGGATGCGCTTGGAAGTTCAAGCTCAATGAACTGAGACCTTGGAGAACAATTCCCCCGGCTGCCAGCGCCGTCCTGGGAAGCCCTCCGAAGCTGCCCTTCCTCAGAAACCCCCCAGCCTCTCCCCACCGCCCTCCCTTTATACGTTCACAAGTTTTCCTGACAAAAGAGCAATTACAACCTGACAGAAACAACTCACAAAGAGGATGGGGATGACCCCTAGGAGCGGTTTCTGCGCCTCAACACATGGCCAGGCACCGACAAAGCCGGCCCGCTCCCATTTGATCCCAGAAGAGCCTCCCAGACTGGCACGCTTGACCAAGAACTGGCTGGGTGACTCATTCGTCTGGCGGCTCCGTGATTCATGAGCCTCCAGGAGGAAGGGAGGAGGGAGGCGAGAGCTTTTCAAATCTCAAGTTAAATGCAAGAGAAACACATTCCCCACAAAGCAGACGCTCGACTGTGTCCAATTGGTGCCTGAATAGCCACACAAAGCCAGGGCAGGAGTCCTGGTGTGACGCACGGCGAGGCTCCCGGGGCCAGCCCCGCCGCGGGCTGCACCTTCCCCAGCTCCGTGGTTTGGAAGGTCTCGAGTGTAAAAACAGGAATAGTTCCTTACGTCTTATCCTTGTGTGCTCCGTCCGTCCTGGCCCTGGGGTTTCCCCAGGAACGTCCCACTTGTGAGTGCTTTGGAGCTGATATCGAGGGCTTTGACCTGATATTCAGGTCAAAAACCTCAAATGACTGTGTCCAGTTGAAATTAAACTTCTGGTCGGCCCTAATAATTCTGGCTCCCTGTCGTATCTGCGAGGCAAGTGTGTGCACAGGCAGGAGTGCCATCCTCGGCGGTGTTCACGGGAGGCAGGACAATGGCCACGATGGTGGAAGAGCCTCACCAGCTGGGCTGCCTGACCGTCCCTGCCTTTGGTGACAAGGGACAGAGCAGCAGAGCCCGGCCCTGGCATCACGGAGGGCCTTTCCCTCAGCGCTGTCTGAGCCCTGCCAGGAGCTGTGGGTGGTGCAGTGCTCACTGGAATGCTGGAGCTCCCAGCCACCATTCCCCTCCCAGGCAGCATTTTATTTATTGTTATTTGTTGCTTCAGACGTATGGGTCAAAATGCTAAATTATTTAGCAGCTGTTGTCAGATGGATTTTAAAACAATTAACGAGTGCTAAAAATGTGCAGCTTGCTCTCTCTCTCTTGGATTTTGCCAAAGAAAGTGCCTGTTTTCTGTCTGTTTGCCAGCAGTTTGTGCCTCCTGCTGCTGTGGCCATGCCTGCCCTCAGAGCACGTTTGTCCCTCAGCGAGTGCCAGCTGCCTGAGTCAGGGCCCAGCTGGCCTGGGCGGGGGGCTGGAACACCCCAGGGTTATTTTCTTGCATTCCTGGGGTTGTTATTGTGGTCCTGGGCACGCTGCATCACCCACCTGCCGTGGCTGGATTCCCCCATCCCACATCCACGCTGGGGACACAACACAGGAGCCGCTAAAGCTCAGCACCAAAGCAGCCTGGCGGCTTCCCTCTCTGGGAGCACCAAGAGAGCTCTGAGGGAGCCGGGTCTGAGCTCTTCCTTTCTGTGTTGTGCCATGTGGGAAGGCCCCAGCCGGGATAGGGGGACCTGCAGGCAGAGGCTGCACTGGGCTGTCCAGTTCGCAGGAGGTGGCCACAGCCATCAGGGTCACCCGTGCTGACCTGCCTCAGTGTGGGAAGGGGACGGTGCCCAGGGGATGGTGCCACTCGCAGCCATGTGAGAGACTCCAAAATGAAAATTATCTCCAAGCACAAAGGCTGTGGATGAAGTTACTGAGCTGGGGTCAAAATAAATCCATGGGGCTGTGAGGGTGTTGGTGTGTCGAACCTTCCCTCTCAGGGATTTTGCAGTTTGCCTCAACCAGAACTGCAGATCCTCTGTGGTGAGACAACGTGGGATGTGCAGTTCGGTGCTTCCCGAGGCTCTCAGCTCCATGTGATCAGGACAAGAGCATCCTCTGGCCACATTTCAGAGCTCCAGCACCCGAGCCCAGCTTACAGGTCAGACTTTGGGCACCAAGCATTTGTTAGTCTCCATCTCCAAAGCACAGGATGTGCTTTGTCTGGAGTCAGAGGGCGGGGTTTGTTTCTCCGTGGAGTTTGGGATCACCCACAGAAGCAGGTACCTTGCATTTAGCCACAGCTTTAGGAGCCCCCACTGCCAGCCCAGCTCTCGGGCATCCCTTGGTAGGACGTGTAGCCCTCTGCCAGCCCCGGGGAACAGGGCAGATGATGGAGCACATTCAGCTGAGTTTCTGTTTCTTAAAAATGTTGCACTAGGCAAAGGATTTGGACCTGAATGAAAGTGGTGGACCTAATTTTAGACAGTACCTATGAATGAAACTTGAAACGAGCTGTTCAGGAAATACCTTCCTCTGCAGCAGTGCCAGGGAGAGTATGGGATTCAATGCTAAATCAGCCAGTGCCTGTGAACAGGTTACTGTGAGAATACTTTTTCCTACTTTCAGCTAAATTATTTTTTAAAAATAAATCTTCATTTCTGCATAGATGTCCATGTGCTTCTGCAAAAGCTACAGACCTCTCCCCTCCAGGGAACAAGAGCCTTCTCTGTGTCAGTGCCATGTGTCACCTTTTGCTGCCTGTTTGTCACCGTGGCCCCACACTGCAGAGCTGTTGGCTTCAGCCTGGGGCCTGAGGATGGCCCAAAGTGACTGGCAGGTAGGAGAAGATTTTGACAAACCTGGAAGCCTGTCCCAGATGAGCAGGCATGCTGGCTTTCAGTGCTCTGTCTGCTTGTGCCTTTTTTGTTGTCCAACATCCTTCTGGCTTTGTCTCATCCCTCAGTCAGGATCTGTTTGATATCTCAGTCGCTCTCCACAGCGAAGCCAAACCCCCTGATTGCCTGCAGGGAGGGGAGAGAGAGAGATCAGTGCATTGCTTGTATTTCTAGGTGGTAAATGCCCACCTGTCCTGTGCTTGTGCTGGATTTATTGCTCTGAGCCATTCAGGAGTGTAGGTTTGGAAAGCTGCATTGCCAGAATAATCCAGGCCCACTTCAAAAGATGAGGGGATTCTTAGAAAGGCTTTCCCCTCAATTTGCAAAGACTTGATGGTGACCCAAAGCACTGACTAAATGGAAGAGTGAACCTGCCCAGGTGGGTAAGCAAAGTTTGGCCTTGAACCCGTGTCAGCTGTGTGAAAGGACACTGGGCACTTTCTGAGGCTGGGAAATACACGGATATTTGCACAAGACCTTTGTTCATCTGAAGGCACAGGAGGTTATTGATGAATGTCAGTGGAGTGAGGATTTCCCTTGGGTTCTCTGCCCTTCTCCTGCCCAGGCCAGACCCATATTGCAAAAGCCATTTCTTGTCCAAACACCTGATCCTGAGTGTGGTTAAGCAGCTCTTGGGGAGAGCTGACCTTGCTTTACTCCCATGCAAAAAAAGGCAGTGGAAAGTGTTCAGCCCTTCACAGCTCTTAGCAGAGGTATCTCACTGGACTCAGCTGCTCCACTGAAAACCTTTCAAATGCTGAGATTCAACCCGGGATTTCCAGAAGACATTTGGAGACACATGCACCAGAAATGTTCGGACTCAGCAGGAATGACGTGGATCCCTTGGGTTCCCTTTAGAACCTCACCTTGGCACTCTTCTGGTGCTGAGTAAAACTGAAGTGTACGTCTTGAGATTTTGCTTATAATTACTGGATATCTATAAAAACCACAACTGCCATGAGCTGTTCCTTCTCCTGCCCTTCCATAGTGGAATTCCGGGAAGTAACACCTTTTAACAACAAGCAAATCTGTCTTAATAACTCAAAAATCTTGTGCTAGAAGTCCAACTTTCCACTGGCAACAGTTCTGGTTAATATTGGAAATTCTAAATATCTGATTAAACATTTCTGGAATTTCTGGGAATACATTGAGATGCTTCATGGGCTAGTTCTTCATAAAGGTTTTCAACAAAATATCTTCCATTGGGTCTTAAAGGAATCCCTCCAAGTAATCCATCTCCCTAAATTCTTAATGTGGTTCCGTACATTTCCTAAGCTGGCTCCTTAAATGACTTATGTTCTCCTTTGCAGAATGCATAGACACAAATAAACCGCATATATGAGGAAGGAATGTTCCTCTATCCCACAAAACAAATTAAATATATTGATCCAAAATCACCCCTGGAGGAACTTGTGTGAATCCAGACGAAACGCATTAGTTGAGTTTATTAAAGCAGCATTTCTGATAGGGGCTGGGAACAGCAGGCGAACGAGGTTTTGCAAGAGTAAAATGATTGTTTGTTAGTGATGAGTGAATCACAAAATGTCTGGCATGCGTGTTGATCTTAGAGAAAGAACTGAAAAAGTCTGAAACCTGATCAGGTCTCTCTGAATCCATATGTCAGCAAAACTGCCTGGAAGTGAGTCTGAGTCAGGGTTCTCGTTCAGACATTCTGAAACGTCCAGATTTACACGGTTGGATATTGTCATATCTCAGCAAGTGCTGAGAAATTAGGGATGGTGAATTCAACTGGTAAATAAACAAGAACAAACTCGTTCCTGAATTCGATATGATTGTGATCTTTTGGAGATAGTTACACAAATCCCTCAGCCATGCCAGAGCTGCAGAAGGGAATATAAAAGCAGAGGAAACAAAATTAATTCCCAATTCAGACTTCATAAATAAACAAGGCAATTCATGTCCAAACTTTTGTTTTGTTTTCTTCTTAAACACTCTGTCAAACCACAAGAAGCTTTTCAAATGTCTCTGTATAGAAATCAGCTTTGGGGCTGGAGCAGCGTGGTTGTGTTTTGCTTTTGTGGAAAATCTTGGGGATAGACACTCTCGCCACATGCTGGGCGATGGTGTTCCCCTGAGGAGCAGGAGGAGCCCGAGGAGAGACACTCCTGGCATGATCCTTGACCAGACAGTGCTCTCAGAGCTTTGACTTCTTAATTCCAGCTTCTCAGCTGACCTTAGCATTGAAGGACCTGCAGATACACCCAGGGAGGAGACCTGTGCAGATGGCTTTCCTTCCCCCGGCTGTGGTTTTCCAGGGAAGCAGGGGCAGGAGAGGCAGCCCAGGAGAGGGTCTGGGTCAGTTCCTGCGTGGTGAGATCCTGGACAGGGTGGCCTGGTCACTCGGAGGCTGCTCCATCCTGGTGGCAGCCACTTGTGGGAAGAGTCTCTTTGCTTCCAAGCTTCCAAGCACACAAGTGACCACTCCTTTCAGACACCCTGGAATCCATAGGGTCCTTGCTGGGCCAGCTCCTGGCTCCCACTTACACAGGGATTTGGGGTGGTTTGAGCTTCTGGCTTTCAGTGCTGAGCCTCAGCATCCCACTGATGGCAGCGGGTTTGGAGGGTGACTTACAGATGTCACCAAGGCCAAAATAGCTGACAATCTGGCAAGTCATCCATTCCAGCACCGAGAGCCGTGTCCAGCGTGGCTAAATCCTGTCACAAAACCGTCTTTGGGATACCCCACGGTGACCTGAAGTAACAATCCCAGGCACAACTAGGCCTCCTTGGTTCCTGCAAGAGAAGAGACTCTTTGATGCACAGAAGCTGGTTTTCATCTCTGTTTGTGATTCTGTGCTGACACGATGTCTCCATACACAGCAGGATCCATCTTTCTGCTGCTTTCAGCAAGTTCCTGAAACAATTTTTATTTCAATTTCGTTAAGGCTATGAAATCTTGAAATGCTCACTCCTCTTCACTCGGCATTTTCTCCAGCAGACACCCACAAGGTCACTGCGGTGCAGTTTGGTCAAGTAGAAGCAGTGGGAGCAGAAGGGAGAGAGAAACTCTCATCTGTGGGGTGCTGTGTGTGCTGCAGGTGTGCAGGAGGGATTGCTCAGAGCTAGAGGCCCTCACTGAAGCATCACAGAACCTGTCAGGTGTCTTTTTGCTGCCACAGATACCCTGTGAAACCCAGATCAAGGATTCTGCCTCTTTACATCTCCTGACTGTACTTCCCAAGGATGCTGTAAGGGAAAGGGGGAAGAGGGGTTTGGTACACTTGGCTGTTTGGTGGTTCTGCTCCTCACTCCTCCTGAGAGCTGTCGGAGGGGCTGTGACCCTGGAGCTGTAGCTGAGGACTCCACAGTGGCCCTCTAACACACCCCTTCCAGGGGAGGAATCTGGGGGCACCCCCGGCTCTCAGAACTGCTGCTTTCAACTCAAAACCAACTTTCTCTTAGATACATTAAAGAGTATTTTTTACAGATGCCAGTACTTCATTACAACTTGGACAAGTAATAACACTGTTCAAAAACATCTAAATTACAACTTTCAGTTGCATTTCAATAGCGTGGGGCACTCTGTTCCATCCTAGAAACTCACACTTGGTCACAGAGCATCATCACTCCTCAGAGCTGAAGTCTTGGGCCATCAACCCGGACACAGCAGGTCCTGTGAGATCAGCATTCACCAGAGTTTTCTGTAGTCTCGACCAAGAGCTGGCACAATAAACTGCGCAGATGATGATGATGATGATGATGATAGATCATGGTGATGATGATGATAGATCATGGTGATGATGGTGATTATTATTAATATTTTCATACATTTAGAACAGAGCCTCATCCTTCCCTTCTGGACCAGTTTGCACCTTTCTGGACCTGTGTTCTTAGAACTAAGCAAGGCTGGTAATCTGGAATAAGTGTTAAAACCTCAACAAAATGCTGATCCCTTAAATCAAAGCCATTTCAAGCCACAGGTAGAATTCTGGGCTTCAGCATTTCCATTCAGGGCCTTTCTGGTGTGAAACAAAATCCTTAACAACCATGTCATAAAATAAACTCTTCATCCTCCCATAAGATATTGAGCCTATGGTAGAAAAGTGCATATCTAAAGAAATATTCCTCTTAAAGCAGTGGTTTCCAGCAATGGGAACAGGAGGGCAAAGACTTAATCAGAGTCTGGAGAGCTGGATGAGCACCCTGGGGGGTTTTTGAGTGGATGAGACCGAGAGAGGAATTCAGGTTTAACAGGGCTTACACAGCTGAGCAGAGGGGGTTTTATTCCTATGCATCTTTCTCCAGAAACAGGAATTAAGTAGAAGTATTTGCATGGCAGGAAATGAATCTATTCTTTACTCCTCTGTATTTTACTATCTATCTCCAGCATGGAAGGAAGCCAAGTGCCAGGTTTTCCCCTGCCAGGCTGTGAAGCAGGAGTGGGGATCCCTCCTCTGCCCTCACCAGAACACAACACTGAAGATACTCGGGAGGCAGAAAGGGGCTCCTGGAATGAGCTGCATGAGTCAGTTTGCAGGGAGGATTGGTCTCCCCATGACAGGAATTAGTCAGAGAGTTCTTGGCATGGGGCAGGGCAGTGGAGAGGGCCTGGCCCTCGAGGGTCTCCTGCCGGCCCGAGGCTCCCCTGATCCAGCACAAACCAATCCCTCCGCAGAGGTCACAGAGCAGTTTCCGTCTGCAGGAGCAGGAGCTGGGCTCTGGCGGGCTGAAATGAGCTCCACAAACATCCATTATTATTCTTGATTGGAGAAACTCTGCAGAGATCCCGTCAGGATCGGCAGAGCTCCGTTACCAGAGAGTACAAATGGATCAGAGTGGGATGGAAGTCAGCAGAACACAGTGTCTAAGGCAACAAGGCGGTTCAGACAGCTCTGCAGCAGCCTAAACACATGACAGACTCAGGCAGCTCCCACTGCTGCCAACACAACTGCTCGCGGGGTCTGCCAAGAAGCCAGATGCTGCTGCTGGAAAAAATATCTTCCAGAGTTTGGCATCAAGATCCTGTGATTACCATCCAAATGGGAGGAGATGGAGTGATAGAATGTGAGTTTAGTATTTAGCACCCCAGAACTGTGCAGCAGCCTTTGAAGGCAGAGGAAAAAAGTTCAAGCAAAATATTTTTGCTAAAAATATGTTCGGAGAAATGAACTTTTTTTTTTTTAAATAGCAGAAAACCAAACTATTATTAAAACAACGCAAAATATTTTATGTCTGTATCAATTAAATGAGTAAAACCAAAGAGGACTGTGGATTCTTTACTTGAGTAAATTTTGTTAAGGAATAGTTTCATAAAGGTCAGAGCATGAGCTCTTTGTCTCTCATGTTGTTGCTGGTGGAAAGTTCCACTGCAGAGCATCACAGCGACTCCCCTACCCAAGACAAATAGAGATGGGTCGGAGCATTCCCACACAAGTTTGGGAAGGGTTGAATTCAGACCCAAAGTCTGCAGCAAGCCCTTCTCATTGACAAACAGGGGCCAAATCCCTAAATTTAAACTGAACTAGGTTTGGGGGGAAAGTTGAGCACCAAAACCACCTGAGCCTGGCTCCAGACCTTGCAGTTTAAACGCGTGTTTGGAGGGAAAGCGATAGAGGGAAGGGACATGCCTTACGGAGGTTTGAGGCTGCTCCTGAGCCTCCTCGTCCTCCTTTCTGTGTGGCTGAGCCTTTCAGAATCTGTGACTACAGGAGGATTTGGAGTCCCCTGCGCAGTCAGGCTCCCACCAGCCTGCCTGGCCTTGCTGAGGGTCCCCGATGGACGTGGTGGTTATGAGAGCTCAGCATGTTGAAAAAAGCAGGCGAGGCAACATCTGCTCCCCTGGCTGGCTGCACTCACCTCTGCTCTCCAGTCTTGTGCTTCTAAACGAGTGCTGGTCCCACTCCATGACTGGGAATCCTATTATTATTGTAATAGTAGTAATAATAATAATAACAACCCAAGTGGGAACTCAGAAACTTACATCTGGAAAGTTAAGACATGAAGACTGTTTTGTTTTACTTGTATTTTTGGTTGCTTATTTTTATGACAGATCTGTATTTCAACAAATGTTATCTCCTTGCCCGTTATAACAGATCAGGAAAAAATAAACAAAGCTATTAATCATCATCTCCCCTACTCTGCTTTCTGGGCATGGCAGATTGGTTTGGAGGGGAGGTGGGCAGGGAAGCAGAGAGCATCTGTTCCCTCACTTGGGAGCTCCCCCAGGGATACTGCCAGCGGTGCCTGTTCCTTCAGGGAGGTTTGTAAAAGGGAGGCGGATTCCGGATTCCGTCCCAAGCCCGTGTTTGTCCTGGAGGGCTCAGGCGGTGCCATCCATGGACAGTGCCGTGCTTCTTCTGGGCACAGCCTGAGCTCCAGCTGGCCTGGCTGGTGATGGCTGTTTCCTTGAAGGCCAAAAAGATCCCAGGTAACTGCTGACCTGATGGATTTTCCAGTAGCTCTTGACACATCTCTCCCTGGGAGCTGATAAATTCAGCTGTTAATTCTACAGCAACCAAACAAGATAATCCCAAACCTCATCCTTTAAGGTCACTAATTACTTATGGAAACATGATGGGATGAGTCACAGAACAGGAGGGCTGCAGTGGATGTCCATGGGCTCTATAGACTCAGGGGGAACCTTCTCACTCTCCACAGCTCCCCGACAGGAAGGTGCAGCCAGGTGGGGTCAGGCTCTGCTCCCAGGGAACAAGAGACAGCACGAAAGGAAATGGGCTCAAGTTACACCAGCACAGGTTTAGATTGGATATTAGGGAAAGATTCTTCACCTAAAGGGTTATCCAGCCCTGGCACAGGCTGCCCAGGGTAGTGATGGAGTCACCATCCCTGGAGGGATTTAAAAGCTGTATAAATATGGCACCTGGGACCGTAGGTTAAGAATGGGTTGGCAATGCTGGGTTAACAGTTGGACTCAATGATCTCGGAGGTCTTTTCCAACCCAAATAACTCTGCTCACCCACGTGGGACTGATGTTTCCATCCTCCCCAGATTCTGTTCGGACATTGCATTCCCATAAGGCTGTTTGATGTGGGAAGGGGAGGTGGGAGGGTTTTCCTGGTGAAATGACAGCAGGATCTGACACACAGCTCTGGCGTCCCACAGTCCATCCCAGAGACCAGGACAGCTCTGCTTCCCCGGCTCTTGGCCAGGCTGGGAGCTCTGATGGCAATGAGCTCTGAGAGTTTGATCAGTGTCAGATGTGCAGATTTCTGCTTTCAAAAGCTGGAGGCTGTGGGTGGCATCTTCCCTCCCAGCCTCACCTCCACGTGCTGGCGCGTGCCGAGTTTGGGGTCTGGAGGTGTGGGGTCTGGTGGTGCTGACAGTCCCGGGGGGACAGGGGGAGCTGGACGTGCCTTTTTACCTCACAGAAAGAAATTTGATCTGCCCCAATTAATAGACAGGATTCTTTTGCCCTGATACACAGCAGTGCAAACTATAATTTATTATCTGTCTCTGCATTATCACTTTTCTGGGTTTCCCCCCTCACCCCACTGCATGTGCTCTGAGGCGCATGTGCCCTCCCAGGCTCAGGCTCAGGTTTCTGCTTTAACTCCTACCTTCTGTAAATGTTATTTCAGTACCATCAGCAGTTGCTCTGCTTCTCCTTCCCTCTCTATGGATATCAGAATCCATAATGAATTAAAAGAATTTGTTCTTCAGATCATCTTTAAGTCCTTGATGGTGATGTTGTTCAGCTGATCAGCTGAACAAAGGCTCCTGGAGCTCCCTGCATTAGGAAGCCTCTCCTCAATCACCATTTTTCATGTTTTCATTTTACAGTTTGATGTACAATGTTACAATGGATGATCTTGCATCTAGTTTGTGTGCCAGCCACTGGAAATGTGACTTGGCAGGGAAGGCTCAAACTGTTAGGATGCTTTAAAGAAATGTCCAGGTTTTCTAATATTTTGAGAAGGTTTTCAGTTGAGCTTTGAGAAGGAGAAGACAAGGGAGTGAGCCTTTTCCATGATGAACTGGCTAGTTGTATCTCCTAGAACTGCCCTCCATGGTGGCTTCTGGAGGATTCTGTGTTCTCTGTACCTTTTCCAGCCGTGCAGGACATCTGGATACCGCATGTGAGACCTGCTGTTGGTGCCAGCAGGTGTTGGGGAATCTCAGCTGTAAATGTCTGCAGTCCCTTGCAGTGAGTAAGATGTCTCTTGAAATAACTTCTGAAATGAGCATGCTGTGAGATTTGGGTAGTTTAAGTGTTAGCAAATTCTGGCCACTTTGAAGGCATCCCATGGGCCAACTCTTTGCTGGTTGGTGTTCTAACATTAGTTCATAGATGCTGAGACCTGGAATTTGGGCTGTCCTTGCACACTCACATCCTCATGTGTGACCGAGCAGAGATTATGAATCTGGGGTTGAGTTACTGGGAGATTCATTTAGTTGTTCACCACCACCATCTCAGCTACCCCTCGGTCTTTGCCCATTGCTTTTCCCCTGGAATAGAAGCACGTGAGCTTTTGTTCTCTGAGTAACAGACTAAGGTGCTGTAAACTGAATTTACATGGTGGTGTAAATGGTATTTATGTCACTGTACCTCCTTTGTGTACTCACACCCCTTACAAGATTTCAGACCTGGATAGATCCACCAGGCTATCCTGGGGTCATACGGGAAGAGCTGAGCGTGGCTCATGACACAGGACTTTTATCCTCAGAGCTGGCCGATTTTACCTCTTCCTATCAGTTTACTTGGAGCACTGAGCTCCAAGCAACAATAAGCCAAGACAGCATGAGTTCCAAAACACCTGAGATCCAGGATACCCTGGATCAGGAACGGGTTTGTATCTTGTATCCCAACTTCAGCCAGCACACAACAAGTCTGAGTTTGTCGTTCTGAACAGAAAGGTAATATTACACATCTGAAAAACTCTGCAAAAACCAAACCGAGCAGCAGCTACAGCTAAACCAAGGCACTGCCAAGCACCAAAAACACCATTCGTGTGGAGCACTGCTGAGCTGGTGGCTGGCTGCCTTTGTCATCTGCCGGGACGGAAGGGACCTCAGCTGAGGGGGTCCCCTTGAGAGGACAACTGCATGCAACTCTGTCTCCTCCAAGGATGACTCAGGCACCATGCCCTCACCCAGTCTGTGCTGGCCTTTGGAAACTTACGTGGTCTCATTTCTAACCCTTAGGTAGCTCAGTTCTTACTAGAATAACCCCTCATTGAAACCATGTTTTATTATATATCATGTTTTATTATATATCATGTTACAGACAAGAACTGATTCGAGAACTGTTGCTCACCTCCTTGGGTTGGTAGGGCAGCATTTGGTTGTCTGGAGAAATATCTGAGGCTCACCTCCCTGGTGAGATCTGTTTCTCCTATTCCTGCCTGAAGAAAACACCTTTATTTTCCCTGTATCTGGAGCTGACTTAGTTTGGTTTCAGAAAATCAGAGGCATAATTTGCTTGGGCTGTGAAACATAAGCCTTTAAAGTACACACACTGAGCACTTAGGGCAGTTAGAGTGTCCTGGTTTCCTGGGAAGCGCGACTCCACTCATTAGGTGCAAGTCACCCAGACTGAAAAGCCACCGCTCATTCCCTCAGGTCATCGACTGCACTCCAGCAGCTCCAATTACCTCAGCAGAATGGGATCACCCATAACAACCTAAGTAAATCAGGAAGTCACCAAACAAGGGAAGTAATTACAGCTTCTTTCAATCCTGAAAAAGCAACCTGTTCTTTTACGACCCATCAAAACCATGTGTTTGCCTTTAGTGGTTAAAATAAAGGGTGTGCAATTTGGGAATAATCCAGCTATGAAGTTTCCTTAGTAATTGGCAAGTCCTGAAAGGTTTTCACTACTGCAATTTAAAGGTGGTGAGCATGAAATTAATTTAATTTTCTTTCAGATTAGCCTTTAAGGGACACTACAAAACCAAAGAATGACATTCTCAAAGGGTGAACCCACATTTCACCCATTTGACATAAAGATTATTTTGTTAACTACCTTTAAATTTCATTTATAACATGATTTAGTAATGCAGTAAAACCAGAATGTCAGTCACTGTAGCTGTATCAAACATTCAGAATTCGAAAAATATTCACCCCTTTCAGAGAAAGGTCTAGAACGTTACTCAACCCTAGCAGTGCTACTATCACTTTACGTAACTCTTACACTCTTGTTTTTCAGTCCTTGTTTCAGCACGCCCATTCATTTGATTCAGATTCA
This sequence comes from Dicrurus megarhynchus, assembly GCA_013399195.1. Taxonomy (NCBI): domain Eukaryota; kingdom Metazoa; phylum Chordata; class Aves; order Passeriformes; family Dicruridae; genus Dicrurus; species Dicrurus megarhynchus. The sequence goes on from VXAD01007338.1 coordinate 299,690, forward strand.
ACTGATCGTAAAAAAACCTTGTTTGCAATAAGTCTACCTGCATTTTTATACAGCACTTTTCAGACACTCGGGATACAGGTATGGAGATTGGGTTAATGGACGGATCTTTTGGAAATCTGAGTGTGAACCTGCTCCTCTTTGTGGAAATAAAAAGTCCGATGGCACATGGTCCTTACGGCTGAGCTTAGGCTGAGATATGACTAATCTGGCTGAAATCAGGAGGATGACTCAAAATCCTTCAAACACTGTGCATCCCTACCCCAGGGCCAAGACAACGGATGTTTAATTCTGAGGAACATTTTTCACCTAAATTATACTTCATTCACTTGTTTCTCTGGAAATGGCTTTAAAAGAAGAATAACAAATATATTAGAATATTACTCCCAACATTTGGTAGGGAGAGTGTCTGAAGATTACATCCACTATTTTAATTGAAAAATTCATTAATCAGATCATCATCTTACATTGTTCTGCATTGATTCAGTATTTGTGTGCCAAATGTTCAATACCCTTTATACCATGTAATTCACTTGACCAAGGCGGCTGTTTTCTCACTTCATGGACTATCTCCATACCCCTGCCCATTTCTCAGGTGTGTTTATTGCTGCTGAAGCCAATGGCTGTACCCACAGTAGGCTGTGACCAAGCAGTGAACAGCAGAGCGGGATCCCAAAATGAGGCACTTGGTGTTTCCGAGAAGGAACTAAAACCTGGGTGCCTCCCTGCTCAGCCCTCTCTGTGGGCCAGATCTTCACCTTCCCAGGAAATCATCCTTCTTCCCAAGAGGCCCAGAGCTTCCCCCTGACAGAAAGTTTGCAGTACATTGTGTGTTCTTCAGCTGCCACTGAAATGCTCTGAGTCGTCCTTTAAACTGGGCACAAGGTCTTTCTGAACGGAGAGAAAGGGCAGCATCTGCTCAGGGCAGCAATGCCAGCTGCTAAGGAAAATTTAGGGAGAAAAGGGAAAATGATAGAGCCCTCCAACGCCGAGCTGTTTCCAAAGGCTCCGCGATCCTCTCTGCTCCCCACATGCTCCTTTCTGCTGTGGTTTTCCCAGACCCGCTGGATGTTCACTGATTCATCCTCTCCATCGCCGAGACACCTCAACATTTCCAAAGAAAGGCAAGAAACCAGGTCAGCAGAGTCAAAGTAACCAAGGGAAAAAACACATATTCTTGTACTGAGAGAAAAGTCAGGGAAAAAAGGAATACCGTAAAGTGGGATTTAAAAAAGAAAGAAAAAGAAAACATCCCCAGAGTGGGTTTGAAAACCAATGTCTGACAGCTGTAGCATATTTGGTGTCTCACATCCCACCAGCTCAATGAGAAAGGCAAAGCTGATGGTACAGCCTCCGAAAACTCCACGTCCGAACCATTTCAGGTTTACTCAACGTAACTACTGAATTGCAGCTGCACTCCAACTACCTCTGTCCTTGAACACGTGGGGAGCAGCATGACTTGGGACACAAGCTAAGGTGCCACGGAAAAGATGTCAAAATATTCTCTGGTAAAGAGCAAATGCAGGACCTCCCGGTTGTGTGCTTGTCCCTCAGCAGCCTGGATGGCAGCCACACTCCATCCCTGCATCCATGGGCTGGTTCTGCCCAGAAACATGCTGGACTGATAAGGAACAACTTCCTTTCTATTGCTTCCCATTATATCTTTGACCCTTCCCCTGTTCCTTTCCAGATTTTGTTTTCCAAAGCAGCTGGCACACAGCTGCTTGTTTGTGGCTCACACGCTCACAGTAGTGAGTTCTGATCTCAAAATGTGAATGTTTCAGGCCAAAAAATAACTTCTCAAGCATTTCTTGGCTCCTTCAGGACCGTGCTGCAGCCGGGTCCCCATGGACACCAGTGGTCCTGCCTCCAGCACCCTGTCTGACTGGGGCCATCTCAGCCACCACAGACAAACTGCACTCACATGGAGCTCGCTTGTATTTTTGCAGCTCAAGCCAGCTGGGAATGTAAACCACACTGACCAAGGAGAGTTGGGGAAATTGCCAGTGAATGTAGAAAAGAACAGAAAAGGAATATGGGGAAAGCAGGAGGTAAGAACATGAACACTGTTTATTTAACACTCAACATGTTGAGTCAAATGTGTGCAAGCGGCCTTCCCTTTGGTTGAGATTAAGACCTTGGATCAGACCTTTGATGTCTGGATGGGGATTAGCTGAATGAATTGTTTGGCAGAGACACCAGGTGGCTACAAAAGGTAAAACTCACCTATCAGTGCCATCTTGGGTATGTTGGGTATGGTGCCAGTGAGGAAATTGTGATTCATGTCTAGATTCAGATGTGGAAGGAATGCAAACATCCAAAATGCCTTTTTCCCAGATTTTAAGAGTGTTCAGACCCAAGGGTTGGTTTTGTCTCCATGAAGGTAAACTTAGTCCTCTAGAGGGCATGGTTACACTGATTATATATTTAATAATTAACCAGTATTACCTTGGCTATCTGTTCATTTTTACTGGTGAAAATCAGGGGTCAGTGAACCGGCACAGGTGAAGTTTCATTCATTGTCTTAAACGTTGTTATAAGGCTTTCCATAGAATCTTTCTTCTTAAGGAGGCTGATCCTGCATGGGCAAGAAGGTTTGGGTTTGATCACTGGGGAAGCTTTCCAAGAGGTATTTGGAATTCTTTCCTTGCTACCAAAATCCAATGTGAAAATCTATTTTTCACATGTGTTTATGTTCCTGCTTTGGTTAATCCCAGCATCCCTTGGCAGCAACCTGGACTGGGTCATCTGAATAGTAGCATGATGTGGGATTAGAGTCCCTCCTTCTCAGAAAGCATGGAGGCTCCAGACGTTAGATGGAAATTATTTGGGTGATCTGGTGTTGAACTTACCCAGCCAAATTTCCAAGTTAACAAAATCCTGCAGATGTCAATATGGCCACCAGCTGCCTCACTGCAGAACTTTCCCTGGTGAGCAAGCAGAGCAGAGGGTGGAATTCGGGACTGCACAACACAAAAGAAAATTCTGCCCAGGCTGATCCAAAAGTCCCCCTCTCCACCAGGGCAGAACAAACTGTGCAAAGTCCTTTTAATCTGGAAGTCACGTCTTTGTAGAGCTTACACGAGGTTCACTTGTCTGTAATGGAAACACCTGCATTTTATTCAGTTTTACAATATTTAAATCCCCTTATAAAATAAACGGCTACTTGCTGGAGCAGTACGCATGCTGGATGTCCAAGATCTGATTAATTTTAAAGCTATTTTCTAAGATGCAGTAGAGAAAGAGCAGGACTGGAATCAGCCATCAGCCACTGCTACGAAGGGAGAAGTATCAGTCTCTTTTCTGTGGCTTCCTTCAGCTTTTGAGTACATTCTACCCTCAAAACATGTTAAGATTTCTCTCTTGGGTCATCCATAGTGCCAAACCAACACCTAGGAACTGAAAAGAGCGTTAATCTGCATTAATTGGTTGTGATCACTGAGCTGTGCCACACAGCATCCCTTCACTTCTTCAGTTGCAATTGGAAGCCACCCTCAGCCATCACATTCTCCTGGTCCTGGACCATGATGATTCCAGTCTTACATTTTCTCAGTTCCTCTACCTTTTTATGAGTTCTTTCTCATGACTGAGGGAGGGATGTTCTTAGATGGTTTAAAAGATACCTGCTGGCCTTAGAATGAATCTGCATTTCCCAGTTCAAAGTGGATCTTGCAAGGGCTGTGCTGCCCTTCCCTCGTCCCTGCTCACAGACGTTGGGCAAGGCCAATATGATGTGCTGCTTCACCCAGCCTTGTTGTCAGTGGGTTTGCAGGAAGAATACAGCCTAGAAAATGGTCTTGTCCCAGAATTTTGATGCTAACCTGGTAATCTAACCATTATCTTCAAATGGATTAAGGTGCTCTAAGTGATATCTAAGTGTTTTATTGCCAAAATCTCATTCACTGTAGGCCTGGTTTGTGAAATGACTAAAATAGGAACTGCCCCTCAAAAACATGGCTGGATTTCTATGCACAAGAAGACTCCTCTTCATAGCCTAGCTAATAAATATTAGAATGTACCAGGTGCATCCAGTGAAACTTTTATTCTCTGTTTCAGGATGACAGCCAGGCAAAACTCTCCTTCAAAACAGAAAAAAAAAAGATGAAATTGTCTGTTCTCCCTTTTCCTTCACATTCTGCTAATAATTGGATTTGATAGCAACAAGGATTTCCTAAGACACTGCAAATCTCCAGGTGATCTCTGTGTGCTTAGCCTGCCCTGTCTCTCCACATCCACTTGCTGTGGACTTCCCAGGTTCTGAGGGCAGGTGTGTTCTGTGTTTAGATCAGCAGCTCCCAGGCCTCAGACACCTCAGCTCAGTCACAGTGCTAGTGCTCTCACCAGCATCAAAAGTAACGTTAGAAACTGGTTATGCAAAGCCAGTTCTGAGGCCAGAGGGGCCCTGATGAGGTCACTCACAGCTGATCCAGGTTCCTCTGCAGTTTGTGGTGCAGACATCCCCTGACAGAGCTGTGGGCTGGACACGCTCCTGTGAATTTTGCAGCACATGTTAAAACACAGCACGGAGGCCATTGGAGAGGAAGGAGGGGCTGGACCAGGGTTGTGCTGGCTGCAGCGCTGGACATGCCACTTCAGATCATTGTTACTGCAACCACCTCCTTCTAATTCATCCACATCAGCCATTTTTAGGCCTTTTCAGCATTTCTCTCTTGCCATCAGCTGAAGAAGGTTTGGCCATGCGTCATTTTGCTTGGCTGGTGTGAGTAGAGGAGCAGTGACCCTGTAATCCACGTCCATCTCTCCACCACAGTGCAGACAGCCAAGCACTGCTGGCCCTGGTGGATATTGCTCAGCAGATCTTTGTCAGACTTGTTCAAACAAGATATGTTACCACTGACCTACCAGCTACAAGTTCATGCCTCTGACTCCAGGATACTTCTTGGTGTTGTTTGTTCATTGAAATAATTAGTTATTGTAAGATTATCACAGTAAGGGGGATTTTTTTGTTTGTTTTAAGACGAATGGCATTCTCCTTGCTGTCAGGGGCTGGGTAGGTACTTTATTCTTTTACTTTCTGTTCCAATGTGGGTTTGGGTTCATGAAAATGAGAAAACCTCCACCTTGAACAGAGCCAACTTCTTTCCAAATCTCTCCCAGCCTTTGGCAGTGTCATTCATTGGTGGCTAGTGCAGCTCAGGGATCTCTGAGTGAAAGGTGCCAATCATGCAGAATTGTGCAGTGCTTTTGCACAAAGCCAACTCACCTGTTTGCTGGAGTCTTGGATCAGACCACCAAGCACATTTTCACTTCTGCCTAGGAACGAGCCAAACCCACAGAGTCCAGATCCAAATCTGGCTTCAGACTCTCATGGCCTGATCCTGATGGACTCTACAGCTTCTTTATTTAAAACACCATGAGGAGATCAAAGAGTGGCTTCAGATGAGACTTCGGGGCATGACAGAACATCGGCCCTGGTTCAGAGCCACCACGGGACGTGGCCTGACCAACTTTTCACTCTTTAGACAAATGAATATGCAGATTTTTTTCTGATCTCCTTTGGATGATTTCCACGCTTTTGCTTTACATTTCCTCCATTCCCAGATCATACAAGATCCCAGATCAGCTCAAACATCGCACATCAAAACTGGTGGTGGCCCACATTACTTTTCCAGTGCTTTTTTACACGTGGAGTAGCACATATTTTGGATCTGACATCTGAAATGGCTCATTTTCTTCATATTTCTTGACTGAATTCAGGGGAGCTGGCTGTGCTGGGACTGCAAGGAGGAAGGTTAAATTTCATCAAGTCTTTTTTGAAGGAACACTTAAGAACTAGCATTTGCTGTGGGGGCTGATAAGCAGGCGTGTGCTTCTCATTTGCACCCTCTGAATCTCAGGTCCAAATCGTACAAAATGAGCAAAACTCTTCATCTGTCCAGGAGGGAGGCACTACATAGTGTCCAGTCTAATGCATTAAATTATTCCATTGGATATCTTGAGAGTCAGTCTGTCATCTTGCTGGAAATGCCATGAGAGAACATAGAGCTTTTCATAAAAGAACTTGTCTTAAAGCCTAAACGTTTCTGTGATCCATTAGGAAGAGTTGGCAACCAGATACCCAGCAGAGCGTTGAGGGGTGGGAGCCATCCTGTAAAAAATTACTTTCCAAAGTGGAGTTTGACTTCATCCAGCCCAGCACTCTGTGGAGGAGTGTGCATGGAGGTTCCCTGGGAACAGACAGCAGGAATGTGGCTATAGGTCTGGGGAGCTGTAGCATTTCCGAGCTGAAATTATTATTACTGTGTTTCCAAATTTCCTTTCAAGTTCCTAATTACCAACAGCCAAACCAAATTCACTTGAAGACAAGTCTGTGTCCATCCGCAGCCCTACAGCACTGCCAAACCAGATTCTGTTACACTGCTTAGGAAAAATGCCTTCTATGCCTTCAATGCATTTCTGGTTTTCAATAATACTTTTTCTTTTGATTCTGTTTTTGCTTCTTTCTCCTTCAGTGACTTTACCTCTGTGGAGTCCCTTGCCACCACAGATCAAGGGCTAATCTTTTCAGGTCAGTTTGTGGGAATTTAGGTAAATAAGTGCGTATTCCCATAAATCATGTATTTTCAGAGGTCAGTGAAAGTGCGTACATTTCCACTGCCTCTGGAGAGACTTTTAGCCCTGGCTTCTTGATAAATCAATTAAATTTCTTTTGCTGACAGACATAAGAATAGCACTGTTTGCAAACTTATTACGTCCCTTATTTGTGAGGGACGTTGGGAATGTGGCTGCCAGAATTGCATCCCCCAAAGAGTCCATCCTGAACACCTCGACTTGAAATTCCCACTGACTTCAGTGGCAGGTTGAGTCGTGGAAGGAAAGACGATGGAATTCTGGGTGCCTCAGGCAGAGCATTCCCAGCAGGTCAGGGAGGGATCCTGCCCCCGTGCCCAGCCCTGGGGGCAGCTCTGCAGTGCCGTGTCCAGCTCTGGATCCTCAGCACGGCAGGGCCAGGGAGCTCCTGGAGCGGGGCCGGCGGAGGCCGCGCAGCTGAGGAAGGGCCTGGAGCAGCTCCGTGCCCAGGACAGGCTGAGGGAGCTGGGGCTGCTCAGCCTCCAGAGGAGCCCCAGCCGAGAGGGGCCCTCAGCCCTGGGTGTCCCTGGCTGCAGGGAGGGCTCAGGGCAGGGCCCGGGCTCTGCTCCGGGGCCCAGCAGCGGCACCAGAGGCACGGGCAGGGCCTGAGCCCAGCAATTGCCCTGCACAGGAGGCAGAAGCGCTGCCCTGGGCAGGGCCCAGCCCTGAGCAGATTGTGCAGAGAGGCTGTGCAGTGTCCCTCCCTGGGGATGCTGCAGAGCTGTGTGGGCACTGCTGTGCCCTGTGCTCTGGGATGGGCCTGCTGGGGCACGGAGGTGGCACCAGGGGAGCCCCTGGGGGCCCTTCAGCCTGACCCAGGCTGGGGTTCTGTGTGATCCCATGAAAGCAGCAGTCAACCAGCACGAAGGAAGTCAGTGGGCATGGAGCACACTCAGAGCAGCAGCAGCAGGAGGTTTGGTTCCAGGGTGGGTGATTGCTGCTGCTGCAGTTCTCCTGTGCTTCCATAGGCAGATGTGTGCCCAGCCTCCACAGCCCTCACACCTGCACGTGGACACCACTGCACTCTTGGAAAGACAGGTGACTTCCAAGAGAGGAGGAACTTCTTTTGCATGAAATGGACAGGACCTAAGTGCAGAATAAGGACAGAGAGCGAGGAGCAAGGCACGCCATCTCCAAGCTGAGTTAAAAAACATACAGATGTAGAAACAGGTGTTCAGGATATGTCTTTCCCACCTTACATCCCTTTCCAAGCTAATCCACATTTGAAGACACAAAATACTGTAAGCATTCCTCCTTCTTCCAATACAACTGCATTCATTCTTCCATCCCACAGCTTTCAGCACCAGGCATATTCCATCCACACAGAGCATAGCTCACATTCCTCCTCCACCACAAACACACATCGTACTCATGGTCCTCCATGCTTGCAAATGCACAGCGAGTGGAGAACATTGTACTCACTTAGATATTGGCTGTAGCTCCGAGGTGTGTGATCCTCTTAATCTTTGTAAGTTCTCCTCAGCTGCAGAAGTCCAGGCTCCACTGAATTGCTTCTTCTCCTTTAAAAATCTGTGAAAGCAGGGAGAAATGGTGTTTAGACTTGTTTCAGATACATAAAGGTGAGTATTTGATGGAAAACCCCTAGCTGATCACCTGTACCTCCAGCCCAGCAGTGGCTCTACTCACTGAATTAAGAGTTCTTCCGGGACATAAGGCCAGTCACAGTGCTCACCACAGACCATCTGATATATTTGATATATAATCCTGAGCAGAGCATTTAGAATGAGGATGCTGAACGAGCCAAACCAGCAGTAGTAAGGCATGACTGTGGTTTGGTTTTGTCTTGGTGCCTGGCAGACAGACACTCACATGGGTATTGCAGCATCAATTTGTGTGACCAATTCTTTGTGGTCTCAATACACTGCAAAATAGTCATCCAAAGGACAGGCCGGGTAAGGAATTGCAGCCCTTGCAGTGTTGAGAGGGGTCGAAGGCTCACTGGAGTCCTAGAACAAGCCCTTTCTTACCATGGCATCAGCAGCATCTGTACTGAAGTCTCCAGGAGATGATGAAGTGCCCAATTCTCCTTAACACCATAACTCTGATCTGCAGTGGCAAAATTGCCTCTGACCTTCAAAATGTCCCAGGCTCTTCATGCTCACTTAACTCCTGGCTTCTACACCAGCAGCTATTATGGCTGTAGTCTATCCCAGAAAAGCCAGCTGGGAGCCCAGGCCCCTGGAAATGCTGCCAGTAGTGCCAGGACTTCTGGCTTTTTTATAGGATGCATTTGCTGTCAGCCACTTCCAGTTTCTACCAATCAAGGAAATGAGGAGGAGGGCCAACATTTCACCTGCTGCCTCGGGCCTTTTTACCTGTCCCTGCCCATCCAGGTATCCCCTTTTAACTCACACCTGAGGCTCTGCATAGGTGACAGGCTATTTCAAGTAATGTTGGCCATGCAATGATGAGATGAAAAATAAATTCAGGAAATGGAGATTTAAAGGTTACAAACTAATGGAAAGTCAGGAAACCAGAAAATGGCACTGATGGTACAAAGCCTTAAGTGTCTGCAAGTCTGTAACTACTCAAATTCAGCCTGGACTCCCCTTATTCTGCCCTGAGAGGTGACATGTTTGCACCTTGCTGGATGGGAGAGTGAAGAAATTGTATTTCTACTGAGTCACATTTCCCCAGTTCCGTATGATACAACATCCTTGCCACAGGGATGGGAGTGTTCTGCTGCAGTCCCACCCCTCCCTCAGGCTCCCTCTCCAAGAGGTGCCTCTGCAGCTCTCACTCCAGTCTTCACTGCTCTGAGGGGGTACAAAGCGAAAAGGAGGAAAAAGAATTAACCTGGTGTCAGTGGAAACACTACTCCTGAGTTTGCCCCAGCTGCCAGATGTGGAAGTGGCTGGCAGGGGCAGAAGGGCTGCAGGTTTTGGACTGGAGCAGGTTTTGAGTTGTCATTGACTGATATTTGTGGGAAGCTCTGAACGTCCAAACCTCCTCACCCATTCTCTTGGCATCCAGCACAGCAGCTGAGCAGGCTAAAGCTGGGCTGGAAGCTGCAGCCAGGGAGTCTCACCATTAATTCTGCCATTTCACCCTGCACATCTGACCTCTTTAAGAGTGATTTGATGTTTCTTTAAGAAACACCCTGTTTCTATGAAGAAATGCCAACAGAGGAGAAGTTTCAAGATTGCTATTTTTATTTAAGCTGTTGGAACAGCATGGACATAATGTAAGTAACGGGACCAGCCAAGAGGGTGTCTGTCAGTCAGTGACTCAGTCTTCAGATCAGACAGATGCAAGCCCATATAAACAGGTTCAGCCCTAAAGTCATGATAATAAATAATTTATTTTCATACATTTCAAAACACCAGATACAGTAAAGCGAGTGTTTTCTTTGGAAGCAGGCAGTACTGGTCGGCTGGATCTGCTTCCCACACCAGCAATAACATGTTCTGAATGAGTGGAGGGAGATTCTGACCACCATTCTGCCAGAGCCTACTTGGTTGAAGACTGCTGAGTCTTAGGAAATCGCACTGAAAGAAATTAATTCAGTGCTTCGAGGTACGTGGCATCGTCAGGATTTCATTCCATCACTGGAAGCAGCAGAGAGGTGGAGTCAGCCAGGTGGGCATCTGGAGAAAATGGACTTTCAAGGCATTTTTTCTCATCATTGTGGGATTGCTGAGTCACCCACAGCAAATGGAAAATGTCCCTGGACATTTAAAGATGATTTTAGATCATCTGAACTGCCACGTAAAGCTGGGAAAGGAAACACATGGCAAAACAATCAGATGAGAGGTAGAAACACGGAAGCTTAAGGGGGAATACTCTCAGGGACACTATCCTTCATCCAGAGCTCTCTGTGGGATCCAGGTGCCAGTTTTCCTGCAAGGGAGATTAGGGAAACCAACCCATTCACATATTTGCATTCATAAACTGAGATACTGTCCTGCCTCCATTTATAGACTAAATGCAGTAAGTTTAGCAGTGAGGAGTGAAAAGCTTCCTGGAGCTGCTAGAACTCAGAGTGGGCTCTGCAAGCCCCAGCTGCTCATGAGTTTATCAGCAGCAGCAGTAAAGTCCATGGCATTGATAAGCAGAGACACAACTTGACTTCCCAGTACAGCCTGGGAGTGTTTGTGAAGGTGACCTCAGAGCTGATGGGCAGAAGGAGAACTCTTTAATGGTCCTCACTCCCTCGGGTGCTGCTGCACTTCCAACACCTGCAGCGAGCAGGGAGCGCCTCTGCCAACTCAAACACCTCTCTTCAGAAGGATCACTAATGCTTTGGAATGACCATGAAATATCCAATGCTGCTTTGGAAAGTGAAGGATTAGGTTCACGGGTCCTGGAAGAGAGCACCCAGAATGGGTTTATTTGAGGGTTTTGGAAGAGGTGGAAGGAAAGAGAGTGTGGAGCAGATTCTTTCATTTAAGGTCCTTCGTCAACAGGACAGGAGGACATGTGCAGGTCAGGGCACTGAAAAATAAATAGCAAAGCAGGTACAGTCACTGACAAATATTGCTACAAGCCAGGCTCTCAGGCTGGAGGTTCCAAGATATCAAATACTTTGTCAGTCTTAGCAAGCTGGTAAATCAAGAGAAGGTTCTTCCACATAAATCTTTGGGGCTGATCCTCACAAAGAGTGCTTTCAAGCCCCAGCTCCTACTTCAATACTCTGCAGCTGGGGGAGGGCAGAGGGAGTCTCATTTATGCATCCAGCAGCAGTTTATGACAGGCTCCATCTCATCTCAAGGGTCTGACATAGACACGCATCGTTGTCCAATTCGCAAATTCTTGCATCTAAAAGTTTAATAAGCGCTTCATTTGATTTCTTGATGCTTTTCACAGAAAGTGAACATTTTTCCTGGCAGAGCAGGGACTGTGAGCTCTTTTATCTGCACCCCATAAAGGGCTGGGATGTCTCTGAGCTTGGCCAATAATTTGAAAGTAATCCAGATTTTGTTTTTCCTGCAGGTCTAAATGAAAAGTGAATGTTTTAAGTGGAGGAGTAAGAGGTACATTGAATTTGGAAATATGACCACAGTAGCAGCAGAGCTGTGGAAAAACTCAAGGAGTTACTAAATCTTTAAAACTCAATTGTTTAGAAATTAGGCACATAGTTTAAAAATGACATTTTGGCAAAGCTGTGTAAGTTACCCTTCCCATCATATATTTTGTTAAACCTTTGCCATATGTCCAGTCTTAACTGGCCAGGAGCATCCCCAGGAGTGTCCCCTGGTTGCCTCCAAACCCACTAAATGACCACAGCACATCTCCAGCCATCGCTCATCAGCACTTGAAGAAGCCTTGGTGCTTGATTCTAAATTCCTGTTAGCAAAGGTGAACTCCTGCCATTTTCCTTTGGCAGTGGGTCCTCGGGAAGGGAGACACTGGACGAGATGATCTTTCTCTCCCATGATACTGCAAGTATCATGAGCTGAGCAGCTTTGAGTTTCTTAGGGCTGAGCTGCTTCTCTCACGCTGTAAGAACAGAAGAACATCTGGTCTTAGCTACTGTTTTTCAACTGGATCATCTTGTGCCTCACTAAAATGAATGAGAAACACATGCAAGCTGTACTTTCAAAAAGTTGTATTTCATTGATGCAACTCAAGTAGTGATTTTCACATGCAATTAGATACACAGATGTAGACAAGCAACAATTTACACACACACACTGCATTTCCAACGAGGCCCTACGAGCATTCCCAGATGCTTTACACATGGAAATAGGCACATGGAGAGGAGGCATGGGAAAGTATTCACATGTGCAATTGTATCTTCCCACAGCAATGCCTGGGAATTAGAAAGGACTGACTGAGACAACATTTTGGATGTAAAATCTGATGACACTTTCAATTCTGTTCTGCAGGCCCCACTATAAATAATGCTAATTATTAATTATGATCTGCCTACAACAACACTTCCCCAGGCACTTTGAAACAGGCCAGAGAAAAGGAGCTCAAATCACCCCTGTGTTATTCTGCTTTCGAGAAGAGTTTTGGAACAGCCATCGCTGTCCAAAGCACTGCAGGAACAGCATAAAGATGTCCCCAAGACACTGATGAAGAGTGAAAAACTGAAGAGCAACTGGAGCCCTCTGCTCTGGAGCCAGGCTGGGAGAGCTGGGGCTGCTCATCCTGGAGAAGGGAAGACTGAGGAGACTTCAGAGCCTGTTCCAGTGACTGAAGGGGCTCCAGGAGAGCTGGAGAGGGACTTGGGACAAGGGATGGAGGGACAGGACAAGGGGGAATGGCTTTAAGTGCCAGAGGGCAGGGATGGATGGGATATTGGGCAGGAATTGTTCCCTGGGAGGGTGGGCAGGCCCTGGCACAGGGTGCCCAGAGCAGCTGTGGCTGCCCCTGGATCCCTGGCAGTGCCCAAGGCCAGGTTGGACACTGGGGCTTGGAGCAGCCTGGGACAGTGGGAGGTGTCCCTGCCCATGGCAGGGGTGGGATGGGATGAGCTTTAAGGTCTATAAAGTCTCTTCCAGCCCAAACCAGTCTGTGATACAGGATTCTATAACAGTCCAACCAAACCAAAATGTTCAGGAAATAAAAGGTCCAGATCATAAAAAATAAACCTTTTTTTCTTTTTTATTGATATCACATCTTCAGTCTTTTTCAAAAAAACACGGGAACATTTTCTTTACCAGAAAGGCAAAAACTGTGCTCTGAAAAATGCTTCTTCCTAGGAGGAAGAGTGAGACTTTGGGAGAAGGGAAGTGGCTGGGCTGTTGGCCTGGCCCTTAGAAGTGAATTCTCTCCTGCAAGGCCTCTCATGGGGCGTGCAGGCTCTCTGAGTCAGGTGACATGAGTGGAACACTTGTCTTTTCTTCCTTTGATGTGTGAAGATAGAGGCAGGGTGTGGTGGGCTGAAGATGGTGCAGAGGTTGATGATGATGTAATAGGAGCCATTGATGGAAGAAAGAAAATGCTTTTTGTCTTTTTGGTGCTAAAGCACTGAGAAAACCCAAACTCTAATGCCAGTAAAATATTTGTGGTTTTTTTCAGACAGCACAGGGTATGCAATAGTGAAGGTCACTGAGGGAGCCAGCACCATGAACTTGCTCCTCCTACTGTAGGTGTTTGGTGTTGTGTGGGATGGGTTGAGGCTCACTGTAAGGATCCTGCGGGTGTCTCAGCCCATGCAGAGATGCAGCAGTGACTCCCCAGGGTGGTTCAACTGTGCTCTTGGGATGCAAAAGCATTTACAGCTTCAGTCACACAGGGAGAGCACAGTGAGCACCCCGGAGGAGAAGGCTGTGGGCAGCCACAAGAGCTAATGGTCACCTCAAAACTGGGAGAAGGAAGGGACGTGGGAGGGCCTGGAGAGGGCCCATGGACAAGAGCCAGCCAAAAGTCATAGGAGAGGTCAGGAATGGGTGAGAACAATCTTCTGGGGCAGAGGAATGGGCAGGCAGGGGTTGGGCACACACAGGGCATGAAGGCAGTGCCAGCTGGGGCACGGAGGGTCAGGAGTCACAGGCACTGAGCTCCCAACAGCGGAATGCTTGCATGTGCAGGTCCTTCCACATGGAATTACCTGCTGGAGTCCTGGCTGAGAGCTGCAACAGCCTCTGCTCATTTCTCAAAACAGATCATTTCTGTGACCCCCTTCAGTCCTTGTTTCTATTAACAGGCCAACAAGTTCTGAGTGCCAACATACTGAAGAAGTGGAAAAGTGGGTTTATAGAAAGGAAAAAAGGGGAAGGAAAAGAAAAACAAAAGCCAAGTTCTTCTACAATGTTTGCATTCCCATGTCTTAACCACAGCATTCCCAGCACGTGCATTTTTATGGCGCATCTGAAAACCAACCACAATGCAAAAGAAGCTTCAAAGTGTTTGAGGAAAGGAAAGCTGAGAGGGAGACGAGGGGAGTGAAGTGAGGCAGGGAGGAGCAGAGCACGGGAGCAGTGCTAGACTGTGCTGTCTCTCTCCTGCAGTCTCAGCCAGGACCTTGCTCTGCAGCTGGCCCAGGACAGCAGCACAAGTTCAGGACAGGAAGATCTGTAAAACTCAGTTACTTAAAGGGTTTTAATTTCCTTTTTAGTAGGTAGAAATAGCAGGACATGACCAAAATATGTGTAAGTGCAGTTCCTTTGTCCTTGTAGTTAAAACAAAGTGAGTCCTGGTGGTGTGGCTACTGCCCACGTGGGAAGGGGGGACTGGAAGGTGTCCTGCGCTGTCCCTGGTGGTGGTCACCGCTGGAGAGAGGGCAGCAGAGGCACCTGTGGTATTACACAGGATGTGCAAGTGTGGAACATTGCTGATATCTTTGACTGGACCATGGATGTTTAAGGGATCAGTGCACTTGGACAGTCAGTGCCACAGGCAGTACCAGTTTACACACCCCTGCAGCCTGTTGCCACCCCAGCATCTCCTCCAGACCCCGGGGACAGCAGCAGACACTCAGCCAGTGAATTACTGTCCCCAACAAAGCTCCAAGCAGATGCCAGGAGCCACTTCCCAAGCAGTGAGTCCATCCTGTGTGATGGAGCTCCTTTGCTCTCTGAGGGTTTTGTCAACACCTCAGTATTATTAAGATGCTGCTTTTAAAGTCAATTTCCTTTTCTTTTCTTTGTAGTTTATAGAGTGTTGCTGAAGACCTTCTCCCAGCCCAAAATGAGGATCAGTTCCAGGTTTGCAGTCATATCAACAGTAGCTTGGTGATTTATTTCGGAGGTGCTGGTGTAATTACCCGTACCTCACACACACCTCCCATTCACACTGAGTTCCCTGCAGCTAATGAGTCTTCCCAGAGAGGAGAAGGAGGAGGTCTGGTTGGTTCGCTAAACCCCTGTGCAAGTGAATGAGCTTCTAAAATCAATCCAGTCTCTGTAAAGACAGCATGTCCTGAAAGCTGTCAGGCCTTATTATAAATAAAAATGGCTCAGCTTCCTTAAACTGAACATTTTAGCCACATTTTGCCAACAACATCATGCTGATGTTCTTTTTTTCCCCACTATTTCTGTTGGGTCAAAACACTGATGGATTTGTTCTGCCATTATAACGTCTGTCATCTATACCAGCATGTTGCCTACCCAAGGCAGGGTTCGGCCAGTGGTGCCCCAAAAGATTATTTTAAATATTTGGATACCTGAATCCAGTGTGTGCTGATACTGGAAATGTTTGCAGCAGGGATTACATTTCAGAATTATGAAATGCTGCCTTTGGTACCCACCTGAAGTTGTGGCTTTGGCAGATAATGATGGGATGAGCTCTGTCACCATCACACCCTGTTGAGGTATCTCTGTGGGACATTTTGGCACCCTGCATCAATCTGGGAGTATCTGTGCATTACAGAGAGGTGATGCAAAGCCGAGCTTGCCAGGCACCTGGAGGAGGTGGGATAACCATTTAGTAACCATTTAGTAGCCTGTTAGAGCACTCAGCTGCCCACCAGCCCTCTTGGTGCAAGACAGCCATGGGTGGATCCGAGTGTGATGAGTGGACGGTGCCAGGTGCTGGCCTGGGCCTGGCCAGTGGCCACCCCGCCTGCAGAGCTGCTCAGGGCAGCCTTTGAACTCTGTCTGAACGAGCTGAGCACTGGCCCCCACGTAAATGAGAGCAGCCTGGAGACTGTTATAAATTACAGGGCCACTCCAGCCCCAGAGGCAGGCACACATCTGGCTGGGCTCCCACCAGGGCAGTGGGGCTGGAGGTGTTGCTCTGGCTCTGCCTCACAGTCAGACTTCCCTTTCTGGGGTGATCTTCTCATGGCTGCTTGTGCTGGGCTTGGGCTGTCAGAGCTGGGAAACCTTTGCCATCTTTCCTTTGCTGGAAATACCAACCCTGATGTAAATTGTTGCTTTTTTCATAGAACCATCACAGAACGGTTTGGGTTTGAAGGAACATTAAAGATCATCTAGCTCCAACCCCCAGCCATGGGCAGGGAACCTTCCCCTGGCCAGGCCTTGAACTCTTCCAGGGTTGGGCATCCACAAATTCTCTGAGCAATCTGATTTTTTTTTCCTAAAATGAAGGCTTTTAGGTGAAAAAGAAACCTTGTGAGGAATTCCAACAATTACCACAAAAGATTGAAAAATCAATTAAGGATACATCCATAGCCTTTACTGCAGATGTCTGTGTGAGATGAGTGCCAGCTCTGTGTTTTCTTGTGCTGCCCATGGGACCAGGCAGGGCAGGACATGGTCCCAGGGTCCCCTGGGTGCTGGAGGGTCCTGTGAGGGGTTGCCTGGCCATGACTGTTTTGTGCTGGTCACCTTCCTTCTGTGATCTTAACAATCCCTTCCGTTTATCTGGTTGCATGTTCAGGGCGGAATGCAGCTCCCAGGGAATCTTGGACAATTCAGCTGACCTGGCCAAGAGAGCAAAATTCATCTGTTTGTATCCGTAGTGTGATGATCTGGAGTCCCCCAGATGGAAGGTGCTACGGAGGTATGGAAAAATTTGATTTTTTAAGTGCTGGGGGTGCCTAGAAGGGGGAGGAGGTCTGTGCATGGCTATGCCAGCCTGGGGAGTACAAAGTGGGTTCCCATATGGTCAGTTTTTAGGATTTCTCCTGTTTCAAATCTGCATAAATGGCCCACTCAAGGAGGCCAAACTATTAAAAACAGCTGACGACGAAAAAGGGGGAGGTGAACGCCAAGCAAGCAGCAAGTAAACTCTGTAACTGAGCTGACAGATGGCAAATTAATGTTGTCAAATAGAAAGAAGTACATAAAGCTAAGGAGCACTATGACCAGATTGCTTTCTTGCACATGAAGTCTTTAATCATATGGATATCCTTGCTATTTTTACTCTAATGAGATTGGGAAAGAAAAATAAGACGGAGGCATCAAATTTAAGATGAATTTGCTTTGAATCCACAAGAAATTGAAGCCATTACAGAAACAAGGAGAATTATTTGCCAGGCAAAATTAGTGTCACAGATGAACTTGTTTGTGCTTCTGAATTTTGACATGTTTATTTTATTGGTAATATTGCTGCAGCCAAAGAGAGTAATAGCCAGGGTAGATAAGCAGGCAAAGGAAGTTGAGTGAAAAATGATGTTCATGGAGCTTTTTGCCCTTAGGCAAATGCAAAAAAAGAACCCAGCCCACCAAAACCCTTCCCTCTCACTGGTAAAAGGGGAAAAATAGGAAAAAACCCATGTCCCCTGTAAGATACAACTTGATGAATTCCCAACGAGCCAAGTCCACGAACACCAAATTATTATTCGCCCATTGTGGGGTTTATACTGAGAATACAAATTTGATTTGTTTCATGTATTTCTTTAATGTTAAGTGTGAGGATGTCTTTTAATCAAGAGGTTAATGTGGGCTCTGACAACTATTAAGGTGTTCACACCTCTGATTAAAGGGAGGATCGGCCGTGTTTGAGCAAGGAGCTTGGTAAACAAATACATCAATCATGGGAAAAGCTCCCCCAGAATGTGCATGGACAGAGAGAGCCGCCAAGGCAGTTAAAAGGAAGCAATTTTCCACAGTGCTTGGAGGTAGGTAATATAAAATAATCCATAATTAAGTTTAATCATGGCTTATCAGGCCTTCCTAGGCCTGTGAGCATTGTGGCTAATGTTTAACATATTGCCTCAGCTCTGAGTTTCCTCTGATGCCATTTCATTGATACAACGAGCCCCTTTTATTTGGAAGTGGCAGATGTGATAACTGTGTCTGGAGGCCAGGTTCGTCACTGACACGACTCGGGATAGCTCAGCAAGTGCTGATACCGTGATCCTCTGCTAATGAAAACTGGGTTTGCTCAGTGGAGCTAATGGAACAATCCAATTCACACAGAAGAGCCTGGCCCAGCTGTTGGAATGGTCGGATCCAAGCCCCTCAGTCTTCCTCAGAGGAAGCTCAGGGGAGACCACAGCACATCCTACACCCACCTAAAGGAGGGGGCAGCCGGGGGGGTCGGGCTCTGCTCCCAGGGAACAGGGACAGGAGGAGAGGGAACGGCCTCAGGCTGGGCCAGGGCAGGCTCAGGTTGGACAGCAGCAGGAATTTCCCCATGGAAAGGGTGCTCAGGCCTTGGCAGGGGCTGCCCAGGGAGCTTTGGAGTCCCCATCCCTGGAGGTGTCCAAGGAAGGGCTGGAGGTGGCACTCGGTGCTCTGGGCTGGGGACAAGGTGGGCATTGGGCACAGCTTGGACTCGATGGGCTGGGAGGGCTTTTCCAGCCTCAGTGATCCTGGGATTCTGGGATTTTTTTATTTTATTGACTTAAACTTGAAACTGCTTCAACCCCCTGTAAGGCCGGTAGTTCTTTCACTGGCAGGGGAAGGAAGTTTCTACTACAAGTAAAGCTGCACCGACCCTTCTCTTCTCAGCTGCATCAAGCAGGGAACAGCTCCTGGGGTCAGCCCTGGGTGGGAGAGGGGCTGTCCAGCTCGGGATACAGAAGGTGATGCAGTCACTGGTGGCCAAGGCTGTTTGCTAGACCTGAAGAAGTCTTCTGCCCCCACCCCCTGCAGCCCTCGCTTTTACAAAAGGGGTTCACGCTGGCAGAGTGCAAAGACATCTTGTTGCTTCAAATGCCCTTCCCATCACTATGTCTGTCCTGAGTCTGATGGGAAGGGCACAGTCTGGTACGTCAGCCTGTCCTTACAGTTGTCCTTGTCTTGTTCTACAGGACAGGGTCTGCTGGCCTTGAAACCAAATAAATAAACAGAGGAGCACAGGAGGAAAATGGTTTCAAACAGACCTGACTGCAAATGGTCACCAGATAGCCAAGTGATGGCACAGCTGAACCAGGGGATGGCATCACCTAAACCAGGGATGGCACCCTCTAAACCAGGGGCTGGCATTAAGGGCCAGGATGTGACACCAGAGGCAGGGGTTCAGCTCTAGGCAGGAGGTGCTGTAAAGGAGATGCCTATCAAGAGGAGGTGGCAGCAGTGATGGTGAGAGCAGCAGTTTGTCACTGAGCACCAGCGTCAGCAGCTTTGCACCTGCACTAAGTCCAGCACCAAACATTTTTTTTCTAAAGGGAACAATTTACTCAACTTTTAAATACTAACAGATTTTTTGCTGCACAGCCAGCAGCAGCAACAAGGTCACAAAGTAAACCTTAAACCTATTCCTCCCTTTGGACAGTATATTTTAGCAGAAACATAAAAAATCAGATGCTGATGTGGGAAGATGTGGTAAACCACCCTAAGCTGCTCACTACAATCAATGGTAGTGCTGGGAGGAAGTTGGTTTTCTTCACTTTTGCACCAGTAGTGTGTAACATCTCAACCAGTAACTCTGGGATCTCAGAGGCTTTTAGGAAATCAGATCAATGATATATTGAAATGATGCCCTTCAGGATAAACAGATCCAGATAAGCAGAAATATAAACAGTCCAGTAAGCCATGCTAACAGGCTGAGTGCTGAAATTGCAATCTCACCCTAAAAAGGGTCATCTGAGTGGCCTCAGGCCATTGGAACTTCCTAGGAATGTGGATTCATTTTCCCAAAATGTCCAACTTCTTGTGTACCTCTAAAGGAAAACATTTTCCTGTGAGTAATCCAGAACTGGGTGTGATTTTCAGATCTGTTGCTTACATATTAGAAGTATAGAATTCTTACTTCACTATAATGCTGTGGATCTTTTTTTCTTGGTTTCTCAGCATCTAACTAAAGCTGAGAAAAGTTTTAAAGGTGTATTTTTTTTCCCATTTTAGAAAGAAATCCAGTTTGGAACAAAGTGGGAACTCTTCATTAATCAAAATATGCCAATTAATACTGTCAAAAAAATGTTCATATGTACTGAGATGACATTTACAGAATTCAATTTATTATCATTAAAATCAAAAAACACCATCCTGGAAAAAAGAAAAAGTTCACTGAAATGCAAAGTAGCTGAATTTTGGTAAAAAATTTGGAGGAAATATTCTGGAGAGGGGACACAGTTTGAAATATCCTTGTCCACTTTGGCAGTTTTTTGGTGGACTGCAGAAGGGGCTTCTCACAGAGCTTCCCTTTCAACTGGCCGAGAGAATATCTTCTGACTTTTCCTCAAACCAGCTTTATGTTTAGATGCTGGTTCCCAGTTTTTAATCCAGACCATCATATTTTCCTTTGAATTCAGAAACATCTGGACTTAGGCAGACCTCCCTTTATGTTCGCTGCGGCCTTGCTGAGCCACGCCAGGGGCTTTGTGAGCCGTGGGTGATTTGCAGGCTCCAGCTCTGTGAGTGCCGAAGGTCCTCAGCATCCCCCAAAGGCTGTGAGTCCCCAGGGCACGTGGGGATTGACTCCTGATCCTTTATCGCTGAATTTCCATGGGAAAATCCTGCCCTCGGTCTGCGAGCAGCGGGAGGACAGCCGGGCCCGGCTCGGGTGAGCTCCTCGCTAGGGGCAGAGCTCATTCAGGCGCCTCATCTTAAGCAGCTCCCAGGACAGGTGTCTCATTTTAGGCCTGTGCTTAGGCCTAAGTTTTGTGAATCGAGGCTTGAGGCTTCCCAGGACAGGCCTGTTCTTCCTGCAGCTCCGGGACCTGGGAAATGGGAAATGGATTTTTCCTTGAGGCTCGAAGGTTGCCCATGTGAGGGTGGGGAGGCCCTGGCACAGGGTGCCCAGAGCAGCTGTGGCTGCCCCTGGATCCCTGGAAGTGCCCAAGGCCAGGCTGGACGGGGCTTGGAGCAGCCTGGGACAGTGGAAGGTGTCCCTGCCCATGGCAGGGGAGGCACTGGATGGGCTTTGAGGTCCCTTCCAGCCCAAACCATTGCGGGATTTTGTGATTCCGTGATCCAAATAACACGCAGCAGAATTGGTGCAGTCCGTCAGCTGTGCCCAGGGCACTGGGGTTTAGCTATGAAGGGCTGCAGGTGATCCTGTTACCCCAAATGCTGGGCCTGGAGAAGGGCTCGGGGCGGCTGTCAGCCATCCCCACTCCCTCCTGAGCCTGGCAGGGATGGAGCTGTGCCCTCCTGGCAGAGCAGCTTGTGCTTCCCTGCTGGTCCATGGCTGTGGGCTCAGCTTTTCCAGAGCTGTGCATTTAAAAACCAGCTAATAAGTAAAGTGTTTGCTGCTTCTCTGCAAAAGGAAGAAAAGCTACAAAGAAAACACCTACAATTGATTTTGTTTTTTAAAGTGCTTGGATGGGAGCTTAAAGTCTATCACAAAGGTGCCTCTTTGGCTTTGATTTGACACTAGATTTCAGTTGGTCCAATGGAATTTTAATGCTATGGCCAAATATAACATCAAATAATGAAAAACTTCAATGGTAAACATTAACACAAACAGGCATCGAGTATATTAAACATCTTTTAGAATGCAACAGGCCAAATCTGCAAATTGGGAACAGGTCCCTGAGCTGGCACACTATAAAAGCAGGCTTCAGTTTGCCATCTCCAGGACCTGCCGTTGGAACACAGGGAATATCTGAGCTTGACTCCATTACCTGTTTAGGTTAAACTCTGTATAGCATTGATTCAGTTATTTATTCTGGCTACAAGGAAATGGTGCTCAAACATGGGTACCTAAACGGGATGTCCATAGCCCAAACCTGCACTAAGGGGACCAAGTGCTTATTCTGTAAGTCTGGCCACTGAGGCCAACGGCTGAGCCTGAGCCTTGCAAGGCCAGTGCTGAAAATGGGGCCAAATTTTACAAACTCAGGGCCTGCTGTGTGTATGCTTGGGGTTTTTCAAAAATGCAAAATCCCCGGTAGCTCCCAGGGGGTGCAGGTGGGAGGGCTGAGAGCAGAACCAGGGACAGGGAGTGCCCCTGGAGCACAGCGTGGCCTGCCCGGGAGGGCCCTGTCCCTTATCTGTGCTGGGTACCCTCCACCACATGTGACTCTGGCCACATCACCAACTCCTTTAAAACTTGCCCCGTCAAAATAAACCTAAAAACTGCCACAGCTCAAGTTCTGTCCACCTGAAATGGATTCATACATCTCTCTTTCACTGCCCAGGCTTTAATGGGTTGCTGCCACACATTCAGGTTGCAGAGATTAATGGCTAAAAAGCGTCTGATGGGGGTTCAGTTGTCCTGGTTTTGGGGACACTGAGTGGTTTTTGGTGACAAGAAGTCCAGTGCTGGAGACGTGCACTGGATTGAGGAGCGCTGCTCCTGCTTTTCCCAGTAAGTAAATAATAAATAATGCAATAAATATGCCCCACAGTAAGTCTGCCATTAAAATAATGTCTTAGCTCTAGAAGCAGTTCATGCATGAACCCCCATAGCATGCAAAGGCACAGACATGAGCATTACATCCTTCTGTTGGCAACTGAGCTGGATCCCAAATGCCAGCTTCCAGCTTTCCAGTTTTCCCCACTTTGATTTTTAATTACTGATCACATGGAAGGATGGAGAGGAAAGGCCCGAGTTTTGGTGGGGTTTTTTTTGTTCCTCATTTAATAATTTAATTTGTATTCTGATCTTCAAATCCCAATAGCCTCATGTGAAGCAGAGAAACTCGGCAGGGGAGGGAGGAGGGATAGGGGAGGGAGCCAGGGCTTTCTATTTCCATATGGTGAGCCTCTCTTCCTCGCGATCACAGCTTGTCATCTGTCTTCTTTTAAACTTCAGATCCCCTGTAAAAATCTTCCCAGCAAAGAACAGGCCATAAATGTGACATAAAGACAGTCCAAGTGAAGAGATTACCACAGGGTAAGGGTGAAGCATGATTTCATGTCAGGATTTCTTTACACGCAGGCATGGACGCAAGAATAACCCAGTCCCCGGGAACTGCGTGTCTCTGGAGTGGTGCACAGTGGCAGGAGTGTTATTAATATTCTGGGGAGATCAGCCTGTGCATTCCCCTTTCATTTACTTGGCAGATAAAATGATTCATGTCTTCCTCATAAACTGGGGTCAGATTAAATGACCACCTTGATTTACCTGGGTTGAAAATGGATCATCATCACGGCCAGCCAAGCCTCCAGCCCCACTGCATCACCCTGCCAGGACCACTCAGTGTTAATATCCCACAGCTGAAGGAAGGAATTTTTTTCTAGTTTAGAGACTTTCTGTAAAGTAACAATAATGTCATCTCCTGATGTGCAACCATGGGAGAATACAACAGATATTGCACGTGGATTTTTGTGCCCCAAATGCTGCTTACATGCAACGCTTCTGAGCATCTCTCTTAATCGAGTTATTTCATGCAAAATGTGCTTCAAAAATGAAGCGAATGGTTTAAAATCTAGCTCAGTACACTGAGCATCCCTGCAGCTGATCTCCACGTCTGCTCCTCGCAGTGCTGCGGGTGTGTGGGGGACACCACTCACAACAGCCTGTTTGTCCTGAAAACCCTGGACATCATTAAAACATAATGATTTCTGCAGAAAGCCCTCCCTTCCCTCCTGTGCTCTGTTCCTGCAGGAATGGTTTGTACTGGTGATGGAGCAGGAGTGCCATGGGCTGGGTCTGGCAGCGGGAGGGGAGCTGGGGAGCAGCAAAGGGGGTGCTCAGCCAGAGAGCCTCCCCAGGCATGAGCAGGGCTGCCAGAGCCCTTCAGACCATGTCCCAGCCAGCGCCTGGGCATCGTGGGCATGGGGTCAGCTGGCCCAGTGCCCCTCCCATAAGGAGGGAAATCCTTCATTGAAATGGGGACCCACTGAGTGGGAATTCCAGGCTTGGGTTAAGGCATGTTTCCCATTTTAACTTTGCAATCAGTTGCTGGAGGTCCCTGCACCCTGACATAGCCAGAGCATGTCCCTGTGCTCACAGGAGCTCCATACCAGAGCCATCCTTTCTGTCTTTCTCCTCCCAGACATGCTGCAGAGCAGATGCAGAGGTGGAAGGAGCATTGCTGTGGAACAGCCTTGGCACCCAGCTCACAGCCTGGTGAGGACTTGGCTGGAGGTGGCTCAGTCCCTCCAGGCACGGTGGTGTGGGGACAAAAGCTCCTGCTGGGAGCTCCAGGCGTGCAGTCCTCACCTCCCACTGCCCCTGCCCCTCACCTCCCACTGCTCCTGCCCCTCACCTCCCACTGCTCCTGCCCCCCCAGCCCTCTCTGAGGCCACTCAGCAGGTGCCTCTTTTTCCTTCCCTTCCCACCTGTGCAGGTGCAGATGGAGATGTGGGGTCACCCCTCTGCAGTCCCTGCTGCAGACAAATCCAGGTCATGGCACTCCTAGAAACCCCACTGGACCTCCAGAAACTCTTGCAGGACCCAGAATGCCCAGCTGGCCCAGCCCCGAGGGCCACGGCGGCGTGGGCTGTGCCAGGGTTTTCCGATGTTCCCGCTCTGTTCCGATGAAACATTATACAGAAAGATATAGGCAAAGCATTATGCTCACAGCCTTTGCCAACAAGTTATGTTTTAATGTAATTTAACTGTAATCTCAGAGTGTTTTTGTTAGCTATAATTAGTAAAATATGTCTGTTTTCTGTGTTCCTTGAAGACGTCTGAACTCCTGCCAGTTCCCTATAGTTTTCCTGACATGCAGTGTAACAAGCAGACCACCAAAATGTATTTACCAATAACTGTTTATTTACATTCCATGAAATCTAATAACATTTGCTGCCTTCATTCGGGATAAATGCTGGCCAAAGTGTAAAGCATAAAAAAATAAACACTGCCTTACTCTCTAAACCAGTCCACAGAATATTTTATTTTTGCTCAATTTGCCCTGCCTGCTAGCATTTTGGCGTTCTGCTGCTTGGAAGTTGAAAAAAAAATCAAATAAAGGTTGAAAAAGTTCTGTAATGTATCTTCCTGTTCAGTCCAAAACCTCTCAGGGATTTCCTGGACATTTTATTTTTCATTTTAAAGTCTGCACGAGGCTGGTATTTCATTTCTTTGTTTTCAGGTCTCGCAAGCGTTTGAAACCATCTTGCAGAGAAAATATCCAGGGCACTGAACAGCAGCGGTGGTTGGTGTTGCACCAGTGCCAGTGTAAAGCACTGCTCCTTCTCCCACAGTCATTGGCTTTGCTGGTGTAAAAATAATCAGAATTAGGGCTGTATCTTGTTACTAACCAAATCTGCTCTAGTTCAAGAAAGTGTAACTGAGGGCAGAATTGTCATCTCAAATCTCAAACAGGTTCCTCTCCTCCTGTATCTGGTTTTGTTTATCTGAGTCCACGCTTGCTCCAAGCCCAGCAAGCTCAGACGGTGCAGGGAGGAGAGGTCACATCCAACAGCTGTGGGCGGCATCCGCAACTGGCAAAGTCTGATGTAAGGCTGTCACTGTCAGCCACGCGTGGTCCTGGCCCAGCTGGGGACAGGATTGGTGTGAGCCTGGCTCTGGAGCTGAGGCTGGCTCGGGAGCTGAGCCTGGCTCTGGAGCAGGGATGGCTCACCCAGGACAGTCTCAGCACACGCCCATCTGGAGGGCATGGCAGGAGCGGGTGTGTGCGGAGCCACGGGGTGGGCTGTGGGGGGCTGTCCGTGCAGGGTGCCAGGCTTCCTGCTGCCACGGGCGTGTTGTGCCACAGCCCAGGCAGGGCTGGGTACAGCCAGGCTGAACTGAGCAGCCAGATGGCTTTGGAGGGAGCCCAAGCTCACGAGTCGCCTGCGCTGCCCTGGGCAACGAGCGGCCGAATGTCACCGTGTCCCCTCCAGGGCCAGCAGAGCCTGGGCAGCTGCAGCTCCAGGGTGCCTGAAGAGCTCACACATTTGGCTGCTGTTACTGCTGCTCAGCTGCTGTGCCCAGTGTCTGCTCCTGCTGAGCCCAAGCTGTGCCCGGTGTGTGGAGCAGGCAGCTGGCACAGGGCTGTCCCACTGCTCTGCAGCCAGCACTGCCCTTGGATCCTGCCCCAAGGACTTTTCCTTGCAAACTCTCCCAGTCCAGCCATACCTCTCTGGCATGCGATTTGGGGGGCCTTCACACCATCCAGAGAACCTCTGTTCACCAGGCCTGAGGTCTGAGACACCTCGCTGGTGCTTTGGAGAGGCAGCTCTGTGCCTCGTGTCTCGATGGGGCAACAGTCCCTTTTCCTGGGGTCACTGAGGGGTCTTTGGAGGAACTGGCTCCTAGAGGAGCCCCAAACCACCAAGACACTGCTGCAGCTTTGGAGAATTAGTCTTTAGAGCTGTTCCCTGGAAGGCCATCTCCATCTTTACTGTGACAGAACTGATATTTCGTTAAGGCAGAGCCTTCTGCACAGTTCTAGATGCTTTCAGTTAAGGAGCTCCACACATTGAACATTAACGAATTAAGCCTCAGGTTAACAGAGCTCTCCAGGAAATTCAGAGCAGCCCCATTCTGGGGCAGAGATCATGGGACATCTCAGCTCCATGTTTCCAAACTGCCTTGAGCTCCCTTGTTTCTCTACTCACTTCAGTTGAGGGTAAGGCTTTCCCTGCCTTCAAATGAGAGCAAAGTTTCAATGATTTTGGGGGGCTTGCTTGAAAAATGTCAGGCTCAAAGGCAATAAAAGTGAAATTCAAAATCCAGTCCAAGAAAAAGCAGCTGCTGGTGTGGGATGAGGATGCCCTGTTAGCATCTCCCTCTGAACTCAGCAGTGGAACTTTTTTCCCCTGCCAAGTTACATACTGACCCAGGGTGCTGGCAGATCTCAAGTATAGATCCTTTGGGATAATTAAAAAAAAAAAAAAAAAAGGATCCTGAAAATTATGAAAATTACAGGTTACCCCATAGAATTCTGTGATTCTAGACCCATTTTTTATTTTCTTTCATTGCCTTTCTGTGTTCCTGTAATTTTCTAGCTGCTGTGTTCCCATTTGTAAGGCTTGTCACCAGCACCAGTGAGAGGGCTGGGGAGGGGAGGAAGGAGAAGGGTCCAAAATGCATTAAAAAACTCCGGGGAGATTTCTCTGCTGCTGACCACACTCAACAGACAACACACCACAGCAGTCCCTTGGTGTTCTGGCAGGATGCTCAGGAAATTGAGCTGTAAATAACCCCATAAACTGTTTACTGCTGAAATTATGCTTCCAAAAGCAAAGAGCTCTGAAGCAAGTGTGTGAAGATAGAACACCATGTGATGGGTGTGGAAGGGAACCAGGCAAGGGGTGGGCGTGCATGCCAGGCTGGTCCTGCCCCTCCAGTGCCAGTCCTGCCCCTCCAGCACCTCCCATTCAGCCCAGTGCTCCCTCAGCAGCTGCTCTGCTGGGAGATTTCGTGCCCCATGAAACCCTGTCCTGCTGGGCTGGGCCAGGCAGGGGCTGCCACTGGCCAATCCAGAGGGATGGTTTTGAGCATTTAGCACTGCTAGAAACCAGCCTGGACAAGTGAGAGGCCAAGAGGACTTTCTGGAGACAATTATAAATATTGGGAAGTGGAAAATAAAAAAAGAAAAAGAAAACTGGGATGTGCTGACAGAAGGAAAAGCAGAGGAAAGTGCTTCCACCCTGAGTTTACAACCAAGATATCCTGCAGTAGTTGCTGGACTCTGGGAAGATGTGACTTTGGAATGGGAGGGGAAATCACCTTAGGACTTCTGAACCACAGGAAAAATTGGGAGACAATGACTAAAAATAACAAACAGACCGAGCAATAACAACATCTGTTTGTAGAAGGGAGATTCCTTCACCCCATGAATGTGACCGAGCACAGTCCCCGAGCCATTAGTCATCAAGTGCTTTATTGCACATTCTGGTTCTTTCTCATTTAAACTGGAAATTTCTCTATTTTCTGTCTGTAAAAGCGACAACAGATACCCAGTGTGACAATCTGGGCTCTTGGACAGCGGTGGGAGAAAAGAGCCAAGCCAGGCTGAGAGAGTTTGGGTTGTTCAGCCTGGAGAAGAAGAGGCTCTAGGGAGATCTTAGAGGCCATTCCAGTGCCTAAACAGGCTCCAAGAGGGCCTGGAGTGCCAGGAAAAGGGGAAATGGCTTTAAGCTGGAGGAGGGCAGGGTTAGATGGGATATTGGCAAGGAATTGTTCCCTGGGAGGGTGGGCAGGCCCTGGCACAGGGTGCCCAGAGCAGCTGTGGCTGCCCCTGGATCCCTGGCAGTGTCCAAGGCCAGGCTGGATGGGGCTTGGAGCAGCCTGGGACAGTGGGAGGTGTCCCTGCCCATGGCAGGGGTGGAACAAGGTGATTTTTAAGATCCCTTCCAACCCTTATAATTTGATAAAACTGCAACATGGCAAAAATTATAAATAAATCAGGCCGAGAACATTGAGTTGTTTTAGTTTATTGGAACTTGTCAACATAGACTGGTCTCCTTTTTTCATTTGAAATTGTGGTTCTCCATGAAAGTGTGTGGAGAGTGTGGAACTGGATGGGCTTGAAAGGTCACCTGGCTGAGAGTCCCTCGGCCCCCAGCTGAGCCTTGGCTCAGTCCCTTTGTAAAATGCTCGGCAGAGGAGGTGGAAAAAGTAGGCCAGGCTCTGCTCACAAATACACCTCTTACATGTCGCCAATTCTAATGGAATTAGGGAATGAATCAGAATTAAAAGCTGGGCAAAGGAGTTCAAAACCTGGTTGAACTCTCAAAGGGACGGTGAGTCCAGCTGTAGCTACTGACTGGCCATGTGTAAAAAAACTTTAGAAATCAAGCAAAAGAGCCTGTGTGTTCTTAGAGAGAAAAAGACAGCGAAGGCAAGGGGGGAAAGCAGCCACCTTCACACAACATTTGGAGCAGACACAGCCCTGGACCCTCCTTGACTCCACCCCCACCCCGACTCTGCTCCCTCTTTCCAGCACTCCAGCTATTTTTTGGTGATTTATTTCACAATCAAAAGCTGCTTTGCAAGAAAAAAATAAAACAACAACCCAAAAAGCTGTCTGACTCATCCAGGCAGGACCCAGTGGAGTTTGGATGCAAACACTGGGAAAGCAGCAGCGGGGTGCAGGAGCAGCTGCCGGGACAGCGTCTCTGGGATGTCAATTCAGCCCTGACCAAAGTAGCCTTTTTTTTTTTTTTTAAGTACCCTGACAATTAGTGGTAAAAAGGTCACTAGTAAAAATGAGTTTTGTGGTTTTGCAACTTTGCATTAAAAAAACCACCACGCTTCTGGCACCGCGTGCCGGGGCTGGCAGCCTTTCCCCAGCCAGGACTGAATAAGCACGCGGACTGAAAAGCCCATTCACATCAGTCCCTCTAGGTCAGGCTCTCCTTACGTTAGCAGGGTATTTGGGAGTTTGTGTTGCACCTGCCTGCAGTACATCTGGCTGGAGAATTGAAAAAAAGCAGGGGTTTAATGTTGCCTGGTCCCAGCTTCTCACTCTCCATGAGCCCTGCAATATTTCATTTGCAATTAAAATATAATGAAATCAAATTGTGAGATCATTTCAAAGTTAGTGACCCTAGTGTTTAACAGGTTGTGAATGTTTTGAGAAAGGCTGAGGTGATAGAAATATTTTATTCCATATTCTTTATCCTTCAGAGACCTCAGAGTAATAGACAATTAAGTTGAATTCAAACTAACTGTGGATACTACAAATTCTCCTTTACTGGCTGTCCAATACATTGCTTTTTTTCTTTGCTCTCCTAAAGAACTGGGACCAGGCTTGAGGTGTTATCAGAGATGATGGAAGCAACTAAACATCACAGTTCCCCTGAAGGTTTTGCAATGAGAAATCATATCAAATACAGTCTGGGAGGGATCTGATGCCCTGTCTTGAGGACTTCCAAGCTGGCATTATTTCAAGCAGGACATCTGGGGCCAGGTGCCTTGTTAACACATTTAGGGCTTGTCTGAAGCTTCAGTGAGTTTCATGGAAGCAGCAGCAAGTTGTTGTATGAGATGTTGAACTTCCCAGCCTAATTTCTCATGGGTTTTGTCCTCCTCTCAGTCCCACCACAGTTTCCTCTCATCTCAGTGACACAACCCAGCTGCGTCCCTGTGTGGAAGAGCCTCGAGTGCAGTGGCATTAATGAAGGTTCTCAGTAGGATATTTTTACCTAAAAATTACCAGTGTCGATGACCAGCCCAACCCATCTTGTGACTGGCTGTGGTCTAGAAGTGAAGTGATGTTTTCTGAAGTTGTTACAGAGTTGTAATCCATTTTCTTCCTAATGGGCAAAATGACTTTGGCAATGTTTTGGTGGAACTCCAGCCATATTGGAAAGGAACAGAAGCAGCATTTTTTTCCTTTAACAAGCTAAGATTTCATTTCTACACTTTCAAAAGAGCTCATTATGGGATCCATAGGAAAACAAGTCATACAGGCAAAATCCTGCTGGGTCTGGATTTCCTGATGAAGATGCACTGCAGAGCGCAGTGCTGGGTCCAAGGACACAGCTTCCAGCTCTTTTACACCCAGCAGTTCCAGTGCTGCAGTGTTGGGGTGGGTTTGAGAAGGAGAGCACA
Source organism: Dicrurus megarhynchus (assembly GCA_013399195.1). Classification (NCBI taxonomy): domain Eukaryota; kingdom Metazoa; phylum Chordata; class Aves; order Passeriformes; family Dicruridae; genus Dicrurus; species Dicrurus megarhynchus. The sequence continues at coordinate 330,383 of VXAD01007338.1, forward strand.
AAGGACAATGCTGTCACAAACAGCAAAAAATAGTAGACAACACCTGCACAATACAGGTGAGATCACTCAGAGAGCAGCGGGAGGGGAAGCTCCCAGGAGAAGAACTCTGGGGCAGCGACATTGGTGCTGAAATAAAAGGAGGGTGGAGATGAAAAGCCAGCCCTGGGACCAGGATCCTCAAAGTATCTATATTTCCATGAGCTGGGGAAATTTTCAGTGGGGATTTCTCTCAATATATAAGGGCCAATTTGTGTCCAAGCTCTTGGCTGAAAGGCTTGAGCAAGCCCAAGTTTTGTCTGTGTTTTTTATAATTTGTTTCTTAAAGCACAGCAATCCATCCCAAGGCAACAGTGATGGATTCCTCCTGCAAGCACAGCCTGACACAAAGGGAGCACCCAGGGTGGGTGTCCTCCCAGCTGCAGCCAGCCTGGGGGGACACTCAGGCCCCAGGACAGCCTGGGGTGGGCAGAGCAGGTTAGGCTGGAGATAACCTGAAACACACGTCCAGGTCCATCACAACACCAGGATTTGAATTCATGCCAACAGCTGAGCCATGGTGCTTCAGTGTCCTCCTTCAGCACCACAGGCTGATGCTGAAATCCCAATTTTAAGCGGTTTGACTGAAGCTTATCTAAGGGAACAACTGATGGGGCTGTAGCAGCACTGTGAAGACAAAGCTTGGCTTGGCCATTTCACCTCATTTCACATCAGCTCAGGGGAAAGGCTCATGGTGTGGAGTTCAGGGATCAGCACATGAAAATGGGAAAAATTAATTCTCTCTGGATGATGCTCCCCAGGGATGAGCAGATTCCCTCCAGAAGCCTCACGTCCCACCCAACCTGTGCCATCAACTGGCAGCTACGCCGGCGACTCAGGAAAATGGGGAATTCATGAAAGCATTGACACTTGCCCTTGCTACTGTAACTGTGGCAGGATTTACGGTGTTGTTTTGGAAGGTTTCCTGGAGCTGTGGTCCATCTGTATGGAAACACATCCGGGCTGGTGCGGGCTGCTGCCAGGGAGGGAGGGGAGCTCAGGTCGGGCCGTCTCCTCCCGCTCCCAGGCTCGGTTGCTTTCGAGATGCACGGTGCTCTTCTTTCATCTCTTGGATTCAAATCCACCATAATAAATAAAATTCTTCCTGTCTGAAAGATACATTAATTTTGGTGGTCTCAAAAGTAATGAAAATAAATACTTGACTTGGCATGCGGAGCCCGACTGGAGCGAGGAGCAGAATGTGTGTACTTGGAGCTGTTTTTACAAGAACATAAGCTGTGGAAAAAAGCTTGGCTTTTCGCTCACAGGCTCTCTACGACTGAAGAGAAATAGAGAGACTTGAGAAGTTCAATCAAACAGACAGAAACACTGTCAAATACGAGTTTTCTATCTCGGTTTAAATGCTTTGAAAAGTGCACGTCAAAGCATTGCAGGGAGAGGCACTGTCTGAATCCAGAGGGATGCTCAGGGCAGCCCTGGCACAGCACTGGCTCTGCCGATGGAGAGGTGGCAGGGCTGGCCTGCATCATTTCAGGCCTTTTTAAAACACATATGGGGAAATTGCAACAAAACCAAGGCTTTGTTAAATTAAAACCATTGAATTCCTTAATTAAAACGAACCTCAAACCGCCATTCACTGTGGCTGTGGCTGGAAGAGCCTGGTCGTGGCGCCCTAGGGGTAAGCTGGTGTGTGCTGGTCAAGTTAATAATCTTGGTTCTAACCAGTGCTGGATCCAGCATCCTTCCCTCATGTGGCAGCAGTGGGAAGGGCTGGGAGAATGGGGAATGGCACCCTGGCACAGTGAGATGTGCTCACAGCCAGGCAGGATTGCAGTTGATCCTTCTCCTCCCCAGCACGCGGCCGTGGGCCTTGCTGGCACCCAGGCCTGGGGCTGCCACAGCAGGGGAGTCCTGGGCTCTTGGGGCTGCTCTGTGCACAGCTCAGAGGGAGAATGCCCACTTGTTCTTTGGCTGGTGTTTCTGGTTCTGCACTGGTGTTTCTGGGCCACCTGGGCTGGGTGCGTTCGCACACATGTACACACACATGTACTCATGGAATCACTGAATCACAGAATCGTTAGGGCTGCAAAAGCCCTCCCAGCCCATCCAGTCCCAGCTGTGCCCGATGCCCACCTTGTCCCCAGCCCAGAGCACCGAGTGCCACCTCCAGGAATTCCTTGGACACCTCCAGGAATGGGCACTCCAGACCTCCCTGGGCAGCCCCTGCCAAGGCCTGAGCACCCTTTCCATGGGGAAATTCCTGCTGCTGTCCAACCTGAGCCTCCCCTGGCACATGCCCATACAAACACACACAGCCCCCTCTTGCTTCTGCCCTTCCCATGCCCTGCTGAGGGCAGGGCAGGACATGCCTGGACACTCAAACTTCCCTTCTGCAGCTGGAGTCTGGATCATGGTGTCAGTGCCTGCAACAATGGAGGTTGCTGAAGCTGCTGGTGCAACCACTGACACATCTGACCCCAGCAAGGGTGGCATTGGCACAGGGGGTGGCATTGGCACAGGGGGGTGGCATTGGCACCGGGGGCGGCATTGGCACAGGGCTCCCAGGGTAGCTCTTCCGAAGCAAATGGATGCAGTTGCCCCATCACTAAAAAGCTGAGCCCTTCTCAGGCTTTACTGCTGTTTAGAATGAAAGGGGGTTTCGTAGTCCTGTTCCTCAAATGATGCTTATAATTTGAGCACAGATGAATTGTCTGACATTATCTGTGTGATGAGCTATGGCAAATCATATTTACATTATTCAGAATACAGACAGAAGCTGCTGATGACTTTGGACCACCTCTGACTTGCTAACAATTATCTTTTCCTTTGTCTAAAAGAGATGTGTGCCTCAGGGGGTGTTTGTCTTACTCTGCAGGCTGAATATTCCTGTGGAATATATCCATGTGGCTGCTTGGTAGTACCGTGAGTGATGAAGTACAAAACACACTTCAATAAGCTTTGTAGAAAATATCTGGCATCTAAATGCTGTAGAATGAGAAGGACATTTCAGTAGTGAATTAATGAATTGCATCACAAAGCCAGCTCTGGGGCTGACACAGATATGAATAAAAACCAGCATGTGTGCCTGACAAAGAACCCAATACTGTATAAAATGCTGCAGCATAAAGATGTAAATAAAAAGCACAGCTTATTTTAGATTAAATTAACAGGGAGCCTCAGGAATGCATCCAGAATCTCTTCTCTCTGTTGATGACCCAGATCACTATTGGCAGGTTCTGGGAGGGGAGCTGTGACGAGTGGCACCGACTGTGAAATGCAGAGTCCAGAATCACTCCAGGATGGCTGGAGTGGAAGGTGCCACTCTGGAAGGTCTGTGATGGTGGGGCAGTGCTGCCTGCAGGTTCCTGAGAGAGTCAGACACTGCTGGGTGAGTTCTGTGTTCAGGGCTCATTCTGAGCCCACTGATTTCCCTTCTCTGATGAGACCACGGCAGTCTGGAAGCAGCAGTGCTTCATTCAATGCTCCTGACAGCACTGCGAGCTGTGGTCAATGAGTTGGTATTTTGATAAACAGCACCCGTGCCAGCACCTTTCCAGGTGAAGAAGCACACGCTCAGCGCTTCCCAGGAGCTGCAGCATCCCACTTGGATGCAGAATCCCTGTGATTTCATCTTCAGAAGCTGCTTGGTTTCATTATAACGTTGCTTTGTGCTGGTTGTGTTTTGAAAAGTTGGCTACTGTGATGGACCCAGCCCATGACAGGGTTGAGAAAGGGTCAGTTTAGATACAAAACATCCAGAAAAAGCAGCTGTGGGGCTTGGAGCTGCCTGTGTCAGCTGTTTTAGCACAGGCAGTGCAGCAGGGATGACACAGCCTGCCCAGCACAGGGAAAGAGCTCTTCCCCCAGCCGCACTGGGCAAGGCAGTGACGTGCCTTGTGCCACTGTGACCAGCCAGCCTGAGCAAAGGGATCACTGCTGGAGACCACCCCCAAATCAGGGGCTTTCAGACCCCATCCAGCACCAGGCAGTGTGCCCAAGGACACTGAGGGAGGACATCTCTTACTGGCAGATTATTTGGTTTGGTTGTGCTGGGTTGTGCCTCCTCTTCACCATCTTCTGTCTCCCGAGGATTGCCTCCCAATAGTCCAAAACTGTAAACTACCTTAACAAAAAACAAGCAAAAAGGGGCAAGCCAAGAAATAAAAAATGTATCCATGGTAGTAGAGAGGTGTCAAGTTGTTGAATATGCCACAAAGATTAATTTAAATGCTGGGAGGCACACAGGTTACCCAAAGCCATTGCTCCTTGCTGCAAGGAGCTCGCCTCCTCTTTCCCCTTTCTCACACTGCCTCCCAATCTGCTTGTCCCTGAATGGGTGAGGAGCTTTGGAAGTATAATTTCTAGCAGGCTAATTCAAGATTTCAACAAAGAATTTAGCCCCAATGTTCTGGGTCAGGTAATACTCATTTTTCCTATTTAGCTTTGGGAAGCAGAAGAATTAATCAGGCTGTAAGCACACTGATGCAAAAAAGGCTGGAAAAAATTTAATAAAAGCTACAGTGTTAACAAATACTGAACTAATGACCTTTGATATATGAAGCAAATGCTTCACCCACTAGCCTATACAAGGTTTCATTACCAGCCCTGGGAATTTACAGGTGTTAAATTAGCTGCAAGATAGCTCCCATATTATTGCCTGACTGCAATAGAACATATTGAAAAAGTTAATAAAGAATTGAGCATAGGGGCTGCAGGGTTCAAACAAAACCCACTTACCAGTTCAGTCTGAGGTCTTCATCAAGCTAAATTCCAGCACAAGCCAGGGTTTCGTGTGTAATTGTGCATTCCCTTTCCTCAGGCTGCAGGACAGCACCCATCAGAGGGGCACGTACTGCCAGAGCAAGCGAGAGGCAACACAGAGGCACCTGGAGCTGCCCTTGTCAGGTCTAATCTTGACACATCCCCTCTTTTGGCTTAACCTCTTTACCACAATCAACAGATGAAAATTATTCTAAATGGGAAACCTGGAGTTCCATTTCTGAATCTGTTGCCATCAATCTCTTGGGTAACTGTAGAGATTGAAAATGCTCCCAGACTTCCCAGTCAGCTGTGATCAAAGCACAGCTAACAGCACCATCCCTGCATTTTGCAGTCAGGTATTGAATCCCACACCAAAGGTATTAATGGGAATGGTCTCCCTTTGCCCACTCTTTAGAGTAGCAGAGGAGTAGAGTAGAGTAGAGTAGAGTAGAGTAGAGTAGAGTAGAGTAGAGTAGAGTAGAGTAGAGTAGTTTCCTCTCTTGTAGATAAAATTATATTTAAAAAGTACAATGTATTACACCTGGGGGCAGGAAGGAGAGGTGAAGGGAAGAAGGGGGTGGTTTTTACATAAATGCGACTCTAAAGTGTTACTAATTTTTTTTTCTTAAAACAAGATTTTGTGTATTCAGAAACCCCTTGGGATCACCAAATCCCCAGTTCAAACACTCAATTTCATCTAATAAAATGCATAATTTAACAGTACCAAGTCTTTAATATACATCTCATAAATATTGAAAAACATGGGCTGATGGTGCCATCAGTGGCAGTGCAAATTGCAGTAAAAAGTGGGGGAGAAAAAGCAAAAAAAATAAACCAGGGAAGGAGTTTCAGAAAGCCTTGTTAAAGCCCCAGTGAGTGCTCAGAGCATCCCCAGGCCTGCCTGCTACCCAGACTGTGGTGGCACAGCCCAGTTTTTGTGGTGGGAGCAGAACATTGGGGCAGCTCACACTTCCCCATAGACACTTGCTATGAGAAAGAAGGGTCAAACCAAGAGGCTTTGACAAAGCTGAACAGAAGAAGGAAAGACAACAGACGAAAGGCAGGGTAGGAAGAGTGGATCCACCTGGTTATTCACGTTTTTATGTGTGTGTGTGTGCATGTGTGTGTGAAATCACTTCTCCTAAGGCTGAGTCTGCACCCAGAGCTGGAATGGCTTCACCACCAAAGGCCATGCACTGCTCCAGGGGAGAATCAACCCCTCAGCTGAGCTGGGAATGCAGAGGGGATCACTAAAGTACTGAGCAATTGCAGCTCCAACTTAGGTAGATGAGATCACAAATGAAGGCAAAGGGCTGGGTTAGGAGAGGAGGGGGCAGCCCTGTCCATTTGCTGACATTTGGGTTTACAGACTTCAGAAATTCTCCTTGGTGCTATGGAGAAGTCACATGTTGTTCCACAAACACAGCATTCGTTTTCCATAAACAACAGCCATACAATAATTTTAAAGCTAATTAGCCCATGTGCATCATGCAATGTCCCCCTGTAAAGAGGGGGAAATGTAACAGATGGGAAAATATAATAAAGTAATTTTATGACAGTTGTAATAAGCCAAGAAACTCTAAAATGGCAGCAGATAGAAAACAGGATTATAAAATACATGCATTGTTAGCTGGCACAGAGCTGGCTGGTGAAATCAGAGGACAATAACCAAAATTCCCAAACCCAGCAACCTTTGATTGCCACCCCCCATGCCCCAGTTGCCCCCCAGGGGAGACAGCAGGGTGCCCCCGATTTGTGCGGGGTGCAAGGAAAGCAATAATGAACATCCAAACACTGCTTGCCCTCGGAGAGCTTCCAAGCATGGAGGAACTGTTCTGCATTTGCTATTTCCTGCTGCTCAGGGCTGCCTCGCTGACCCCTCTCCTGGTAAATGAAACACCTCTGGCAGCGCAGTGAGTTTGATTAAAACCCAGAAAATATAGGAGGTAAGACCTTTTCAATAATGCTCCCAAACTGCGCCTGATCCGATGGCCCAGAACGCACCGGAGTCAGGGAAGTGATCACAGAAGAGATGTGCGCTCTCATCCTTGGCTTGCAGTGAAATCACCTCTGGAATGAATCTCAATTGTTTTTCTTAATCTTTCTCCTCTTTTTCTTTTTTGTTTTAGACAAAAGTTCTATATGGTTTTCTCTGGCGGTGCCTCCTGGGGGTTTGCATTTTCTCTGCTCTTTAGCACTGAATCACAGTATCTTACATTTATATGGTACCCAGAGGAACCCCAAGCATGCAGAAATTATAAGCCAAATTTTGCTCTTGGAAGCATGAGCTCAGCTCATACCAAAGTTAATGGGAGGTGAGCACAAACATCTAAAGGGAAGAATTTGCCCTTTCAGACAAAGAGGAATCGTTTCACCCACCACTGAAGTGCAGCTGCCTGTGAGGCAAAACATGGCAAATGGTTAAAGGTTCAGACCTTGGAGGTGCTGATCTCTATCAGCTCTTGAAGACAGCGAGACCTAAGGCTAGTCAACACCCCAGCAGGGTGCTGAGCTGGGTTTCAATTGTCTCGAGGCACTGTCTCATCAATACACAACTTTCTTGGCTTTTATGGGCTAAAAATTAAAGGGCTCTTAAAATTAACTTTCTTTGTTTCTATTTTGAACCGACTTGGACTTTTCAACTTGAAACATTTCATTTCAGGGCTTTTTAAGGCCAAGATTTGCAGACTGGGAAGCCTGAATGGAGCCCTTGGGCGCTGGTGCAGAAACCACCACGGCAGGAAGCTATGCTTGTTCTGTTTGCAGCTCCGATGGCAGAGTTATTTGCACATTCAGGAATTATACATCAATTTGTTTTTCTTGCTCTAAAGACCCTCGGGTGGCACAGACAGTTCATTGGAGAGGGTGTTTAAGTTCCCTTCACTGGCACAAGCTAGGGTGTCAGGTTAGATGACAGCGGCCCGTGGCACATCCAGCTGCCTGAAGTACTCCCTGCCTTTCCTCCACTACCTGATGGCTCTGACAAGTCCTGAGACAGATGATGGGTTTAAATCCAGAGTCCAGCACACCAAATAGCAAAGAAGAAATTCCCTTCCCATGCTCTTGTTTTCCTTTGGTTTTGCTAGAAATGGCTGAATTTTCAACTGCTCTGCCTGAGCTCTTTTTTGGATAACCCACCCCCAAGATGCAATCCAGATGTGTAGCCAAGTGCCTTAAACCTCTGAACTGACTAAACCAAGTTATATAAAATCTTCTGAGTTTGCAAAATTGAGTTGGGAGTCTCGAGAAAACAGGCGTGCTTAGGGGATTTCCAGCGCTTCCTCCTCCTCCTCCTCAGGCTGGCAGTATCACAGAGCAGCCTCTTCCCGTGGCGTTCTGGCACTTGGGGGCTCCATCCCAGCCAGAACAGTCATTTGCAAAGGTGCCCAAAGTTAAAAAAATTATGGGGAAGAAATATTATTTGGCCTCTTCAGAGCACAGAAGGCTTCTTTGAAGCACAGGACAAACTGATGGCTTATCACCCAGGCAGGTTCTGCTATCCCCGACTCCTTGGGTGATGGTTCAATCACAGACCTCTGTGCAGAGCCAAGCACTGCAGGGACCTGAAAGTGAGTCCAGAAGGCTTTTTTTCCTTCCTGTTTCACTACTGGAAGGGCTTTAACCAAAAGCTAAGAGCCATATTGAAGGAAAATTGGAATAAGGAGCCAGGACCAACTCTCACAAAAGTCCTTCCACTCTTCATTAGTGTAATTAACACCCTGAGGGCAAACCTAGGTTTTGGGAGCACCTGAAGGAAGCCTGAAGGTTGCAATTCACAGCCATTCAAATACCCAGTGGCATTTGCTACGATGGTTTTGCACTTGCTAAATACAAATGTAGCTCCATTCGCATTTCCAGAGGAGCTCTGCATCTCTCCAAACTCACTGTTGAACTCCAAAACTCAGAATAAACCAGGAGCCAGATTACCTAATAAATAAAGGAGCTGCATCCACTCCCCATCCCCCTGTCTGGACTCTGTGAGCACAAAATACCCGTCTGTGTTCCGAGGGAAGATGTTCAAACTCAAGTGCTCTAAACTTCACTGGCTAAGGCGTATCAGCAGTGCCTGGTAACTGGCCTCAGGACTGCTGCCAAACCAGTGCAAATCCACAGGAACTCTTTTAGCTCAGATCCTAGGGCTGGGATGAATGGGAGCGTGCGTGCATGCACACACACGGGGCTGCTGTGGCTTGGCAGATGAGCAGCAACTCATTAAGTTGCAATAACTCAATCACCCACTATCATCCCAATCTCGAGTCCCTAACGCACTGGGGTGGTTTTTTCAAAGGCTGGGGAGTGCTCACAGGTCCCAAGGGCAGCGATGGGGTTTGCAGGTGCTCCAGCCCTCTGAAGATCAAGGGGTTTGTGCAGATGGGTAAATCCAGCCCTGTGCCCAGCTCGGGCCAGCCAGGCCCCGGTCCCCCCAGCCTTTGGCACCGGGAGCAGCCCGTGCCTGGGGAGAAGGGATGAGCATTGTACAGCACAAAGAAACAGGCTGGGGTTTGCATGAGGAAATGCAATACTTGCCCAAATCATGGGGGATGGGGCGGGGAGGGCTCGGGAGGGGGAGCGCCTGACCTCGGTGTGACTCCGCAAACCCTAATGTCTATTTATCGTTGTCATTCTTACTCTTTAGGCTTCCAAATGCAATGAACCAGTTTCCCTGAGATCATGTTTTAAATATACTGCCCCGGGGCTACTCTTTAAAATTCAAAACATTGGAGGACACACAGGGAGGGCGTTTCGAATCATTTTTGACAAGCAGAAATTCTCCTTGACAACCTGAAAGGTGAGCGCTGGGAAGCCCTGAACCCCACACACGGTGCAGCACAGCATTGGAACAAGACCACAAAAATGCAGTTTTCTTGTAAGACACTGCCTTTTCATCTGCACAATTTGCCAGCAAATCTGAACCACGTTGCCGAAGGTTTAGATGTCGGATAACCCCTCTGAAGGAGAGGAGGCGGCAGGGGAGCTCTGCTGTGCACAGCCTGCTTCAGCAACCGCAGAGCTGATGGTGCCGAGGTCCAGAAAGACACAAAGCAAGCCAGGGAAGGGCTCAGCAGATGGACACTGCCCCTTCCCACCTCATGCACTGGCTGTCCAGCCTCTCAGACTCAAAGGAACAATCCAGGCAGATGGTGGGCTGTGCCCTCCCATCAGAGCCCTGTGGCTGCGCTCCTCCCCATTTGGGGCAAAGGCAAACTAGCACAGTTTAAAGCCCTGATTTCAGAGCTCAATCAAAGCTCTGCGTCTCTGCCAGCAGCCATCCCAGTGGACGGACCATATACCATTAAGTGCTGCTCACTTGCCCTCTAAAAGGGAGAAAATAACTTAAAAAAAAAAAAAAAAGCTGTCAGGAGTTATATTACCTGCAACAGCTGAATTTAATTAGTACAGCAATCACAACAAATATTTAAAAGGTCTAAAAAGCTGTGAAGGGAAATTTTCTTTCCTAGCAGAGACCTGTGCCTCGCGTGCGTGGTGCAGGACAGAGCTGCCGTGAATGACTCATGTTGGAGACACTTCACACAGCTGTGGGTTTTTGCAATCATGGCATGAGCTGGAGTATGGAGACGGGACATGGAGATTTTGGTACAAATCAGAATTTCCTCATCCTGTTGCCCACCCTTTCCAACCACTGGCCTGTGCCTGGATGTGTGGGCTGTTGGTGCTCTGTGTGCTCCAGTCACTGCAACCCCTCCCTTGGCTCTGCCTCCAGATGGGAGGGGAGTTCTTCCTCTGATAAAACCTGAAAAACACCAGCAGCAATAAGGAGAGGGTGGAAGTTTTGCTGCTCAAGGCCCAAGAGCAGTGCAGCAGCCACCAGGGAGATACCAGCCAGGACAGGGGCAGCTGGGTCATTTCTGCCCCAGCACTGGGCTTCAGATGGGGCAGGTGGAGAGACTGTGCATCCCTTTCCCCAGCACTCAGCCTGGATCAGGTGGAAAACAAAGATGTTTGGCCAGTCAGGTGACACCAACACCTTTAGCCTTACCAGGTTTCCATAGTGTGTGTATTTACTGGAGCCTTAGAGATCAAGGATAATGACTTTCTCCGAGGGATGGGCGCAGAAGGCAACAGCCTTGGCATCCCTTAGAAACCTCATGGTAGGAAAGTATCTCTGGTGGAGAAAGGGTCCCACAGCCCTGGAACTCAGGTGACGTGGGTTGTGGCACTGTCCCAAAATGTGAACTTGGAGCATCCAAAGAGTTCATTTGTGGTGCCAGAATGGTTTTGTAGCCCCAAAATAGCCCAAAACCTTCTTCAGCCCACTAGGTTACTCCTCTTCATGTGAGCTTGCTCCTGTGTCCATGGCCATTGGAAAGGGCCAATGATCGTGGCCATCCTTACTGGTGCTGGGTGCCCAGAGCAGTCCTGGCAGGGCCCTTGCGTCCACAGGTACTTTCTCTTTCCCTGCGAAGCCACAGAGCACCTTCTGCTAAATCATAACCAGGACCATGAATTACAGGGGTTAGGGAGAGGTGTTCCTGTGTGAGGAGCATCAGACAACGAGCCTAGTTCATCACGCACTACCTCACCCTCCCAGCTCTGTGGGAGCCCTGACAGGAGCTCCTGTCAGAGCAGAGGGGCTGCAGCAGGGTGAGATGTTGGTGCAGGCAGCAGTTCTAGAAAGAGCTGCTCACTGGGCTGAGTGTCAGCAGTGAAAGATGAGCTTTGCATCCCCTCCCAGAGCAGAGATGGAAACACAGACTTGAGAGAAAGGCCAAGCACATAGGCTGGCTGCCCCGGCAAGGAGCAGGGATATTTACTGGCCTGGGGATGATAAAAATGAAAATAGCTCCATGTCTGAGAACCAGGAGAAATAAATAGTGTGAGTACTGAAGGCAGCGCAGCCTGGGAGTATCTGGTGTTGCTCACCCACCTCTTCCAGTGACCACCACGTCCATGGACAGCACCTCTGGCTCGGCAGTGAGCTCTGCCAGGTCCCTGTGTGGGACCAAGGGGAGCCCAGGTCTCTGGGGTGAGTGTGTTCCTGCATGGCCTGTCTCTCTGGGATGGATTCCTCCCCAGGGCTGTGCTCCCAGGGCCTCCTCTGGGCATCCAGAGAAGTTTGCTTTATCTCCTGGGGATGGGATGAGGCTTCAAGGAACTGAGATCCCTTGGAGAGAGGAATGAGTGCAGTTTGCAAGCTCCAGGCCAGCTCCCCTGCCAGTGAGTCCCTGGGAAGCCACCTGATCCTGCCATGGCTTAATACAATTTCTCTGCTTATCACCAGTTTTCGATGCCTCTTGTGGAACACGAGGGAAGGACAGCAGAGACTAAACCTGCCCAGCCAGGGCTGGCAGAGCAGCAGAAAGCTGAATAGAGCCCCAGAATCTGCACAGGGACCCCTTGGTCACACGTGTCCATTCCATCACCTCGCAGCCCATCCAAACTCACTGCCTGCCCTCTGCCAATACCCTTCTGAGGTGGAGAGGGAGAAGAGCCTGGAGCCAAACACGAAGTCTGGAGCACTTGCTCTCCTGGGGGAATAAGAGCAGCCCTCTGCCAGGCCAGGCAGGTCAAGGCCACAGGGCTTTTTCACAGAAGATCTTAGAGGGGGAGAGAGACCCTAAAGCTCCCCGTGAGTCCAGGCAGGGCTGAATCTCCTGCCTGCAGGTATGACAGCAAGTCCAAAATTTGCCATTTGCACATTCCCAGTGCCTTTCCCTTCATGAATTTGAGGTTTTTCTGTGCAGGGAAGAGACAACACAGACTCTGAGTTCTTTCAGCTAGAGGCAATCCCTTGAGAGCAAAAGAAAATGCACTTTGAGCTCTGAGCCCCCAAAATGTCACTTTGTGGGCAGGGTGACCCTGTGCCACCAGGACATGCAGGGCTCCAGCTGGTGCCACATTGCACGTGCAGGAAAAAGGGCATTTCCCTGCCACGTGGGTGATGAGATGCTGGGCACTGCCTGATGGACAGCTGGGGCAAGGACCTCGGTGGTCCAAATCCGTCCCAAGATGAGAGTTGGGGTCACGTGCAGAAATGGAAGGGAAAGGAGCTCTTTTCCTGCCCTCCTGTTCTATTTTAAGGACAGTCTATGACACAGTATGTGATTTAACATTATTTACATACCAAAAAATGGAGGGAGTATAAAAGAGTCCTCTGTCTGGGGAGGAATCCTGCTAAAAAAGGAACCAGAGCGGGGCAAAAGAACTACAGAAATAGTTAAACATGCCACAGTTTGGTGCAGCTTGGCTCTGCTCACAGCCAACACATGGGAACTCTGGGCAAACCCATATTGCACTAGTTACAGGCCCGTCTTGTAGACTTAGAGATGGAAAAGGCTTATTAGGTCATTGAGTCCATCCCACCTGCCAGTGAAGGATTGTTCCCCGCAGAATTTCCTCTACTGGTTTGTACAGTCCAATTTTAAATGATCCAAGCGATGTGGTCTCAGTGACTTCCTTGGGGAGACTCTTGCACAGATATATTTTGTTTGACTCAATCCTTTAAATGGTTAACCCTTTTCTTTCCCGTTTGTCTTGCATTTTTCATTCTATGTTTCCACTCTCTGAAGCATGGAAAGTTTCATTTTCTGTTTCCCTTGTCCTGTACTTACACAGTTGTGGCTGTACACCATTGCTGCTGTCTGCTCTGAAACACAGCATCACCCCAATGGCTAAAAACACGACAACAATGCATTGCAAAAAAACCCCAAATTTGCTTTAACAAGCATGTATTTTTGTATGCAAACAAGCTCCTCAAAGCCATGAATCATTCAGGACATTCCAGCACAACATAATATAAGCATAACATATCCCATGGATGCTCCAGTACGTTCCTGTTTGGTGGAAAATCAACCAGTTTCTAGCTCAATGCATTTCATTTTCACTGTTAGGATGTAAAGCCAGTACAGTTCAGTGCTCAATAAAGGTATTGAACACTGGCAAGTCATCTCAGACTATCCCTGTTGCTTTGGCACCTAGGGACAAAATTTAACCCAGGGACAAGCCTGGTTTATATTTTGTCCATCTCAGTGGAAGTGATAATATAATAATAATTCTAGGTAACCAGGCTTGAGCTAGCTATCAAGAACAGAAAAATCCTGACCTGGCTCTTCATTGCTTCTGTCTTTCTCTAATTGCTTCTTTTGGCATTTCACTGAGAAGTGCACCACAAGTACTGAGCAATAGTGTCAGCTCACAGAGCTGCTTCTGTCGCTGACACAACCCCGCTCTCGCAGCACGTGGGAAATCAGAGTCCTGCTGCCAAGATGAAGGAAGGGACTGACACAGGACTCTTGAATGGAGCCTTTGGGGTGTTTTGCTTCACACTGCAAAATGCAAAGAAGTCCAGGACATGCAGCTCTGTGACTTCAGGAGTGACAGAAGGAATACAGGCAAAGAAGGAATACAGACAAGGAGGATGATGTGCAGGTTACAGAGCAGTGTCCGTCCCTGCAACACCGAGAATATAACAGAAGGTGTTGCAGTACCTTGTTGGTTTCCCACAAATCAAAGGCCAGAGTTTGCTCCACCAATCTCCTAATCCATGGGCATTATAGACATTGTGCAATTTCCTTTCTAGAAAGGAAATCTGCACAGATGAAGGTAGCACATTTTATCAGACAAACTGATGCAGATGAGAGCAACCTGCCAAGCCTTGGGGTCTAGAGGATATGTAAGACACTGTGTCTTACAAGCTTGGGTTTTTTCCCCCAGCCCATTGTGATGGGAACACAATTGCTGATGCTTTGGGGGGCTCTTTGCCCTTGCACAAAAAGCAAACATGTCCTTCCCGTTCAGTCACTTCTTCCTGTAGGTGAGCATCAACACGAGAAGCAGAGGAAAACCCCCAAGGGAGGCAGCCTGGAGCATGTGCTCTCTCCAAGGATCTGCAGTCTGGTTTATGTTTTAGATCTCTGTAATTCATGTGGAAAACTCACACCATGAACAGCTCTGGGCTGGTCTTTGGGTTTATGGATATAAAGAGTTTGGGGAGGTTGGGCAAGAGATCAACCAGCACTGGACCTGGCACAGGAGCACCAGTGTGACTGTGCAAGCCCTGAGCACTGCACCAGGGTAATTCCTGCTGTGCACAAACACACGCTTAGCACAACCCCCTTCACACCAATCAGATGGTCTAGCACAGCCTGGGCTGCAGAGTCCTGGGGAAAAGCACCTGAGCAGAGCAGGGGATGGCTCCCACTTCAAGCAGCACTGTCTGTAGGGTTTGGTGACCCGACCAAGGGAGCACTGGCACGGTCATTATGAACCTGAATCCACCCCTGCCAGACACTGACCTACAGCAAAAGGCTGCAGGAAGGATGGAATTAAAGTGCTGTGGAACTTGCATGAAAAACAAGAGGTGGCAGAAGCAATCTAATAACTGGGGCAGCCAGGTGGTTAATCATGGTCAGACAGTAACTCCAGATCAGTGCATTCAGCCAGATTTTTCCCCACTCAGGGCTAGTGTTGATAAGGTGAGCGAGGTTTGGTCTGTTCAGTGAGGCCATCACTGCCTGTCTCCTGCGTGAAACCCTCTGGACACACATCATGGTCACAGTGGCACCTTGTCGTGCCAATACAGTCCCTGAGACACCCACACTTGCCCACCTCTTCCAGAGGCAGAGAGACAGGAAGTTTCCAGGACAGACCCTGCCGGGATCCAGACAAGGGAATTTTAATATCAGACAAGTTATATTCCTCAGACATAATATACATGTATTTATATACATACTAATATGTTTAGATTTTGTTGCTGCTGTTGCTTTTGAGACCTTTTCCCCAGGCAGCTGTTGATCAAACACTGGAGGTGTCATGCCTAAAGACAGCTTTAGTTCCTGGGCATTTCAATGAATATTTTAACTGCTTCCCAGCAGCAACCCCGATCAATTCATCCCATGCTGATTTAGTTGGTGGAAATAATGTTCCTCACGTGACGAAGAAGCTACTCTGATGACCACCTCTGGGCTTTGTTTTCTTTACCAGTGGCACAGTAACTCAGAAGGGTGGGGAAGCAGAGGCTTTACATGGCCTGTGCCTCATGTCCTGCAAGGACCATCTCAGCTGATCCCCCATGGCTGATCCCATCCCTGCTGGTGCTTCTCTGCCTTAGGGCTGGGTCGTGCTCAGCCATGACTTTGTGTGAAAGGTGGTTTCTCACTCAAGGTAAGCAGAAGAAAATCAGCAGAAACCACAGCCTTCCGCTGGTTTTTGTTTGTTTCTTTGTTTGGCAACTCCCAAACCACAGAGCCTATATTTAGAGGGAGGATCAGGAAGCGGTGCAGAGGGAAAGCTGGAAGGTAGGTGTAGGTGAGAGGCAGGTAGGGGAGGGGACTCCCAGGTGGAAATGAAAAACCAGGCAGGAGCCAGACTTGGCAAGAGCGAGCTCAGCACCAGCGAGGAGCTGGCCCTGGCTGCCAGCAGGGTTGGGAGAGGAGCAGAGGCATTGCAGGAGAGATGCCGGGCGGAGAAGGGAGAGGGGAGATGAGGTCAGGGAGGTACTGGTGGGTGGAGTGGGTCCCGTGAGGGAAGTCACATCCAAGAGTGCAATTTTATATAAGCCAGAGAGAGTGATGAATTATCCTGTTTAGTGCAGCACAGATAGCAGAGAAGGAGGCTGAGGCTGTCTCTGACTCAGGTTTCCTTATTCTGAGCTTTCTAAAAGATCACCTTTTACTGCCTTGTCTACAGCCAAACAGATAAATAACCCCGTGCCTCTCCCCCAGGCTGCCTTATCGTAAGGCTGTGAGTAAGCCTTGGTGCCTGGATCCAAATCCACACTCCCAGCCTCCCGGGATGTCCATCACGCTATTCCATTCAGACCCACATGCATCCTCAGGACTGAGCATTCCCCACCAGGGGCTGTTCCATAAACCCCACACCACTTTCCACAGGAGACCTTCGAGGTGTTCTTCAGAGAGGCCTGCTACAGTCAGTGGTGACCCCATGGGCTGCCGTGAGCTAAACACTCAGAGGAGGTGTCCAGCAGATGAAAGGAGTTCCTCAGGTGTGGCAGGATCCTTCCAGACTTCAGATGCAGTTATTGATCAGTAATTAATTCCATCACCTAGTGATAGTGGTGACCCAGGCAGGGACCAGTTGTTGGGCATTGAGCAGACCAAACCTGCCACCAAGAACCGAACACTGCTGAGCTCCCCACGGTTCCATCTGGGAACACAACAGCTCTCCCCACCTTCCCCGAGCCCTCCTGGTTCCACCCAAAGCAGAGTCTGCTTTAAAGCACTGATTCTATGATTCTATACCAGAGCAGCTCACTAGAGAGGGCAGGAAGGGCTGAGTCAGACCTGTGCTTCCTTGCTCCACCAAACTCCAGAGGTTTCAGCATGGCTCCTCAGGTGTTAAGTACCCAGAAGTCAATGCCCTCACATGTAACGCAGCACGACAAGTGGGGATGACAAACCAGTGGATGAAAAGCGGGTTGCTCCTACACTGCATGTGATGAAATGAGTAATGCATTGATAAAATCCACCACCCTTCAGGTGGAAGGTACCACCCTTGAGCTGAGATGCAGTAGCAGCAACTTGGCCCCTCCTAGAAGCAATATGGGATGGTACCAGGCCTCGGGGTGCAGACCACCAGGCACCATAAGCCATAAGGAGCTCCTGACCTGACGCAGAGAAGGACCAAATATTCTCCATCATTTCCAAAGGAAACAGCAGAGTCAGCACAATCCCACCTACACCCAGGCTCCGGTGAGTCAGCTCCAGATTGGAAAATCCCATTACCACCCATGGAAACCTGGTCAAACAACGTCCCAGATCACGCAGGGACTGCATGGGAGCCCGGGCTGCTGCAGCGCCTCTGCACTTACGGACTGTGCCTGCCTGGGTCACGCAGAGGCTTCCCAAAGCTCCTGAATCCACCCAACTCAGTAATGCAACTTCTTGGCCCAGCCAGGCTTTGAAGGAGAGTGCTCGGCACCACCTACAACCAGGCTGGCTCTGAAATTGGGGAATTTGGGGCTGCTGCAGAGTGCGCCGTGGAAATACCGAACATACCATGAGAAGTGTTCTGCATCTCAGCACTCGCTTGGCTGGAGGTAGAACTCTTCCCAGAGCAAGTATTCTAGGCTTGCATATAAATTAAAGCTCATAAATCAGTGGAGAAAAAATCTTCTCTATGGAAATGGCCAACTTGTTAGAAGGGAGTTAAAGGCTGCAGACGGTTTCAAGGGAGCCTTCCTGGCTGTCAAGAAAGCACGAGGCAGCAGAGTTGTTTGGGTTGGGAGCACGAGTTGGATTTTTCTCCCCTCTTTTGAGGACAATGAAATGTAACAGCTTTCCTTCCCCTCTGAGCTGCTCTGAGCGGCCTGAGCTGGGAGACAACAGCACAGATACCATCTCTGGAAATCATGAAGTGGCTGAAGAATGGCTGAATAACTAAATAAAGCCCTCTGTGTTTTCTTTAGCAAGTAAAGAAAATACTTTTAGCATTTTAGTGTGACTTTTGGGGTCAAGGGGGAATCTCAAGTCCAAATACAACAAACTGGTGTGGAAATTACTGCCAAGAGTCTGATAGGCTGGGAGCTTGCCTTGAGGCTCAGATGAGAGAATACCACTCACAGGCTGAGCTTGAGGTTTTGCTCAGATCATGGGAATGTTGGACTTCCTGGAGGCGCTTGCTTTTAAAAAGTTGAGTGTCCCTCAGCAGCCCATGGGAAGGGCAGGTACTGAGCTCCAGTGCTCCCTGAAGATGGAGAACACCCTGGGAATGGTGGCAGGTCTTCATGTCCAGCAGCACGTCCAGGACACCAAGCACAGAGTCACTGTTCTGCCATCAACAAATGCTCCCCTGACACAAAACACATCTTCCCCTTGGGATTCTCAGGTCCACTTCAGAACACCTGAAAATGAAGTGGTCCCAAAGTGTTCACCATGGGACAGCGCCGAGCAGCTCGGCCCAGCACCCAGTACAGACCATCGCCTCTGTGGCAGCCCAGTACATCTCTGGTTTGTGAAATTCTTCTGGGAAATAGGTGTTCAGCATGAGGTGGTGGATCAGGGTCACAGAACGCATTACAGGGAGAGTCAGGACCAAACTCACACTCAGGGGCTGTGGAGAGGGAGATCCATGGAGGCTGAATATTTTTTGACTGCAGTTTCTGATTCTCATCTTGTTTTTGAAAAACCATTCTGCTTTCATCAGTCTCTTCCCCAAACAAGGGCTTTCAGATTTCCTTCTTTGTGCCATGATGAGAGCAGCAGCAGCTGGGACAGTGTCTAAGGGAACATATTAGCAATGACTCCAGAGAGATGTGAGCTGGGAGGAACGACAAGGCTCAATAAAGAAACAGGAAAAGAAGAATTCCTATTTCTCAGCTTCCTGATTTTTGATGCATTTACTACTGGAATTGCCATTTCTCCACATCCTAAAAGTTCTAGCCTTTGTTTGGCTTGTGCTGTTAATTCCAGTGCTATAGTATGAATAAAGTAAATATTAGTAATTCTAGCTTCTAATACACATTGAATAGGTTTTTGAAGAGGATTCTTTTTTTGCTTAGGTAGTAAATTAATATTTGCATTAGTACATCCAACAGAGGCATGTCAGACCTGGTTCCAGTTTCATTTACCCTGTCTGTCTTAATCAGCCTGGGCGGAACAACCCTGGTACCATGAAGAGCAGAACAGCACACCAGGAGCATCACGTTTATTTCTTAAGCTAACAGTGGCACTGCTAGAGCCATGAGAGGCTTTTGTTAGCCCAATATAGCTGGAGAAACAGACAAGCTTTCAAGTGTACAAGGGCTTCTTCTTCTTTCCTGGTATCATCACAGTCAGCCTAATAAAAGCCATTACCTCTCTCTTCAAAATGGTCTTTGTTATTCATGACGTTCAGTCAAATCAAAAGGAGATTACAATAAATAGCATGTGGTTTTTGTCTTATTTTCTTCTCTTTCATTACTATGTGTGCAAGTGGGGAGCACCAAGGAGTCCCAGAGAATTGCCTGTGCCTCTTCTGGTGTAGAGCCTCATCAGGAGCCCTTCTGCTCCCAGAGCCAGCCAGCACCTGACACACCGTGTCCCAGGGACCACGGCACAGCCTCCCAGGGAGCCCTGGGCAAAGGATGCCCTGCATCTGCTCTGCTCACAGGCACTTCCAGCCACCTCAGGCTTGGCTGAAGCAGCTCTCCTAAACCCCAACACATCTGCTGGCTTAGAGGCACCACAGTAAAGTAGCCTAACAAACCAAAGCAATTGGTTTTAATAAGAATCTTGGCTTGTTTTGACAATGCACTGAATCTTCATGTTGGCACCACAAATGTTTTTTTAGGAAAATGTATGCATCTTTGCAGCACTCAGCAACTAAATCCCCTCTTCTCTTCATGGAAAGGGTTTCCTGGCTATCCGCTTTCTAATGGATTCCAAGTCCCTCGCAGCTGTTTGTTGTCTGGGCTGGAAATACTTTCACATGGAGCTCATTGTGCCCCCGTCGTGTGCTGTGTGCGGGCTGGAGCAGGGCACGAGGGCACACCCCGTGCCCCCTGAGCTTCCCCGTGTGCTCCCAAGGTGTGCAGGGCCGTGCAGGGATCACGGAGCTCCCGCGTGGAGCAGAGGTGTTTGCCACGGCTGCGGGAGCGGCCGTCTCCTGCTCCCGGCCCTGTTACAGGCAGTAGCAAAACTCCCGGAGTTCAAAGGCATTTCATGCTCACTGAGCGTTTTTCAGCAAGAAATCTGAGATTAAATAAACTTGAATCCTCTCTGAGGAGAAAGCAGAAGATGGAGGGCGAGGAGCTGGCTCTCAGCTGCACAGCACGATCCCGGTGTACCTTGGAAAACTCCCAGGTGAGGTGCACCTCAAACCCAAGTCTGGCCAGGGCATTGCACTGCGGGGCCAGGTTTGTGCCTGCTGGCAGCACTGTGGATGTCAGTGTGCCCGTGCCACGGCTGCCAACCTGCTGCACACCTCAGAGGCACCCGAGGTGCTTTCTAGCCTTTTGTCCCAGGGGATTGCTGAGGGTAGGATTTACAGTGGATTCACATCTTTTCTCTCTTTTCATCCACAAAAGGTGACAAGTTAGCTTGTCACCAACAGAAGTATTCAGCTTTAGTGAGTACAGGCATGAGACCCAGCCTCTCTGGGAAGAGCTGAGCTGTTCATTAGCAGAAGGCCATGTTCCCCCCTTGTACTAAAGAAATAGGGCCCTGGGCACATCAGCAGCGTGGACTAAAAGGTGCCTCTGAGCGTTGCTCATCCAGGATTCAGAGAGGACAAAAAAATCCAACAGTTTGATGTTTTCTCTCTCCCTAACACCTCGGCCTCTGTGGGAAAAAGAAAATATTTGTGTCCCATCACTGACTGCAATGCCATTCCCACAGATGAGGGCTGTTTGTGCAGTGCCAGCTGATGGAGCAAGCTGGAAGTGCCTGTCCTGGGCACCCCCCACGCCTGAGCCCCAGCCAGCAGCTGAGTGCAGGTGAGCTGGGAGCTTTCACTCCGCAGTGAGACCATTCCCCAGAGCTGGGGTAAGACGTAATTCCTGGCTGGGATCACCATCACCAGGCTCCAAATGGTGCTGGTGCTCCTGCAGCAGCGCAGATGTGTCCAGGGCATGGAGACCTCCACTCCAGCGTGCTTCAGAGCTTAACTCCCATTGGCTTCCTGAGACAGACACATAACACCACTGAGGATCTGGGCCCAGTGTGGTTTGGAAAATCCTGCTAGATACCATTCCTCATCTTTAGGTGGCTAAATACTTCTGAAATCCCATCCCAAACACCCTCAGAGACTTTGGATAGTCTGCACATAAGTCTTTCCTGGGCTGCCCAGTTGAAGGTCGCTGTGGCTTTCCTGGAAAAACTTTCCAGGTTAGATCCTTGAAAAAGCCATGGAACTCTCGAGCTGAGAACGCCGCAGTGGCAATTAGCACATCTTCTCTGCTGTAGACAAGACGAGTCCAGGACAGATCTGAAAGCCTGAGAGACAGACATACAAGAGTGTTATGTCCTCTGTCTGAGAGCTGAATTCCAGGGAGGGTGGAAACAGCAATGTAGGACAGCTGTGAGTATGCTTAGTATTAATATCAAATATAATGGTAATTCAAAACAGAGTCGTTTGGTACAGATCTGAACTGCACGAGCCAAGTTATGAAATTATATTAGCAGCTGGATCTGAGGAGCAGCTGAGACTAAGCTGGCCAGCAATTGCCATATGTCTCATCTGCAGAGAATATTTAAATAAGTAAACACAATGAGTTAATAAATACATGAAATAGCTTTGCAAGATAAGCACCTAGTGGTGGGGTAGGTTGTCAGAACAATCACATCGAGGGGAAACCGTGAAAGGGAAACGTTTATATGGCACAATACTGGATATTTTTTGAGTATTCAATTGACTGAACATCATAACCCAGAATGGTGAACATTTATGATGATCCTTGTCTGCTGGCAGGTGAGAGGATCCTGTTGCCATTGCCAAAGCCTTAACTCATCTTGGAAACATAAGCTGAAACCTTTTAAAGACCTTCTAGCTACATCCCTGTGTAGGCAGAAGGGACTATCATTTTAACAGCATCAAAGGTATAGAAAGTCATGCTGCTTTCCAGTAATTCCCTGATAACACCTAGAGGGTGAAACAAACCTGCTGGTGGTCTAGTCTGAACTGGAGGGGAAAAAAAATGCTAAACACTGATTCTGGGAAAGAAACTACTCCTTAAAAACAAGCCAGACAGATCCAGTGTCCTGAATTCATCTTAATTTGTGCCTGTACCTAAATGTCTCCAGCGAGGACTTAACCTGCAGAGGATTTCAGGATTTGACCCAAGAGAAGCTCTTGAGGGACCACCAGAGTTCAGGGCTTTTGTTAAGAAATCTCTCCCCCTTGAGCAGCAGATCGAGGGCTTGAGCATGAGGTCAATGGCATCCAATTGCTCCACATCCACAGGCTCCCAAACACATCCAACCCCCTGAGCAGCTCACTCGGACTCTGAATCACATTCTTTTATTGACAGAGGACAGAGAATATTAATTGCATACCAAGGACATTTTTGCATAGAATTTTTTTGTAATCTCAGCATCTCCCTGGAAGATGTCAGCAATTTGATTCTGATAGGCTCTGGCAATGCATGGTGCTATCAGTTTATCAGCCTCAGCTTTTTTGCTTTGGGTGGCACAAAATGTTACTGAAAATTAACACTGCTATAACAATAGGTGCTCAAAGTGATATTTGCAGTCATTTGAGAAAAGTTCAAAGCCCAAATTTATTTTGGCTCCCTAAACTAGAACACATAACACTGTTTTAATTTAGAACAGGACCTCGCTTCAGTTCTTGCATGGGTGGGTTCAAACAGGACCGACCATCTCAAAGATGCACAAGCTGGATCCTCCTGACTTCGTTCTTGTTCACTCTCCTTTTATGCAGGATAGGATAAATTGGGCCATTCAGTAGAATCAAACCACATCCATTCAGGTTTCCTGGGGTTTATTTCCAACAGGTGTAAAATCCCTGGTTTAACATAAAGCAGCAGCGCCTCTCCATCAAATCTTCCACCAGTGAGAAAGGTTTACTCCATGAGGGCATAGAGCTGTGTAAAGACCTGATACACGAAGGTAGGTCTCACCAACTACCAATATTGCTTCTTCCTTGCCTCTTGCAAGTAATTAATGAACAAAATTAAATTTTATAGAGGCTGGTTGTGACGTGTAGAAGATTAAATGGTTGTGATGCTTAGAGGATAAATGCTTTAGGATTCAGTCTGACTGGTAGAAGCTGCACAAATAAATTCAGCTGCACCCCATCATCCTCTCCCCATTTTGCTCCCTCATGGGCAGGTGAGGCAGAAGAGCTCTGCACCGTGGGGCTGTGCTTGGGTTCACTCTACCTTCCCACCTCTCTTAGCCCTGAGCCAATTACATGAAAGCCCCGTACGCCCAACAACAGCCCTCAAAGGTAATTTGCACTTTCACAGCCTGGTTTGAAGTTGCAAAGCACATTGAGGGATTTTGTTAACGATACGGACAGGTATAAAATATATGCCAGTGCATGAAACAGGAGAGTGAAATGGCTCAAACCAACCAGACGGAGCAGTCAGCCCAAGAGCACAAGCACAGAAATATGATGGGTATGAAATCATTGGGAGCCAATCAGTAAGCTCCAACTTCTAAAGCAATTTCATAATTGAGTAATGGGACACAGCAGGGTCTGAACTATTGTGTATTATAATCTGAATGGAATGCTGTGAGAAGGCTGGAGCAATCTGATCGCACCGAGCCCTCGCTCACCAGAAATGCCTTTGACATATTTCCTTAAAGCGCAGCAACGAGAGCGGGGTAACTGCTTGTTAATGACACCCTGATGGGTTGTCTGCAGCACTGAAACTGAGATAGCATAGATTGGAAAGCATGTGCCTCTCCTTGGCTGGAGTTAACACAGCAGCCCCCACAGACTGCCCACCCACTGCAGCCTTAATCGCCGGCGTGCCTGTACAATCACCAGTTTCACTTCACTACATATTTCCTCCCCCAGAACTTCGCTCATAAAACAAGAGGCGCTCATAATCTGAGATGATCCCACGCCAGCCTCCTGTCATGGCACAGTGCTCCTGCTCCGTGCTGGCCAGCCCATGGCTATCTGCACAGCTATGTAGGCTGGGCTCTGTTCCTTTCCCATTTTTCAGTCTCTCCTTGGATACGTGTGCACTGACTCCACCAGGAAAATATCAACTCTTTTGGGTTTAAAAGACATCACCAATTCTACCTCCTCTTCACCCCTTCTGCTCTACTCGCAGAGAAGCCTGGAAGGAGACAAAAGCTGGGCTCTGGAAGAGTTTGACAGTGATGCAGTAGGGACGGGTTTGGGTCTGGATTCCAGGAGGTGCTGGGGGAAGCAGGGCAAACCCTCAGTCTGCTGTTAGGCAAAGGCTGGAACACATCTCTCTTGTTCATATCTCTGTCACAGATGTGCTCCACCGCGGGCAGGGCTGTTCTGGGGCAGCAGCCCTTGTCCTGGCTCCTGTGCTCCAGCTGGGACCACAGTGTGGAGAGGGAGAGGGTGCAGCTTTCTGGGGAGCAAGGAACAGGCTATGCTGGAGAGGGCTGCAGCGGGTGCAGCTCTGGCAGAGTTTGCATCACGAGGGCAAACTGGGAGACTCCTGCAAGAATCAGGAAGCGTGACTGTGGTGGGGACCGGACTCCCAGCCAAGCCTCAGTGGTGACGCAGAGATCGGGAACCAGAAGAGACTTGTGCAGCCCACTGAACCTTCTGGGGTTGCAAGGGCCCCCTTTTCCTCCCTCAGAGAGCACTTTGTCCTTTCAGTGCTTACACTGTTTCAAGAAGCAGCCTTAAGAACTCTTGCTCTTGTTCAGCATTTCCGTGCTGTAAGAAGACATCAAATGTCGGTTGTGGGCTGCAAGGAGCCTGACATGCTGCAGCAGACAGAGCCCCAGCAGACAAAGAACGGGCAATGAGGGAGACTGTCAGAGAGCTGAAGTGCTCCTGGGGACAGTGGAAAGAACTCACGTAGCAGAACCAGATTTTCATAGGTCCCTGAAGATACAAGAAAGCCCCAGCTGGGAGTTCATAAGTGGGTTTCTAGGCCTGGAAACCGGACACAGCACACACGGGATGGGATGTCCCAGGAGCTCAGCTCCCAGCACCTCACCGTGGCCCACCCAGACTGTGATGGCTCTGGGGGAGAGATGGGCAGCACGGTATTGCCAGGGGTTAGGAGTCAGGAACAGAGCCAGCAACAAGAGCTGGAGTGGGCAAACCCACACAAGAGAATGAAAAGAAAGTCGGAATTGGGTTGGGAAACTGGAAAGGCACTTTCAAAAAACTCATCCCACATAATTCTAGCCCTCTAAATACCAGGCTGGCTTCTCTCCTCTGCCCAAGAAGTTGTTTTAATAACACCTGTTAAAAATCCCTTGCTAAATTCTGAGCTGACGAGTATGCTGCCCAAAGCTCCCTCAGGCTTGCTGCCAGAGGAGTCACTGGATGGGCTTGTTCCCTGAACTGACAAATGTTAAGCCAGTATTGAAGTGTCTCAGCCAGCATGATGGATACCTATAGCCAGGTGCAAACTTGTTCCTGATATTTCTGAACCCTTCAGGTGAGGAGGTCCTCTCCATGGACCTTCCAGGGCCCAGCAGTGCCAGCAGGAAAGCTCCCTGGGTTTTAGAGGGATTTAATCAGGCCCACATGAGCTGAGTGCATGCAAGACAGTCTGGACTTGGACTATCAAACACTAACAACAAACAACTCACTAATAAGCTACAGACCGAGATTTCCTTTCTTTTCAGAGATTATTTTTTAAAAACCCTTCCAAATAACAAGTTTCTCTGGGAAAAATCCAACCTTTTCATATAGACAACTCACACACTGGAAAAAAAAGGCAGCATTGCTTTATTCATAACAAGTTGCCCACCTATTTCTTGCTGACAGTGGTGCTTTTCGTATACCTGGAGCTGTGGAAAAGTTAGGGTCACCTCAGAGAGAAGGGAAGGGTTGTTAAAGCAGCCCTGGGGCATCAAGCCAGATGAGGCTGATGGTGGCACCTCCTGACCTGGCATTTGTCACATGTGCACCAAAAGTCTCCTTTTTAGCCCAGCCACTGTTTGTCTGTGCAACTCTAACCTTCAATCCACACCAAAAGGCAATCAGAAGTCATTCAAGATGTTCCCAGCAAATCAGCCTAAAAATTAAAAAAAAAAAAAAAAAGAAAAAAAAGAGCAGGCAGTATTAAACCAGGTGATAATTGACAACGATTTAATTTCTTTTTCAAAACCAGTGTGGCCAGCAGGACCAGGGCAGTGACCATCCCCCTGTTCTGGCACTGGTGGGGCACCTCAGGGGCTGGGCCCAGTTCTGGGCCCCCATGGCCAGAGAGCCCTGGAGGGGCTGGAGCGTGTCCAGGGCAGGGAACGGAGCTGGGAAGGGGCTGGAGCCCCAGGAGCGGCTGAGGGAGCTGGGAAAGGGGCTCAGCCTGGAGAAAAGGAGGCTCAGGGGGGACCTTGTGGCTCTGCACAACTCCCTGACAGGAGGGGGCAGCCGGGGGGGTCGGGCTCTGCTCCCAGGGAACAGGGACAGGAGGAGAGGGAACGGCCTCAGGCTGGGCCAGGGGAGGCTCAGGTTGGACAGCAGCAGGAATTTCCCCATGGAAAGGGTGCTCAGGCCTTGGCAGGGGCTGCCCAGGGAGGTTTGGAGTCCCCATCCCTGGAGGTGTCCAAGGAAGGGCTGGAGGTGGCACTCGGTGCTCTGGGCTGGGGACAAGGTGGGCATCGGGCACAGCTGGGACTGGATGGGCTGGGAGGGCTTTTCCCAGCCTTAATGACCCTGGGATAAAGCACTTGTTTACTGAGAGCTTCCCAAGGGTCAGCAGAAGCAAAACAACAGAAGTTCACTGCAAACCTCTGTGGGTTTCCCTCCTGCAGTGCAAGCTCCGTGCCAGCGGTGTCCCCACGTGTGCTGCAGTGCCTCTGTTCCCTGCCCTGTGCCTGCAGGGAACAGCTTTTATCTCCCCTGTTATCTCCCCCTCTGGATGTACCGAGCCCCCGTGTCCCAGCCGAGGCATGGCCAAGCTCCAGCACAAACCCACCCTGACCTGCCCGGGCTCCCAGCCCTGCAGGGCGTTGGGATTCACCAGCCAGTGTGGCTCTTGTCATTTCAGAGCTGTGCTCTACCTTCTTCAGGCGTTCAGAGCAGGTCTTATCTCCTACTCTGAATCTATCACACACATCTTCCAGCTGTGAAACTCTTCAGACAAACCCTCCTGTCACGTAATAGTCTCGAGTGCACAGTAGTGGAGGAAACCACAGTCAGAGGATATTCTGCATCTGTTGTCTTCCCACATTTTCCTGGTGTAGCCATGGCCAGATTGGACCGTGCACACGGATACCTGTGACAGGCTGGGTTGAGTCTGGCTGAGTTTTGCAGTGGGAGACAAAGCAGCACATGGTTATGTACCCAAAACCAGGGCACACATTTTCCTGACTGACAGCTCTTCTTAAGTGTTGAATTATTATTATTTTTTAGCACTTGAAGGACATACTTTGACTACTTTACAAGGAATTACTGGAAGTGAGGCAGTTGTGGAATTCAGCATGTTTGTTTCCTCTTGCTCTGAAGCTGACCACAGAACAAAGTGGGCTTTCAGGCTTAGCAGATAGTTAAGATTCATGTGCCATGGATGCACATGCAATCACTTGAGAGGAGCTCAAGTGTCAGTTTGAACCAGCAGTTCCTCAGATCTGGTGCTGTCCTCTGGCAGAGGCCCCTCCAGCAGAAGACCCGAGCACGTGTTCCAGGACGTCTGTTCCAGCGAACAGCTCCTCTCGCTGTCTTCCTCCTGCTTCCACATCTTACATCTGCTTGGAATTTAGAGGCTGATTTAGGACCTGACTTTGGCTCCTGGCGAAGGCGTCCTGACTTGTCAGTCTCTGCGATGGCTGCTGCGAGAAGCCTTGATAACAGCTTGGGTTGCGTCCACTCTCGAGAGCCAGCGCCTGATGTGGGGCCATCTGGACACCCCCGAGGTGCCAAACGCTGTCGTTCTTGTTCAGCCCAGCTTCCTGCTCCAGGCAAATGGTATTTGATGAGTGGCTGCTCAAGTGCTGGGGGTTTGACCCTCGTGTGTCTCCAGCCCTCCCCAGCAGTGACATGGTCTGCTCATCAGCTGTTGACTCAGTTTGCAGTAGAGCCAGCTGAAAATTTTTCAACAGAGCGATTTCTCATCCAGTAAAGTCTATTTAAAAATCAAAATATTTCTCGGCAGTTTGTCAATTTCAATGAAATTTTACACCAGGAGAATGTCAAAACACAGCGTTTCATCACTGCTGCGCTTGCTCTTCTCAATGGCATTGATGTGCTTCGTTTCACTCTGGTCTGGTTGCTTCCACTGCTGCACATAGCTGGATATTGACTCAAACCTTCTAGAGATTTTAGATTTTCCACTGCCTAATGTCTTCATTTTTCCTGGTTTTGTATAATAAGAAAGTAATAAGACTTTCTTTTCTGAACGGCTCCTAAATTTACATTTTGTGCAAAACTTCCAAATTTCACCTTCTTATCTTGATTCAATAACAAAAGGAACTGGGGCGTGTCAGAGCTTCTCCTACAGTGGAAATTCCACCTTCTGAGCAGCTACCATTAACACCCAGGCTGACCCAGCTGCAACCCTCGGGTCTGAGGGAAGGTCCAGGGTAGATCTGCTTCCCAAGCCCAGCACAGCCGGAGAACACAACTGGCGGATCAGCCCTTGGTGAATCATCACGGCTCTGACGGAGCCTGTCCTCCGTGCAAGGAAAATGTACCTCAGCAGCAGAAATAAGATCTTAAATCAAATCAGACACAGCTTGAAATATTTATCTACTGTTCTGGGAAGAGGAATTGTAGTGGTACAAATCCTCAGAGTTATTTTACTCCTAAAATGGGAAGAAGAAAAGAAAATCTGAATGCAGTTTGACCAAAAATGAGGGAGATGACACACTAATGTGAAGAAACTCCAGTCACTGAAGTAATAACACCATATGACACTGAACAGGCAGCTTGCCCATGGGCTGAGGAGCTGGAACCCACACCAGATACCACCAAAAGCAGAGGAAACACTTCCTGGTGTAAGTCACATCACAAGTGCTCGTGAAACACGAGACCACTCAGTGCAGAGCATTGGATCTGGGGGAGGTTCAGCTGCTCCCCTCTTCCAGAGCAGCACTCTTGGGACAGAGATGCTCCTTTCCTTCTGAAGGTGGCCTCGTGACTGCTGGAGCTCATCTGCCATCTGCCTGAGTTCCTGTTTCAGGTGCTGCAGCTCCTTGCTGTGTGTTTGGTGTAACCTGTCAGGGCAGGAAGCAGAGGGTGGTGACCGGACTGGCTGCGGCACCATGGAGTGAAAGTCATCTGCAGAAAGACTGAGGAAGCATGAGCTGGCAGGATGAGATGTGATCCAAACCAATGGTTCCACACTTCTCTAGAGGAGCCATCCCAGAAATCCAGTAGCACCCAGGGGAATGTTTGCCTTAGAAAAGGCTTCAATCCTGTCCCAGGGGCTGTTTCTAAGACCACCCGTAAAATGACTTCACCTCTACAAGGCAAACCAAGGGTTGCAGTCCTAGGAGGTGAAGAACCTTCATGTAAGACAATTTAAGGATTAGCTAGCTCCAGGCTGATCTTGACCAAATGGTTCCAGTTCCCTCAGCCTTTGCTCCTGCACCCAGCAGCATTCTGTTGCACCTAAGCTGGCTTTGGATCCCATTCAAGAGGAACGTGTCCAGTCTATGACCTGCTCTTCTCTCCATTTCCCTGAGGGCCCTCCAGCCCTTTCCCCTTGTCATCCAGCTGGAGCTGAGTCCGGTTGTGAAATGACCACACTCCCAACACAAAGCAGGGGCAGTGAGTTTTCCATCTCATGGGTGCCCACCCCCAGCCAAAGGGTTTCGAACTGCAAGGTTAGATCATGAGTAAAACAGGGTGGGAACTTCCTAGCAGAGCGAGGAAGCCTCTCAGGGCAATTCCAGTGCAAATAAACAAATAGTGTATTTCAAACGTGACTGATGTGGAGCCCCAAATACTTGAGGCTGGCTACCCCCAAGCAGAGCCCTGAGGACCAGAGGCCCCTCTGAACTGCTCTGATTAGAGTGCAGTAACCATGTACGAATAGAGAGCAAAGTGACAGAGCCAGGCTGTGGTTTCGCAGCTGCACTGGCCTGGGCGATGAAATCAGGCTCAGACAGGAAGCAGTTTTCCTCAACAGTAAGCTGCTATTTTTACCCATCTCAGTTCTCCAATCAAAGAGACATTTGGAGTCAGTGGACTCTGTTCTGCGTGCTGTCACGACAGCACCAATGTCTGGGGTGTCCCCTTGCCCACAGTGGGGCTGGGCAATGAGCATTGATAGCTCCCCTCTCTCAGCATGCCTCTGCTATCTCAACATCCCCCTGATCATCTCAACATCCCCCTGGTCATCAACGTTTCCTCCACAGGTCAGACCACTCAGGCCTAAATCCCAGTGGCCACATCTGCCCTGTGTAAGAGGAGCAAGTTGGAAGGATTTCCCATGGATCAAGCAGCCCAGGGTGAGCACAAGAGGCTGCAGGAGCCTCACCAGCTGCTGACCCTGCTGCTGCACCACCCAGCACACAGTGTTCGCCTCCAGGAATTACAGAGGAGGAGCTGCAGGGCATGGATGTGTCCAGTGCTTTCCTATCTCAGCTGCTGTGTGAGGATCTCATGTTGCTATTTATACACGGAGGCGATGGTTTCCTTCAGCTCCTGCGTGTCCT
The DNA here is from genome assembly GCA_013399195.1 of Dicrurus megarhynchus. Taxonomy (NCBI): domain Eukaryota; kingdom Metazoa; phylum Chordata; class Aves; order Passeriformes; family Dicruridae; genus Dicrurus; species Dicrurus megarhynchus. The sequence goes on from VXAD01007338.1 coordinate 361,330, forward strand.
GGCCCTGGTCACAGCCCTGGCTCCCACCTCAGGGACTGCAGCTGGGCTGGGCAGTGCAGGCAGCTCCATCTGCCACTTCATGCAAGGTGACAGCTCTGTTTATTCCCCACTTCTCCTTCTCCCCACCCCACAGCAGCGATGTGGGCTGAGGGAGTGGCAGCACTTCCCAAATCCCAGAGCAATAGATCTGGAGTGAAGTCACGAATAACTGCTGCTTCACAGGAACGAGCTGGAAAATAGAGCTGGGAAGGGGGAACATGCTGTTTATGCCAGAACCGCTGACATCCAGTAACACCAAAAAGCAATGAGGGGGAACATTACCGTCCCCTTCTCCAGTGGTTGATTTTCCCCCAGTTTCAGTGCTTGGCTGTGGGAAATCTGAGCTCAGCTGGAGTAAGGTGGAGTGAGACGGGCAGGGGTTTGCAGCTCTGGCAGAAAGGAGTCCCTGGCCCCGAGTCCCACAGAGGACTGAGGCAGATCCCTGCGGCTCTGGGCCATCCTCCTCCCCAGCAGGCACCATCACGGGCATTCTTTCAGCTCTTTGCAGCCTTGCTTGATGTCTGTGCCCATGCAGTGACCAGAACATCCCATCACACCACCCTAACATCGCCACTGTCCTTTCCAGCAGATGTTTAATAGCAGAAAATGCTCTGATCTCCAGCGCTCTCTCCAAAGCTCCAGCCCCAGCACTGTCTCCCCCGCTCACTGAGGACCCTGCCACACTGCACAGACAAATCGGGAAGCTGAAGACTAGACTTAATGAAAACATATAAATTAACATATGCCTCCTAGGGGGGTTGTTAGGCTCAGCTCATTAGTGGTTTAAAGCATATCCAATGCTCTAAGTTATTTGTTTGTTTGTATTTTTGCAGCTGTCCTTAGTTTTCTTAGGTCAAGTAGAGGTGTGAGGTCCAAAATAGCATCGGGATGGCTGAGCTTATGTTTCCAGCCCTGAAAAAACAATGAAGTGCTAATAAAAAAAAAGCCTTGTGAGAAAGATTTCACTCCAAAGCTCTTTGCAAACAACACACACAACAGCATGGAAATGCAGGAGCCTCTGCTCCCCGGGGAGGGGAGCTGCTGCCAGCTACTTTGGGAGGAGAAGTGGAATCTTGGTGGCCTGGGGAGAAATTTTGGACACGAATACCGCTGGATCTCCGCTCTCTGAGCATTGCAGCTCAGCTGGGCGGCCAACGTGGGGTCAGAGGAGCCCATCCATCCAACCCCGCTGGTGGCTGCCACTGAAATCCAGCTCTGCCTGCACAAGTTCTCACAGCTCCATAGGGGCAGCCCCAGGCCCTGCGGTGCCTCTCTCAAGCAGAGGCACTTCAGCCCAGGCTCATCCTCTAGATGCAAAGCAAGGGGGTGCGTGTTCCCAAAACACAGGGACCATGCTTGGGCTGCGGGGAGCCGCTCCTCCTCAAGGGTTTCCCCATCACCCTGCCCTCAAAAACAGAGGTGCTTGAAGCAGACCTGTCCTGTTTTAAAGTACTCTTCCCTTTTCCAGCTGAACACAGCATTCGAGGTCTGGCAGTGCAGAGGGATAAGTAAAGCTTAGAAGCCTCAAAAAATGATACAGCAGTGCCGTCACCCCTCTCTGGAGCGCACTGAGCAGAGCAGCTCCCGTGCAGGCTCTGAAGGAGAGAAGATCTGACTGCTTCTCCAGTTGGCAGTGTTGGAGTGGACCTGCACGTCTGCATCCTGCAGTGGACAATCTTTGAACCGTGGTTGAAGATTCCTATTTCTGCAGGGAGCAGAGCCAATTCTCCAATGGGCTCGGTCTCATTTGGTGACAACATCACTGGTTTGAGCTCTGCTGGATGAGAGGCAGCACTGGCGGGATGCCGGGCAGCACAAGGTGGTGTGCCACGGGCAGGGCAGCACGTTCACCCTGGGAAGACATAAAATCAGACTGAGGGTTCAGGCACAGCCAGCAAACCAACAGAGAGGTACGTGAGAACCTCTCCACTTGCTTCGCTTAACGCCGTCAGGGACGTGCCATCCTTTTTAAGCAAAGAAACTCCGCTAAAAATAAATTGACAGCTCAGCTCACGATGGCCTCTCCATTCCTGGGTATAAACACTGCTGGGAGGTGATGGAAGAACAAACCATCAAGCAACACTCTGATGAAAACTTTATTCCTGAAAATTGCCCTGAGCACATCAGGAATTACTGCTCAGTGTCCTACCTTTGAGAAGAGGTCAGGGAGAGTCTTCCCACAAGACCCCCCTCTTTCTACAGCAGTCATTAACTGCAACCCTCTTTGCCATCAAGAGAAAAAGCCACATCTTTAGAGCCTCAGAAGTGACAGCAGAGGGCTTGTCTCAGTGTCCAGTGATGGGGTGACTTTTCAGTGAGCAACACCAAAGCACTTGGACTGTCCCTTCCATTTAACAGCAGCCTCTTAACAAGGAAACTCCTTCTCTCCCCTGGCATTCCTGTCCCCACTTCCACCTCACAAATTTAATCTTTAAAGTCACTAACAGCGGGCTCAGCCCAGTCAAAACTATGATTCTATGAAGATCACCAGGATTCCCATTTTTTTTTGGTGGACCCAGAATCCCACCAGCCAGATTTCAGATGGGCAAGAAGAGGTTCACTCTCCAGTAGGAGAGATGCTGTGTGGCTGCAGGAGGAGCTAAAGGAGAGCTCAGGTAAGGCCGCACACCCAGCCCAGGGCTGAGCCCCGTTCCAGCAGGCAGGACAGGAGCTGGGGCAGCCTTATCTCACACTGCTCAAACTAAGCCCATTCCAGGAAAGTTTTGTTGTTTTGATCCTTCTTCAAGGGAATGAGCTCAGATGAAACTGAAGCAGGTGCTAATTAAAACCAGGACTATTCTTCAAACTGGGCTTTTAATTACTGTAAATATATGTCAAGGAAAGTTGCAAAGAAAAATAGTAATTTCTTGTGCTACCTGCCATTTTCACTTGATTACCATCACACTTTTCTGTAGAGCAAAAACATCAGTCCTTCATAACAAACTCCTCTCTTGGGGGCTAGTGTGAATTGAGAGCTGTGAGGCCCTGCCATGGGTTCCAAAACTAGCAGCATAATGTCTGTAACAGACATGCTACCTAATTAAATTGTTAGGGAACAGGCTTTTATATCTTTAACACCTAATTTACTATTGTTTCTTTGAAAGTGTTTGGCTTCCCTGTGGTTTTTTGGGCCTCCCTTCTCAGTTTTACGATGGCTTTTAAGTTTTTGGTGTGTGTTTCTACTAAATAACCATTTTGGAAGTTTTGTTAGGGTCCCGGCTCAAGGCGGACTGAGGGAAGCAGGGGCCTGTTTTACTGTTGTTCATGCTGGGTGAGTTACCACTACCGTGCTAATTATGTAATTACCCTATTTTAATAGCTATTGTACACTACTTTATTGCTAACAAATCTGATTTCCTCTTTCTGTGCTCGCTGATCGAACAGCAAAGGCACAAGGACACACACAAACATTATACAGCTCTATAAACCTCAACAGCAGAGCTGGCAGGGCTCTGACCATAAACAAGCATCTTCAAGGCAGCAGGTTTAGCCAAATCTGCTCCACACTAATGACGATATAATTCTTGCTTACTGGGAAGACACAAAATTGAATTCATTTCTCAAGAACCAAGTGCTCCACAGCTGTTACTCAGTGAGTGTGTAATGTGCTCACCACAAAAATCAGGGGCTCTACCTGAGATGTTTGGACTGTGCTGTACCAGAAATGAGTAATGAACGTGTTAATCAGCTACTTCCTCCCTTACATTTGGGAAAAAAAAAAAAAAAGAAATATTTGGCCCCAGAGAGGTGGGGGAACATATGTTCCAAAATATTCCTGAATTCTGCACAGTCATGTGGAGTCCATGGCTGACAGGACAAGGTAGGATACTCAGGGATATAAAAATGCGGTGGGGCAGGATAAAAAGGGGAAACATAACCCAGCATTTCCAAGGGCATCTGAGCACCGCTGGAATCAGGAGGTGTGAGAAATGATGCTTTGATAGTGAAAGATGAAAAGCATTAACCAAGGGTTTGGAGGTGAGAGGAGAACAGAACGCAGCATCTCTTGTCAGCATCCGTGCTCAGCGGGTCAAACCAAACCAAGACAAGAGCTGGGAAGAGCATCTGGAATTACACCAGAGGACAGCAGAGCCTGGGAAAGACCCCACCTGGAGTGCTGTGTCCAGGTCTGGGGCCCTCAACACAGGAGACATGGACTGGTAGAGCAGATCCAGAGGGGACCATGAAGAAGCTCCAAGGGCTGGAGCCCCTCTGCTCTGGAGCCAGGCTGGGGGAGCTGGGGGTGTTCACCTGGAGAAGGCTCCAGGGAGAGCTCAGAGCCCCTTCCAGAGCCTAAAGGGGGCTTATAAAAGGAAGGGAGAGAGACTTTTTATAGGGGCAATGGTTTTAAACTGACAGAAGGCAGGGTTAGAGTAGATGTTGGGAAGAAATTCTTTACTCAGAAGATAATGAGGCCATGGCACAGAGAAGCTGTGGCTGCCCCTGGATCCCTGGAAGTGTCCCAGGCCAGGCTGGACGGGGCTTGGAGCAGCCTGGGACAGTGGAGGATGTCCCTGCCCATGGCAGGGATGGGATGGACTTTAAAGACCCTTCCAACCCAAACTATTCTATGATTCTGTGAAATAACCTCAAAGAATTTGCAAGTATTTAAGGGAATGAGCTGCAGGGGATGGAACGGGGAACAGAGATCTCCCAGGAGTTTTCCCTCAGGAAGAGGAGGCTTTCATGGCAGAATCCAGCTCAGGCAGCAATCCCACAGCCTGAGACCGTTTCCTGAAGTATGAGCAGGGAACATATCTGGGGGGTAGCTAAAAGGTCCAGAGGGCTGAAATCTCAGCTAAAGGATGCTGGTGTGTTCCTGAGACGGCACCGAGATGAAGGAAAAAGCTTGAGGCACCTGGCATGCACAGTGGTGAGAGAGACTCTCTGTGGGATGTGGCACCCAGGACCAGGGCAGTGACCGGCAGGGATGGAGGGGTTGCACTGAGCATCGGAGTCCTGGCACGTGGCACTGAGGACTGGAACTGAGAGAAGGACGTTGTTCAGGGAGAAAATTCCCTCATGTCCTGATTGCTGAATGCTGAGCTCTGCCATTACAGTCTGTATTTACAAACACATACATGTACTGATGCTATGATCTCTTAAGGGTAAAAGAAGTCCATCCCATATGAAATTCCACTGTAATAGCAAAACCTTATTTTTCTCCTCTCCTTGTTTTTCCCCACAGCCAGCCCTAGGTCTCATCCCCAGTTTATGTGAAAGAGAACCAGTCTCCAGGCAGGTAAAACATTGAATTCAGCTGGACTTTCAGCCATAAATCATCATGCCTTCTCCTTTCCACTGACACTGATGGGCCCCAGTGCCCTCCTCTGCACCAGGAGGATCCCTGCAAGCAGCAGCAAGCTCTGACGCTTCACATTCCTCCTTAAATCCATCCGTTGCCAGCATATCCACCGAAAAATTGACAGCAAGAAACATTGCATTAGGCTGCTGGTGTGCTAAGGCCACTGTCTATCATAGTGAGCAATATTGGCTCGGCTCTCCCTGCGCTCGCTCTCTGTCTGCACCCATCTGCTGCCTTTCCTCTCCTGCTCGTCACTGGGTCAAGGACAAAAGCTTTGGGATGCTGGGAGGGTACCAGTGGAGACAGAGAGGCACACGCATATGTGTATGTGTATGTGTATGTGTATGTGTATGTGTACATGTGTGTGTGTGTGTGTGTACATGTATATGCTTAAGTATATGTATATGTATATGTATATGAATATGTATATGTATATGTATATGTGTCTATGTATATATGTTTGTGTATACATATATGTGTATGTATATGTGTATATGTATGTATATGTGTATGTGTATGCACATGTATATGTCTGTATAGGTCTGTGTATATATACATGTATATGTACATGTGTACGTGCCACGTATGTACGTGTACGTGTCTATGTGTATGTGTATATGTACATGTGTAAGTATATGTATATGTGTATGGATGTGTATTATATGTACATGTCGATGTATATGTGTGTATGTATATGTGTCTATATATCTATATGTATATCTACACATACGTGTCTGTGTGTGTGTCTGTACATGTGTATATGTATATATGTACGTGTATGTATATGTATATGTGTATGTATATATACATGTGTATATGTATAGGTGTATATGTGTATGTACACATACATGTGTGTGTGTGTAGGTGTGTGTGTGTGTGTATGTATATGTGTATGGACGTGTATTATATATACATGTACATGTCGATGTATATGTGTGTATGTATATGTCTATATGTATGTATCTATATATCTATGTGTATATCTACACATACATGTCTGTGTGTGTGTATGTACACGTGTATATGTATATATGTATGTGTATGTATATGTACATGTGTATATGTATATGTGTATATGTGTATGTACATGTACATGTGTGTGTGTGTGCAGGTGTGTGTGTGTATATGTGTATGTACATGTACATGTGTGTGTGCAGGTGTGTGTGTGTATATGTGTATGTACATGTACATGTCTGTGTGCAGGTGTGTGTGTGTGTGTATGTGTATGTACCTGTACACATACATGTCTGTGTGTGTGTGCAGGTGTGTGTGTATGTATATGTGTATGTACATGTACCTGTGTGTGTTCAGGTGTGTGTGTGTATGTACAGCTGGTGTATACGTGGATGTATACATCCTGCTGCTGTACATTCAGGACTACGTCACTTTTTCGAAGCGCCAGGCTAGCAGAGTGGGGAGCAGAAGCTGCTCCCCTCGGCCTCCACCTCGGACACCCGGCTCATGTCTCAGTCTTTCCCACTGCTTCTCGGATATCCTGGTGAGCTTTCAGGAGAAGGTCTGGAGTCTTCTACCCGTGATCTGCCCCTTTTGTCCAAACCAAACCAGGTCAGGAATTACTGGAAGCCACCTTGGAACACCCAAAAGGCCAGGGCTGGTGCACAGAGCCCAATGTCACAATGTTTCAGGACTGGCCAGAAGCCTCACCTCCCTCTGCTTAGGGTGCTTCTGTGCTCCCCACGTTGCTGCTCAGGAATCTCACCCAGCAGCCTCATCCCCCCAGTTTGCTCTGCAGGGCACCTCTGGCACCCGGTGCCACGAAGGGGCAAAGCCCCAGCCAGCACTGCACAGCCCTCGGGGGGATTATTCACCCACAAACATCAATTCTGAACTGAGCACCACACATTAACCATTAACCACTGTTTGCACCTGCTGACCCATAACCTGAGTGCTCCATCCGGGCATGAGGAGGCCACCAAGATGGTCAAAGGGATGGAGCACCTCCCCTATGAGGAAAGGCTGGCAGAATGGGGATTGTTCAGCCTGGGGAAGAGAAAGCTCCAGGGTGACTTAACTGCAGCCTTCCAGTGCCTCAAGGGAGCCAACAAGGAAGATGGAAAGAGACTTTTTACAAGGGCCTGCAGTGCCAGGACAAGGGGAATGGCTTCCCACTGCTAGGGAGGGGTTAGGTGGGATACTGGGAAGGAATTACTCCCTGTGAGGGTGGGGAGCCCTGGCACAGGGTGCCCAGAGCAGCTGTGGCTGCCCCTGGATCCCTGGCAGTGCCCAAGGCCAGGTTGGATGGGGCTTGGAGCCATCTGGGACAGTGGAAGGTGTCCCTGCCCATGGCAGGGGGTTGGAATAAGGTGATCTTTAAGGTCCTTTCCAACCCAAAACATTTTGTGATTCTATGATTCCAGGAGTCTGGACTAGTCCAGAAAACCAGCGATCCCTCATGACAACAACATTGACCAAGATCCACCTGCAACCTCTGCCTTTCAGACCCCTCTTTTGTTTCCCAGGCAGGCTTTTAGGATGTCCTTCAGCAGGGCCTAAACCTGATCACTCAGTCACACCTGTGCTCCTAAGAGCTGTCTGGATGTCAGGTCTCTGAGTGGAGACACCATGAGCAAGCACCACTCCCCCAGCTTCTGCCTTCCACCCTGAAGGAGTTAAGCAGAATTTACAGCATTTTTAACTTATATTACTCACTTGTATTGAATTATTCTTGGATCAGATATTAAATGGAGATTTTCCATATAATATCTGTCACAGATGGAAAAAACCCCATCATCTATGGATGAGTGTAATCCATTCATTGGTTTACGGATACAGCCCTCTCCAGGGATTGTCAGAAATAAACACGATGTCCCTGTTTGCTGGATTTTTGCATTTGGATTGCTGAGCTAGCTGAAAAAATGTGTGAAATCGCATGAAAACCGACAGCTCCCTATTGACTCGGCATACGAACAAGCCCCCATGTGTTATTTATTCCAGCAAGCCTGTGGACTGTGGCGTGTACATGAAATGCAAGCCTGCTCTGAAATTCGAGGGGATAATAATCAATAATGCTTTGTTTGGAACGCAGCTTTCATCTGCAGAGCCCGGAGCGGTGGCAGGGGGCTAGGGGGAGAAGGGAGGGGCAGATGCACAGACCCTCACTCGAAAGACAGAGCTGGAACTGGTCCCTCCACCCGGCAAACCCCAGGGACAAGCTGCCTGCTGACAAGGCACCTTTGGCATCTCAGACATGCTAAATCTGTGGATTTTTGTTTGTTTGCTTGTTTTTTAACGAAACAGCCTCTGCCAGAGCAGCTTTCCAGTTACCTGCAAGGATGAACTGCAGTGGTTAAAAAATACTTTTTCTTTTGGGAATTCCTGGGAGGAATTAGGGATATCAGTGTGCCCAAAGCAAGGGTACAGTAGGATGGGAAAAGCCAAGCCTGTTTCCAGCCCTTGCTTTGATTGCTGAACACGAGGTTTGCTGCAGCATCCTCCTGCCAGGCTGGTGCCACCACGTCCCCGCAGCTCACCCCGAACAGGCTCACCCCGCTCCCTCGGAAGTGCTGCCTCGTGCTGAGCGGCGTGGCACAGCTCCAGGACAGCATCACCCTCACCACACAGCTACCACTCACTCGGGGATAATTAGTATTTCCCCCATCTGCTAGATGAGCTTGGGGAGGGGAGGCAGGGGAGTGCTGCCAGGGTGTGCTTAACTCTTCCATCCTCAGGCGCTTCGCTGCCGCTCCCCACTCCCAGGCTCGTGGCAATCGCAGCTGGAGACTCAGGAGGTCTGGGAGAGGTGGCTGATCCTGCCTCCCACCTGAGCCACTGAGGGGCTGTGAGACTGGGAAGGGCCCGTCCTGCTCCCGTGGGGGCCACCACCAAATCCCTGCGATTCCCTGTGCATGGCAAAGCACCCACCGCTGTGCCCACCGCTGCAGCCTCCAGGTGAGCAGGTTTGGGTTCCCGGGCTGGAAACCCCTCCCCACCCGGCCCCTCCAGCCCTCCCCAGCCAAGGCATGGCCACTGTGCCCAGGACAGTGTGTGGGCACCCCTTGGAACCGGGCCCTTGTGTCCAGAAGACAAAGGAGGATGTTAACAACTGCAGCCCAAGGCAGATGCAGGATTAGTGCTGCTCCCGGCAGCAGAACTCCTTTCCTGCATTAAAGTCAACACATCACCCAACACTTACTTCCCACCTTCCCTGGGGTGGCCCGAGAGTTCCCTTTCTAAGGTTAATGCCTCCTCCTCCCCCAACACCCTGAAAGAAACAGGATATTTCCTAGCTAATTTGTATGTGTCTAATTTTCATATCAACAAAGCAAAGTCATGATTTGAGGCTTTTTCAGCTTTGCTTTCTTTCTCACCACATTCCCGCTCCTACTGAGTCCATTTCCATTCCTCCACTCCTTTCCCAGATTTCAGTATCCGCAGGTTTCTGGGTTAACAACAAAATAACACAGGCTGGAACCTGTTCAGATGACTTTTTTTTATTAATTATTTTTATTTTCTTGCTTGGAAAACCTTTTCCCCTCTCTTTCACCCTCCCCGCCAGGGAGTTCAAAGGGACATGTTCGCAAACAGGGGCAGGGCAGCTCTCTCCACACCCACACTTGCCACCTTGAGGGAGGGAGCGGCACGAAAACTCGCTGGTGAACATTTGTGCAAATATTCATTTGGCATCTGCTAATGTCAAGTCTGGCTGGATTGGGGCTCGGAGCTGCAGAAAAGCATAAATGAGTCAGGCAGACAGCAAAAGCCGAGCTCTTCGTTATGCAAACAGGAGCTTCTCACAGCAGCTCTTGTGCGCAGAGAAGGGGCTCCTGCTCCGCGTCATTTCTGTCGTGCTTTCTCCTGCCCTTTAGTTACGACGGATTTTCTCATGCAAAGCCCCTGGCGTGCTAAATGCTGGACAAACCTCCAGCCCCAGACAGCACAGCCCCAATAAACCCCGTCTGACACGGAGAGCCTGGCAGCCCCAGGGACGGGGGCTGCTCCCGCTCCTGCCCTCACGGCTGTTCTGTACTGCCCCAGAATCTGCGCGGCGCTGAGCTCCTGGGCAGCGCACGGAGCTCCACAGGCCTTCGGTCCTGCCAGCTCCCTGGCTGTGGCAAACGAAGCAGAGCAGGTCGCAAGGGAGGGCTCCCTGCCAGCACAAGCAAAATGTTCAAACAAGAGCAAATGACCCACTCCCCCAGCATTAACGGGGCAGCGGCAGCCGGGGCGTGCGGCTTGTTAATAAAGTGTCCGCCTGTAAAAACAGACCCGGGCCTAGAGGCTGCAGTCACTTCCCCTCCATTTACCTGGTGACAAACCTTCCTCAAAACCAGCAGGACCTCGTGGGCACTGCTGAGCTCCCACAGCCACGGGAGGGTTTTCACTGCAGGAACTTTATCCCTGCCATGTAAATTCAGCAGCACCAATGCAGTGGCTCACGGACCACACCGTCTATACTTCAGCAGTAAATTAAACAAGGAGCAGGATTGCTTCTGCACCAAGTGTGCGGGTCCTGGGAAGGAGTCATAGCACACCTTGCTATGTGGCTTTGGATACAAACTGGTCAGAAACACTTGGATGGCAAGAGCTGGACTGGCCATGTCAACACAGCCCTGATTCACCCAGCAGCTGCCCTCCTCTCTTGTCCCTTGCTCTGGCTCAGTGCTGCACTGCCATGGGTGACACAGGGCTGGGGGCAGGAGGAGAGGGCCTGGCACTGCACTGCTAACCATGGGAAAATTCAACATTGCCATTTCAAAACTTAAGAACTGAATAATCAATGTCAGAGCTGACTGGAAATCTCCAACATTTACAGATAAGCAAAAATTTTGCATTGAAGGAAGCCTGTATTTTTGTCAAAAGCAGAAAACCTGGGACCTGAAATGCATTCTTTTCACATTTCAGTATTTCTAGACTTTGTTTCTAGGTTGGAAAAAGACAAAGAACTCTCCAAGAAAAAAAAATGGTTAAAAAATGCAAAACTTAATCCTTTTCCTTTAGCTGTACTTTTCAAGGCACAAAGGACAAAATTCCCAGTCACATTTCACCAGACCCCTCGTTGATTCCTGATTTAATGTTTAGTCCTGGTTTAATCATCCCAGTCCAGCCCCAGGTTCAGCACGGCCTAGGTGAAGGTGTCCCCTGAGGTGGTGCCAGGAGCAGGCACAAGTGAGGGTGTCCCTGTGTGCCCCAGGCCGGTGGTCACTGGTGCACGGTGGGGTGGGAGCTTCTCCAGGGCCCCAGCTGCACCCTCACCCCTGCCTGGGTCACACCACGGTCGGAGCAGAGAGGGCTGCTGACTCTCCCAGCAGCTCCTACCAAGCCTGGCTCCCTCCCTGCTCCTTTGAATGGCTTCCCACTGCCAGAGGGCAGGGGTAGATTGGATATAAGGAGGAAATTCTTCTCTGTGAGGGTGGGCAGGCCCTGGCACAGGGTGCCCAGAGCAGCTGTGGCTGCCCCTGGATCCCTGGCAGTGCCCAAGGCCAGGCTGGACATTGGGGCTTGGAGCAGCCTGGGATAGGGGAAGGTGTCCCTGCCCATGGCAGGGGGTGGGAATGGATGAGCTTTAGGGTCCCTTCTGACCTGAACCAGTCTGTGATTCTGTGACACATCCCAGCCAGAGAAGCCCTGGGAGAAAACCTGAGCAGTATAGGTGTGGGTGTTGGGGGTAGGTGTAGGTGCCCAGCCAAGAGCAGAGACTCGATCCTTAATGATGCAAACAGCCAACGAGTGCATGGAGCAGGACAGGCAGGTGAGTCGGGTCTCCTGCTTTCACCACTGCACCCACAGCCTGAGCAACGATCCCTGCACCCCCACCAGCATCCCTCCCCACTCCAACAGCAGCGGGGTCTTGGGTTCCTGGGTTTGACTGAAAACACTGGGGAGATGAATCTGAATTCCTCCTCACCAGCCTAAAAACTTCCTTATTATTTATGACTGGGAAAGATTCCCACCAGAAATGTGTAGCTGGTTATAATTTAAATGTTTCTTCTAAGTCAGGAAATTTCCAGGAAGGTCTCATAGTAAACACAATAATGTGCCCACAAGTTAAAAACCAGCAATCCTGTTTGTTTAATTCATTTACCCAGAAAAATAATGAATACAAAACTGGTGGTGGTTTTTGTTAGTTCCCTAAAACAATGTTATCAGTACATGCTCTCGGTGCATTTTCACTGCAGTTATAAAGGTTTTTCCAGCTGGAAAGTAAGTCAGCTTAACTTTTTTCTTTTAAACTAATGACCATTTAATGTCAGATAAAAGGTTTAAAGGAAAGGATTAAGTACCACTTTCAACAGAGATGGTGGGAGATAATTGACTCAATTTACCCCCGATATCACTGCAGGACACCGAGTGCATGTGTTTGAAACACAGCAGGGCAAGGGACCCCACCGCAGGCCCTGCACTCTCCCCATGCAGGTGGGTGCTCACATTTTCCCCTCCATCGTCCCAGCACACCCAACACCTCTAGCAGGTGTCCCTGTGCCCTCAGGAACAGGCACTTCCTGGTCTGGGACCAGCAACACCTTTCAAACAGCAGAGAAGCTGCCTGGTAGATGTGAAGCTGATAACATACCCCCAGAAGCAGATAATGAAACAAAATGCTCCAGTTCAGATATTTGCCAGCAGGCAGAGGCACAGCCCTGCCCTGATCCTCTAACCTCCAGCCACAGTCACATTTCACCTGCACCCACCACCACTTCCCTGGAAACCAAATGCCTTTTGCTAATTTTCCTATCTGCGCACTCCTATGATCCATTTTTTTCTGCCATTTACAAGAACTTGGGGTAATTTCTCCTGGAGCAATGATCTTCTGACCTCTTTGAGGAGGACAGATCGCACCAGCAGGGCTGCTTCAGGTGTCATTGCTCCTCTCTGCTCACTGCCAAACCCACCCTGGAGCTTGTTGTCTGTGTCCCAAGGGACAGCGTGGCCCTTTTCCCTGTGCCTGTGAAGCTGCCAGGAGAGGCTTTGGTTGCTGTTCTGGTGTTGGGACCGCTTGGCTTGGGTGGAAAGGTGTTTAATGAAGCACAGCCGTAAGGTATTCACTCCATCTCTGCTCCCTCGCTACACAGAAGTCACCTATAAATTTACACGTCATGAATTCCACCCAAGGGCAGGGTTTGGGTTTATTTGCCAAGTCAGTCACTTCCTGCAGGCGATCCCTGCCTCCCGAGGCGGCTGGCAGCTGCCCGCGGTATCTGGCTTGCTCCAAGCTTTTGGAGAGTGATGCCCTGGGAGAGAGAAAGGCTTTGCCAGCCTTGTGGCTGAGCTGGTGGCAGGTGGAGCGAAGCCACCCCGTGTTTGGAGGATCCACCTGGAAAGGGTGGGGGTCTGCCTTTCATTGTCTTCTCTCAAAGCAGGTCTGGGTTCACACCTCGCAGAGGTACAAAGCAAACATCCAGCCCTGAATCACTTGGCTGCTGCAGCAGATGGTAGATTAGGGCACCCTGGGCCACGTTCAGACCACCCACGGCAGCGTCTGCCGGCAGCACCCGCAGCTGGGCCCGCAGCTGGGCTGCCCAGGCCCGGCCCTGCTCCGGGAGGGGACACCCAGCCCTGCTCCTGGAGAGGACACCCGGCCCTGCTCCGGGAGGGGACACCCAGCCCTGCTCCTGGAGAGGACACCCGGCCCTGCTCCGGGAGAGGACACCCAGCCCTGCTCTGGGAGAGGACACCCAGCCCTGCTCCTGGAGAGGACACCCAGCCCTGCTCCTGGAGAGGACACCCAGCCCTGCTCCGGGAGGGGACACCCAGCCACCGCAGCACCCCAGAGCTCCCGGAGCCAGACTCGCCTCCCACCCAGCAGTGCGTTGTGGTGCTTCCCAGCAAACCATGCCGGGCAGCCACTTAGCTTCCCGGAGCAAAGGGCCTGCCGTGTGCATGGATCTCCTCCTGAAATCATGGGAGGAATCTGGCTGCGAGGTGCCAGATGGATGGGACTTGAACACCCAAATCCCCCGGGCACCAGAAGATCTCAGCCTGAATGTATGCAAGGAGCTTGTAGGATCAGGCTGCGAAACACGGAGGGCAAAACTTGCCATGTTCAAGAACAGATGAGTAATCCCAACTTCCCCGCCTCCAGAATGGGACCACTTGTGCTTAGTTGTCTGGCTGGCTGATGTGAAAGGCAGCGAGGGCTGGACAAGCTCTAGGGCACCCTGTGAAGGGGTAGGACAGTTCTCCTCTCCACACAACACACGGCCAGACATCCCTGCCACACCCCACAGTGGCACTGTCTCGATGGTGAGCAGAGGGGATGGTCCTTCTGTGACACAGGAAGGACTCTGGAATCCAAAAAGCACTGAGAAAAAAGGCAAGGTAGGGTTTGCAACCAGGTTTGCCACATGGGCAAAGGTCTCCTTGGAAAGAGATACCTGTAGAGCTTCTTGTGGGGGTGGAAACATAAAAGACCGAGGATGGACCCTACAACTGTCCTATGAGGCCATCAGGGAGCATCTTTGCTGCTCCTTCAGCCAGCACAGGAGTGTGAGAACAACAGCCCTCTGTGACACAGGACAGGGTAGGGACTCAGAGCACATGTGGAGTTACTTCTTTCTTTGTCCAGAGCTATTTAACATGGACAAAACAAAGTTGAACCCCAGTGGTTTTCACTGGGTGGGATGGGTGAAGCACCACTCTGTAAGGGGGTGTGCTGCCCTGCCCCTCCGAGGCTGGTCTCCAGGCTCCCGCTGTCTGATCCCAAAGCTTAGTTTCCATGCTACATGTTAATTTTCCCCAAGTCAAGAACCTCTCTCTTTCAGCAGTTTTGACGTTTGCTGCCTTTCATTGAATTTCTCTGTGTTGGGAGAGCAGGTGAGTGGGAGATCCCAATTTACTTTCTCTGCAGTCTAGACTATTCATTACTTTCCTGTCTCTAAATGAAGCAGGCACAGTCCTTTCAATACCTACATAAAGCATTCCCTCACCAGGCCTCTAAGTATTTTCATTGTCAGCCTCTGAACACTTATTATTTCCACTATATCCCCTTTTGAGATCAGATATCCAGAGAGAAGCTCGGCGTGTTAGCAAGGGTCCCCTCCGGATCTATGCTGTGAGCAGGCAGGAATTAGAGAATATTTTACATCCCTCTCTTTAACCATCCTCATATTTTGTTTTACTCTCACAACAGCAAAGAGGAAAAAAGACCTCAGAATGGCTGTGATTGCGCTCGTTTTGTGAGTGTAAATGATTACAATTAACGTGGAACCCGACAGAGTGCAGGCAGAGCTCGAATTATTCCTCACCATGCCTTGCCTTGCAGTTATCAGGGGTGAATTTTATCTACCATTGTGCTGCCCATTCACCTAGCTTTGTGTGGTCTGACAATATCTCAACCCAAGGTGGTATATGGTTGCAGGCACTGCCGCTCTCGTTATTTACAATGGCTAATTAAGATCCTGCTACAACCTTCATCCCACCCTTAATTCTTATGAAGCAGCCAACAAAAGGTTTTGATTTCCTTTTTGGCTGGAAGACCTTTTGGCTTCTGCAAAAAGGGGATTAAGAATGAAAGCACATAAAGGTATGTGCACAATCACAAAGTCATAACAGCTCTCCCAGTGCAGTCTCCCAGGAATGAAACGCAGCATTAGCAAGAGGGGCTAATTGGGACCGGTTTAAAGAGTGCACATTGTGTAGCTCAGTCCGGTAACACTTTTGATCAGGCAGACAACACAGCCACAAATTGCTTTCTTCCCCCTCCAAAATATCTGACCCTGCAGGAAACGGTGTTTTACCTTTCCCAAGGAATCCAGACAGGCAGGCAGGCAGGCAGACGGATGGTGCACACGAGCTGCGTGAGCACCCAGCTGCTCTGCAGGGCACAGCCTGCACAAGCCCAGCTCTCTGCCAGCTCTGGGCAGATGCAGGGTCCCTATCCCTCACCCTCGGGGTCCCCAGAGGCTGGTGCTGGCTCTGATGGTGATTGGCAATGTCACTGTCATGGCAACTTTAAGATCAGATGGAGTCACACACATGCAACTCACCCAGACCTTCTCTCCAGAGAGTGCTTTAGGCACTGCTGTCAGCTGTGGGTTTCCAAGCAATTGCTCTCCATCACCTCTTTGCCCTCCAGGGGAGTTGAGTGCAGATCCCTGGTCTCAGGATGCTTCTAGAGAGCCTTCCCATTGCACACCCTGCTCCAGAGCCTCCCGATTTTAAACCTTGCTCCAGAGCCTCCCCATTGCACACTTTTCTCTGGCACACCTTGCCCCGTAGGGATCAGCCCTCCCCGCTGCCCTGGCCCTGCAAGGGCAGGCACCCCTTGCAGGCTCTCCTGTGGGGCTGTGGTCCCCAGAGCCTGTCCCCAGCCCAAAGGCCTCCCCTCTTAGTCCCTGTGTCACCGAGCCAGCTCTGCAAGTCAAGCCTGGGAATCTGGTTCGTTAGCTCTTGGCAATGCCACCTCCCCAAATGTCGTGGCATGCAGAAATCTATGAAAACCAGAGGCCTGGGACATGTGTTTTTGTTTGTTTGCATGTGCCAACATTTCCAATGGCTCAGAAATGTGTGCCTATGAAAGCTGCATGTGTGTTATTCATTTAGGATTATTTTCAGTCCTTATAATAGGAGGCTCATTTTATCCTTTTGAAAGCTCTGGAGCAGAGATGATCACAGCCCGAAAGCCTGCCATGGCTGTAAACAACATCTAAGCTCCTCTGTCTCTCCTTGGAAAACGGTCCCACCAAGGAGTGGAAGGGTTTTCACTCTGTGCTCGTGTCAGATACATAGATAAAGAGGCAGCTCATTTCTCTAGACTCCTTTGTAAACCCCAGCCAAGATTTTTACATTCTGATTCATGCAAATCCGATCATCTGATCAAAGTAACATGTGCTACCTCCCAGGAGCTCAGGCCCTGCTGGCTGGGCCATGGCCCATCCATCACACACCATTGCCTTCCCCTGGTTCCCGAGGCTGCTCCCTCCGGCCTCGCACACAAACCCCTCTGGCTGGCAGCAGCTCCAGCCCGTGCCGTGGTCCCCTCCCGGCTGGCCATGGTGGGCTCTGCTCCCAGCCAGCTCCAAACTGGCCAGCACAGGGGCTGCTCCCAGCTGACTCTGCACAGCCCCACAACACTCTGGGCCAGCCTTTCCCTGCACCCTTGCTGCTGCTCCACCCATGCCAGAGCTGCTGGTGGCACCTCTCTCCTGGGCAGTGATAGTGGTGTACCCCAAAATGGGCATGTCTCGGGATCCCCAAGCTGCAAAGGTTTGGCGTGAAATTTCCCAATTACAAATTTCTCCCATGGTTATCACAGCTCATTGCATTCACGCGGGGCATAAGCAGGTTCAGAATTTCCTCTTCGGCAGAAAAAAATATGGCTCTTCCAAGACTGGGATTGCATAAGCAGCTGAAAACACCTCCCAAGGGAGGAACAAGCCCTCAGCTGGGAAGGGGAATGTCAGCATCACCTGCAGTGCTTCCCCCAGCTGGGTCATGCTGTCCTGCATCCAGGACATCCCTCAAAACACACCGCAAACCTCGGGATGCCTGCGCTGCTTAACCGAGGAAGAAACTCCCATCAGAGGCTTTGGTGCGGTTACATCTTCTGTTATTCCTGGCCGCTGCGGTTGTTTTTTTCAAAACAAAGGCAGTGTTTTCTATCCTTTAGGCCTGAGCAGGCCAATTCATCTCTCTTTAGATGGGTTTGATGTGGCTTGGGAAACTCAACCGGTTGTTTTCCAAGCCCAGCATAACTCAGTTCTGCTTCCTGTGGCTCAGCCACGGGTCCTCCAGCCTGGCAGCCACTGGGATGTGCAGACAGTTACCCTTTAGTCTGCTCCAAAACTGGGAATCAGCCCTTGCCCAGGCAGGTGTCAGCCACCTTCACGCTGTACTGGTTGGACTAAACTTTCCGTAATTTTCTGAGTAGAAACGAGTCCCACCCACAACAAACACAGTCAAAGACTGGTCACCAGCAGCCCAGAGCTCACAGCTTGGCTCATCTGTGTCAGTAACCACGAAACTCACAGGTCTTGATGGCCACAGAGCCCCCAATATGTGCCAGACCTTGCTGAGGGACAGGGACTCTGAGGAGGACGCTCACAGTGTGGATCTCCTTGGGCTGGCACCTTAACACAGGCACTGCAAGCTTAAAATGCCACAGGAGAAAGGGAACAGTGTCCTGAGCTTTGTCCCCGTCAGCCAGGATTCAGCCTCTGATAAAAGTGGGGGGCAGAAGGAGGGCAGCACGAGTGGGTAGGACAGGGAGAAGGTTTGGAAAAGGTTCCATCCAGGGCCTCAGTGAGTGGAGAGAGGCAGCTTTTGACAAAGAAACAGAAAACTGCCATGGGATTGACGTTTCAGTGGGGGGCTCAAATCAGTTTCAACTGACAAATAGGCAGGGGAGACTTTTTTACACATCACATATTTGTTTTCTACTTTCAAAGTGAAGTTTCTATTTCTCTTTTTTTCCCTATGAAATCACATATATTTAAAGAAATTAAAGAAATCCTTAATAGGGTGAATTAAATGTCTCTGGTAAACCCAAATCACTCCACTCTGTACTTTGTCTCACTTAAAAAGAAAAAAAAAAGAAAAGTTTCAGTTTGACCTGGTTTTTCCTCCCTAATTTTTCAGCTCACACTGTTGGAAATAACAGTCTACATAGGTTACATCATTTGTGAGGAATCTCCTCTCATGTGTCTCCAAATGAATAACAACAAACATTCAAAAAATAATTGAAGTTTTATATATATCCCTTGGCCATTCAGGTGGTATGGCTGGCACGAGACATAGGCACTTTAAACAGCTGTTGTGAATCTTAAGTATAAACTTCCACCCTTTGGCACAGCACCAGGAAATTATGCATAGGAATATACCTGCTCTGCCTCGCAGCAGACACAAACCACGATGTTTAATGCCTTGAGAGTGGACAGCAGAGAAAAGCTGTTTTCTAGGGGGACACCCCTGCTTTGTGTGACCCTTTTCCCTCTGTCGGATGAGCGTGACTGAGCGGGGTTCGGGGCTGTGCGGGGCGTGTTGCCAAAAGCCAGCTGCTGGCCAAGAGGGGCAATCAGGCTCTGTGGGGTGCTCCAGGTCAGAGGCTGCTGTGGCACCTGCGTTTGCATCAACACAGAGCGGAACAACTCTGCTGTTGAGCGGCAGAGACCACACCAGCTTCGGGGTTCCCGCTGCAGGGATGTGAGCCCAGTCACCTGCTCCACTGACAGCTCTGTGGGCCAGGGCAGGTTGGCAGGGGGCTGGAAGACAACTTGCACAGGGACCAGGACACTCTTTGTCCTCTTGGCCAGTGGTAAGCCCCAGGCAGGGCACAACAGCACCATGGTGAAGGGTTTGCCCTACTTGGACCGGACACTGAGCCTAGGTGAGCTGTGACCACTGACCCTTCACCCTCACTGGGACAGCATGGGAGACTGCCCCACTCAGAAGGTCTCACCAAACAGCTCTGGTTTGTGCAACACGCTCAAAAAACTTCCTTGGACCCACCAAGTTTCCCTCCTGGCCTCAGTGGCTGCTGCACCCAACAAAGCCAAGCCTGGTGTTATCAGAGGGTGCCTCTCTCTGGTCTCAGCTGTGGAAACCATGTGACAAACGCAGCAGTGCTTCTGAGGCAGTGGCTCCAACACGCTTTTATTAAAGCCAGTTAAGCAGAGTACTGGTTAAAGTGTGCCCACCCAGAGCTCCATACACATGAATGCCATCACTCACATTTTGTGCCTCGTTCTTGAGCAGAATCCCACAATAGCAGTTAAATCCTCATTAACAATCTTCAATTATAAAGTAAATCAAATCTAATAGCCTACATGGGAAATCTCAGCTCGTATTCAGAGTGACCAAAGACTTTCTGAAAGGACAAAATGAGGTTAAACACCACAGACAAGTTACTTCTCTGGTCTGGAGGTCAGAGAGGGACCTGTCCAGCGGGGCTGCTGACAGCCACCTACAACCAGCCCCTGGCCCGACCCCCGAGCACTCCCCAGGGCAGGAACATCCTGTGCCTGCCCCAAGCACAGGGCTGTCCTTCACTGGGCATGGGATGGATTTCCCCTATTTCTGTTCATTCCTTGAACGTCTCCTACCCAGAGCACCCTTCTGTCCAACGCGAAGGTCCTCTGAAGGGGGCCTGGTGTGAATTCTTCTCATCTTTGCCCCTGCTTTTGTTGTTAATAAAGCCTGAAAGCAGATGTTCAAACACAAACACTTAATGTGCACCATCAGCCAACAAATCCCTCCAGCGTCACCTAATCCAGGTGAGCATCACATCTCCTCAGCACACAGACTTTTCCCAGCCTGAGGAACCTGTCCCACTGCTGCCCAGGAAACACTCTTGTAAACCAATGACACGAGGGACAGAGCCCCAGCTACCAATTGCACAGCCCCTCACTCCCATGTGCCAGTCTCCAGACTCAGTGGGCATCGTGGGACAGGGAGCAGATCCTCCCTGGTTGCTCCCAGCCTCAAAGGAGATCCCTTCTGCCCAGACTTCTCCAGCCTTTACTGCTCCTACCTCTTTGAATTTCTCCAATGGCAAACAAGCCCTGTCATTCCAACAGTGAAACCATCAGGGCCATGGGCCATGGCAGTATTTCAAGAAGAAAAAAGGCACCCATAAAACATTTCTCACTCTGGAGATCAACTGGGTGTCTCCTCTTGGAGGTACTAACATAGCAAATCTCCAGCTGCTCCCAATCCTCCACCCCAGCATTCCTCTGAACTTTCCCCAAATCCTTCCCACATGAATCAATCTGAAGACAAAGCTGGCAAAGCCTTCCAGCCCCCATCAACCAATTCCTGGGTCCTGCTTCTCTGCCTGTCTCCAGGTGCACCAGGAGAGCAGCTCCCAGTAATCCACTGGGACAGGGGCTGTTGAGTGACCTCCTGTGCTTAGCTGGGGTGAGGCATCACCCGTGCAGCTGCCCAGCTTCTCCTGGAGCAGCGTGGAGCGACCCTGCTTAGCAATGCTCATTTCTCTAGGCTTGGAAGGTTTGGAGATTGGTTCAGATAAGCATCCTCAAGCTTGCATGCTTATCTGCACCATCTCCCAAACAGCTTTGATCTGCAGGATTTGGCTGCAGCTCCCAAAGTTATCTTGGGAAAGCTTGTTCTGGGGAGAGTCATTCTCCTGATTAACAAGAAAAAGCTTTCTTAGTGGCTTTGAGCATTTCCAGCCCTGGCTGTAACCAGGGAGTGCAGCCACGTCTGCACACAGAGAGAAGGAAAAGCCAAGTGAGCTTCTTAAAACTCCACTTGGGCTCCATTGCCATTCCAGCTAAAATCTGAGGTCAGTTACTTCATCTTGCTCCTTTTCCCCACTTTCTGCTTGTGGGGCACTTTACACCTCCCATATCCTGTGCAGAATTCCCGGGAGGAGAGCCGGCTGGACTGACCAGGGAAGCAAGTCACTGGATGGGCTGGGTGAACCACGCAGGACAAGGGAGAAGGATTTGTCCGGCTGAGGGCAAGTTTAAAAGGCACAATATTGAATTAAACAGCTGAAAGCAAGAGCCCCTCGAAAACCTCTAATGAAGGAAACACAAGCCACACGTAAGCACGTGTTAATGCAGTCAGATACTCATTTTCCAGTTCACTTTCTGCTTCAGGAAATATTCGTTGGACTGAAAAGTATCAAACGTGCTGCTCTTGAAAAACACCAGTGTGGATTCCCTCACACTCAGCCCAGCATCACCCCACTGGGAATCTTCCTTGTGGGAACAACCAGGGAGGAAGAGGAAGATGGTATTAAGGAATAGGAGGAACTACAGAACCAGCAATGAAGTTTATAGTGGGGAAACTACCCTGAGCATTTCCTGCTGGCCTTGCATAAAGGATAAATATGCATTAAAAAACCACTACTCAGGGAGGGGAAAGAAGTGTGAACAGCAAAAATATGTACAGATGTTTTAAATAATTTTTTTTTAATTGTTGAGGCAGTAATACTTGGTTCATGGAACTGCAATATACAGAGAGGTGAAATAAATAGCTTATATATATATAATATATATAATATAGCTGGTTTTAAAATATTCCCTTATCATTGGTGTACTAGGTCATCTTGTAGTCACTTGAATGTAGTTAGCAGCATTCTCCAGAAGTGAGCAGGATGCAGGATCACGGAGCCGTGACTCCCTATGTCGTCAGGAAGGTTACAGAGGATCGATGCACCGAGAGCTCCACGGGCCTCACTCCCTGCAGCTCCCACCGCCTGTCCTGGCCGGGGGGCAGCAGGCAATAAATAGATTACTGCAAACCGGCACTTAGCGGGGCAGGGTCTCAGTAACTTTGGGAAAGACCTTTGGTTTTCTTTGGTTTTATTTATTTATTTTTAATAATTCTTTTTTTTTTTTTTTCCCTCTGGGGATATGCTTGAAAAGTTGTCCTTTCCAAAAAAGCAAAATAAGCACCTGTGTGTCATCAACAACAAGAAGTCAATTTAAATAGAGCAGTTCATTTCATTTTTCAAGTCACAATAAATCCCGAACAGCTTTCCCCAGCATTTGCCACCTAGTATTTTATTAATTTTTTTTATTTTTATTTTTTTTAAACACAATGTACAAAAATAGAGCTTCTTCCTTATTTTTAATGTAAAAATATTCCTCTGGTGCAGTTTTTTTTTTTTTTTTTTCCTTTTTGTGGTTTCTTATTGTGACACTGTTTTTGTCTGTTTTTAGCTGGGGTTGGTGGGTCGTATTCTCTTAGTCCTCTTGGTGACTGTTGTGTACTTGAAAGGTTTCTGTATCTCCATTTGCCCCTTTGGGTATCTCTTCATAAAATGTACATCTTGCTGGTTTTCCCGGGTCTTGGGCCCTTTCCGTGGCCTCCCTTTTTTAGTGAATCCAACATACCAGCCTGAATATTTTGCAGACATCAGTGCTGTGTAGTTGTTTTCTAGGACTTTTTCAATGAAGACACACTCCTTACTGGTGCCATCAGGCTGAAAAAGGAAAAAAAAGAAAGAAAAGAAAAAAATAAATTATCCAAATACAAGCTCAGTGACCAAAATGCAATTTGGCATAAATAAAATCATCACATCTGGACCTCTTTTTTGGTTCAAACATTGTTAATAAGAGCCATAACAAGCATCAGTTGAAATCGATTTTTTTTTTTTTTAAGCATGAAAGCGTGAGGTCATTTTTTTTTTTTTTTTAATGCTCTTATCCAAGGGGAGAAAAATTTTTCAAAGACAACAGTTACGTTTATCCAGTCCAGTTCCTTCAACTGCAAGCAAAGCGAGACATCCAGCTTTGCTTTTTTTCCATTAAGGAAAGAGGATGAATTGAACTCGTGCCAGGGAAACATCATACTTAGTCAGAAAAAACCCAAACCCCAGAATCTCATACGGCCCAAACAACAGCATTTCCCCTTCCATCCCTCACTGCGGATGTTTTCTGAAATACCCTAGGGGCTTGCACCCACAACTACCCAAATCCCACTAAAATCATTACAAGCCTCAGTCTAAGCCTCCACAGCAGTTTGAAAACCCTGCCCCACCTCATCCCAGTGCAGCCCCTGGCAGAGGGACCACATGTGGTGCTCCAGGGGGGAGCCAGAGAGGTGCTGGAGCCACTGAGGTCCCCGGCCCCACTCCAGTCCCTGGGACCCTGGAGAGCCCTGAAGTCAGGGGTTATTTTGGAGAGGTGTTGCACACCCCAGGCTTGGCTCTGACTCCCAACCCTGAACGACATCAGCAGGGGCAGGGGCTGTTCCCACCCCTGAATGGTTCCCAGATGGGATGGCATCCCCCTGATGCCACCGTGGCTGGGGGAACACGTGGCAGTGAGTTCTCGGCCACCCCAGCGCCGCAGACGGAGAGGGAATGGGCCAGTGCCTGGTTTTACAGCTCTGCTCTCCTGGGGGAGGTTTTTGTTTGGAAGAGGCTTTCATTTCTGGTGGCACAGGGGGCATGGCCCTTCCCCTTCCGCAGTCCCTCCATCTCAGACCGAAAGCAGCCACCCAGAGCTCCCGGGGCTGGCTGAGAAAGCCACATCCCTGAAGTATTTTCCTCCTCGCAGAGGGAGCCAAGATTAGCACTGAGCTGGAGGTTTCTGACCATGACTGCTGCTCCCCAACCATCCCACAGGTGAATACCCACCCCCTGGGACTCCTTTCCCTATGGAGCCACTGGCTTGAGATTTTGGCAAACTGGGCTCAGCTCAGCCTGGAGATCAAAGACTACCACGCCCAGATCTGGGCCGTGAACACGGCAGAACACGGAAGTCTGCATTCAGGACTCACACAGCACACACAGCACTGGAGGGAGTGACAGCATCACACAACAGCATCTTCAAGTCCTTCAGCACAGAGGAAATCCTTCTCACCCATAACCTTCTGCCAGGACACGTTTTCCCCTGTAACTGCTGAGTTACTGGTGCTGCACCTAGAATGTCACGTGCCATGTGCACCAGCACTTCGAGTTATGCATCAGAAGATATTAAGGAGTAGATACAGGATAAGTAGATGCAAACCATCACACAGGACTTCATTTAGTGCTCAGCAAAGCCAAAGGAGGGATTTCCATCATAGCCCAGTTCAGCTTCCCACTGAAATCAAGTGAGTTTTTCAGAACTGCAGGCCTACACATGCTACTGTTAAACTCTCCCCTCCCAAACTAAACACTGTCAGACCCTCTCAGTCTTCAGCCATTTCAGCCACCACGTCCCAGGGGGGAAGGGAAAGCCCCAGCAGCATGAGCTGCTCAGCCCCCAGCCCCTGCTCTGCTCAGGGGCTCCTCCGGGCGCGACGCTGGGGCGAGGAGCCGAGCCCTGCATGGTCCCCGTCCCTTCCCCAAGGACAGCGCAGCCTGCCCCTCCAGGGGAGCCATCCCTGGTGCTGCACAATCATTGTGGAGCTTGCTGCAGTTTGTGGGAAGGGCAGGGGACCATGGAACAGGAGGGAACCCCTCCGGGCCGTACTGCACAGGCTTCCCTGCGCCCCTGAGCCCCAAATACCCACGAGAGAGGAACCATCAGGCACAGTGACCCAGGCTGGAGGCACACGGGCAGCAACAGAGGAAAGCCAGGATGGCTTGTCATCACCAGCCCCCAGGACCAGCCGTTCCTCCAGGACTTAACGCCTTTGGCAGAGCTTCAGTTCCATCCGTGGGACAGAAGGTGAAGTTTGCCCTAAGTCAGCACCGCACCCTCCTGCCTCAAGGCTTTCAGCACCAGGGAAGGTCTCATTAAGATGGCAAAGGAAATTCTGGCAACTTTTGCAACAACTCTGCTAATGCAGGGCCTGTACAGGGGCTCTGCCACAGGACCAGCAGTCTCCATCCTGGATAGACACAAAGGTCCTCATTTTACCATCCACAACTGGAAGCTCAAAAATGCTTTAATGAACAGCAGAACTGGGCAAAGCTCAGTGGTTCCAGTTCCTGGGGGTGTCATTCTCCAAGTCCTGGGTTTGATCAAAGCCACATGAGTGGCAAAGGGGGAAATCAGTCAACACCACAGGGTTCCACCAGATTTCAATGGGAAGCCATAAAACCAGCTCCAGGTTTCTCAGGGCTCAGCCCACTACAAACCCTTCCCCAGTGAGTGGAGAATTTTTAAACAATACCGTGGCTGAGATTCAAATCCACCCAAACCCAGGTGCCTGTGAACCGACCGGATCCATACCACAGGGGGAGCAGGTAATTGGAAGGGCTGTTCCCCCCATGCTCATGGAAAGGGACTGGATTTGAGCCCTGACCTTGTTGCTAGGAGAATTAAGGCTTTTTCATGCAATTTGGGAGGTTTCCGCTTGTACTGCAATGTCAGTTTTTCACGGAAAATGAAGACTGGAATGAAAAGAAAACGTGTGTAGGAGGGGGAACTTATTCTATTAATAACAAAAAAGTATTTACTTATACCTTCAAATCTGCCGACAGAGCCTAAGACGGAGACAGGAGGTGGAGGAATAACAAGGTGCAACTTCAGGCCAACCTCAGGGCTAATTTGAAGTAAACAAGGTGCATGAGATAAAATAATTTTGTTCTGGAAGAGGAAGAGCTAAATGGTTTGATAACATGAAATTACAGCAACATTTACAAGTACCTAGAGATAAATCAGGATAAGGACCTCACTTCCCCAAACAGAGCATTCCTGTATGTGCTAAGACACGTCACAGACACAGAAGTGATTTTCAAATACTGACAAGATCATTTTACAGCTTCCCTTATAATCCCCAACAGGATAAATCATTCACACAAGTTACCTACACCATGAAGAGCTGTACCCACAGCAATCTATTACGGGAAAAATCAATTTGTAAGGGTTTTCAATAATTTTTCAATAAGCATCAGGTGCCCAACACTTGAAATTTAACCAGTTCCCTATTTAAGCCATAGCAAATCACTCCTTGGGTCTGTCAGCCCTCGCCTCTCTCCTCCGAAGAGAGGGGGTGGAAGAGGAAAGGGAGACAGCTTTGGCCAAGCATCACTCCCTGCTCCAGCCACGGGCTCACCCTTCCCCAGGAGCTCGCGGTGCAAACGAGCCAGGGCTGCACCCTCCGTCACCAACGCCAGCCAGGAGCTGCTGCCAAGGCACATTTCATACACAGTGCGCTGGCAGGGATGCACCCTGCAGAGCGCTCGCCCTCCAGAACATGGAGTTTTCAACTGATTCTTTACAATAAAGAAGTTCTTGAAAGCCCCAGAGCTGTACAGGGGCCGCCTGGCCCGGTGTGATGGTCTGGCCACACGACAGAGAGGTCCCACACCCAGCCCCACATCCCAGGGCAGGAGGGAGGGCTTCATGTGCCTCACAGGTGTGCTCCTGCCTTTTGCCCTCACCTTCCCACTGGCAGCAGCTCCAGCCACGCTCCCTGCTCAGCGCAGGACACGGCAGAGGCACAGCCCTGCTCCTGCAAAGGCTCAGCCCTGCTCCTGCAAAGGCTCTCTGCAAGGCAGCACCTGGGAGCAGCCACCACCAAATTGTTGGTGTTGGCCCAGGGGCTGCTGCCCGGCCATGCAACGAGGCCGTGCCACCTTGCAGGTCAGTTCATTGCAAAGAAATAGTTCAGAGCATTTTTTTTGTTTAAACACACCCCAACAGCTTTGGGAAGATGTGGTAGCTGTTACCCAAATTTCTGATAAATGCCTTATAAGATGCCTGATCTAAATGCCGCCTTCCAGGGAAACCCCTGGGGCGTGGCCCAGGTCTGTGCAGAGCAGAGGGGAAGCACAGTCTGAGCAGCTCCAAGGGCTGGCTCCAGCAGAGCAGCTCCGGGAGCAGGGGCTGGGAGCAGCCCCGGTGGCCGTGGGTCACTGCCCAGTGCCGGGGCAGGGAGCTGAGTGGTGCCAGAGTTTTTACAGAGCAGGGTCACAGCAGCAGCGCTCACCCAAGGCTCACCCTCCAGTAAAGGGCATCCCGAGGGATTCTGCACCGCGGGCCGGCTCCAGCCCGCCTGCAGCTGGGGGCAGCAGGGCCGGGGGGGCCGCGCTGGGCCGGGGCTCTCCCAGCTCACGGCGCTCACCAAGGAGCAGCCCCGGATTGTTTGTGCAGAGCATTTGGCCAGGGGCTCTCCAGTCCTAAACGTGAAACATGTTGAACTGACACTAAAGCAGAATTAAGTGCCAAAGCATTTGCTGCTTCTACAATTACATTCCGGAGCGCTTTGGTGCTCCTGCTCTCCTTTTTATGACCCAACTTGGTCTTACTGTAGTTTGGCTTTCTCGTTTTAAGTTCTCCAAATGGAAAGGATCAAAGAGCTCTTTGTTGTCGTAGCAGGAGCGCTCCTCGGAGCGAGGCATTCCTGCCACGAACAGCTTGCAGCTCAGGGGGAATTCGCGGCAGCTCTGTGCCACCAGCCCGAGCCAAAGCATCAGCAGGTGCAGCAGCCGCCTCCGCCTTCCCTGCCACGCTGAGCCACCTGAGCAGCTCTTTATGGCAAACGGAGGCCAGGGCAGCTCTTCTCATTTATGCTTCACAAAGCTGGCACAGTGGGCACCGGCAAACCCAAACTTCCCTCGGCTTTTATAGCAACAATGAGCTCGGGTGACACCACGGAGCGGGGAGAGAAACCCCAGGACTGAAAAGTTTCTGTTTGCAAAGATCAGGGCACAAATTAAGCTGCTGGTAGCTAAGCTTGGGTTAAAACACTTCCCCTCCTCAAGCGCTGCTGCAATTAGGAGCTCTCTGGGTGAGCGGCTGGTGATGTGCTGCAAATAACAACAAACCCCAAACGCCACCAAACACGTCTGTGACAGCCCAGGAATGCTGGCTTGGCACAGGGCACGGCGAGCCTCGGCATTTCAAGTGAGAGGGGGGTGAGTCTCTGTCCAATTATCACCTTTCTGCCAGCTCAGCCCCCAGGCTCGAAGTCAAACTGTGGTGATACCAGCCCTCCATACAATGCAGAGCATCTCCCTCTGCGGGGGAAGCAAGCCCCCACCTCCTAAAAACCCAGAGCAGGGAAAGCTCCCACTCTAGCAAAAGGTTTCCAAGAGGGGCACACACCGAGGCTTTTATAAGGAAAACCGCTGAAAATGGACCCTTCCTGCACCCACCCTTCTCTCCCCCTCCACAGACAGACCGACCGACAGACCGAGGGGGTTCCCGAGCACTGGCACCCCACCGTGCTGGATTTCATGCCAGCCCCATGTGTGAGGCACACCCACTGAGCTCAGCAATCATTTCAAAGGGCTGCTGAACATTTCCCTCGGACACCGACACTGTTAGGTTCACCCAGTGCACTACACAGAAGAAACCCTGCCCTGTGCTTCCTAACTTTCACAGCAGTGACAGCAGGGAAGGCTTGGGTTTTCAGGAGGAGCGGGGCTCAGCAGTCCCCGTGAGCTGCTCCCGGAGCGTGCCCAGCGGAGGGCCAAGGGCTGGTGCCCCCAGCGCCGCTGATAACCCCTGAAAGCCCCAGAGATGTTCACCCAGCACATGCCCAGGGACATGTGCCTTTCAGGAAGTTCCTTCTCTGCAGTTCAGCACAAGCTCAGCTCGAAGTCAGAGGGGAGATGCTCGGAGCCTCCTCCAGACTCGCCCCACACGGCTTGGAAAATCCCAGGTGGAAGGAGGCAATACAGGAGCTGCGTTAATGTCGCAGCTTTAGCACTGCCCTCTCTCCCCCTTGACACACACACACACCTTTTAAAGGCAGCTCGGAAAACACGACCAGGAGCTGAGCACAGTCCTGCCAGAGCCCGCAGTGCCGGGGTGGGCAGAACCTGCTCACAGCAGCGAGCCTGAGCGCTCAGCCAGCCCCGTGCACTACACGGGCATCATCGGGACAGATCCGTCAGCAGCATCCTGATGCTCAGCATCCTGGATTTATGACAAGGCATCCTGACCACAGAGACACCTCTTGACCCAAATGCACATTCCTGCTCCTAGAGCAGGCTGTAAATCAGAGAAGCTGCATCCATAACTGCCAAGAGTCACTCAGCCTCATGCACGTTTCCTCCAGCTCTCTGCCCTCTGAACCTGCACAATCCTCTGAGGAAAATACTTAGGAGTCATGATGGGCAGTTCAATAAAAGTGTCTGCCAGCACAGCAGAGAGGTTAATTATGTATACAGGACATCTAAGTGCATTCATGAGGTGGGGAAGTAACACAAAACCACGCGGAGGAGATGCTCCATGGAGGGCACATCTCCATCCAGAGGCACCATTTAAAGCAGCACTGCCCACGCTGCCCCCACACACTGGGAACACCCCATCCCTCCTGAAAACAGGGAAAAAGGGCACGGTCCTGCATGCCTGGGTCAGGACATCCAGGCTTGGCAGAGCCCTGTGCCTGTCTGTGCCAGACACAAGCTACAGGAACCAAGGCAGGAAGAGAACAGTTTAAAATTTTTCTTTCCTTCTACCTTTCATTCCAAAATTCCACTTTTCTAGCTAAGTTCAGTAACCCTCACATTGCCCTGGGACAGCTTTCTGTCACAGGAGGAACAGGAGGACACGGATGAAAGGAGTGCCTGCGGGGCTGAACCAAGGCTGAGGTCACACCAGGACAGGCCTCCTCACCTGCTCCTTCCGTCACTGCCACGGCTCCGGCCAACAGTGCAGCAGGGTGGCCACGGCCAGAATTAGGGCAAACCAGGTTGGCTTCAGCTGGAAAGACGCACATTTGCTTGACAGACATTCCTAACTGCACCTCAGAGAGCTGCATGTGCTTTCTGTTAATGAGGAGAAACACCGACTACTTTTTAAAAGAACTTCATTAAACCAAGAGAAAATTTACAAAACTTAAGTCAAAACTGCAGGTTTCCTGGAGCAGGAAGCTACTGCTCTTCAGGAGGTCTGAATCCCCAGGCAGGTTTCAGATGTGATATCTGAGCAGACCTATGGCATCTCCCGTTACCTGCACCCGCCAGCTCCAGTTACATGTGAGCCGGGAGGGGCCACACATGTTACGGGATGGGAAGGTGTTTGTACCCCTCTGTACAAAGCACAGCCTGCTGCTGAGGGGCTCTGCTGGGAGCTCTTTTCCTGCAGTCATTTCCAGCCTCCACAGGCCAGTCCGGAACTTTCTGTAGAAGCCATCGAAGAGCAGCAGCATATTTAATGTAGGCCTAAATTCAATTTATCATTGTAGCAAGGTGGGGGTCGCTCTTCTCCCTGGGAAAAAGCTACAGGACAAGAGGACAGAGACAGCCTTGGGGAGGTTTGGGCTGGACATCAGGAGGAATTTGTTAAACATGGGAATGGACTGCCCAGGGAGGTTTGGAGTCCCCATCCCTGGAGGTGTCCAAGGAAGGGCTGGAGGTGGCACTCGGTGCTCTGGGCTGGGGACAAGGTGGGCATCGGGCACGGCTTGGACTCGATGGGCTGGGAGAGCTTTTCCAACCTCAATGATTCTGTGATACAGAGAGTTGTGCCACTATAGGAAATTTCTTCTTTAAAAATTGTTTAAAATTTCAGGTGTAGATGATGAGTGGAGCAGGATAATGATAATGAATCTGTAAAGGTGTTACACAGCTCTCGGTGACCAGACACAGCCTGGGCACACAACGCTCACATCCCCACCAGAGCAACTGTGAGTCCTTGTCATAAAAATAATATAATGAAGATTTTTTTTTTTTTAATAAAAGGACCATTTGCTTTATTTCAGAGCAAACACTTGAAGAATTATGGCTGTGCTGAGAAATTTAAGTTAACTGGAGATGTTCACATATGGCTAAAAGGTGACTTTCTTATATTTTGGTGCCCAAAACTGCCCCAGCACTGGAGGTGAGGCTGCCCCAGCCCAGAGCAGAGCGGGACAATCCCTCCCTTGCCCTCGGTGTCCCCAGGACAGGGATGTCCCTCCTGGCTCCAGGCACTGCTGACTCAGATCCAACTGGCCATGGACCAGGATCCCAGGGTCCCTTCTTGCAGCTCCTCTCCAGCTTCTCAACAATGTCTGGGTCTGAGAATGGAGGAGGCTGGTTTAGCTTCCACTTCCACTTTTAATTTCATGAGAATCTCAGCTTCTAAATTTTTAGAACAATAATTCAATTTTTTTTCCACAGGTTGCAGGAAAAAAGCCTGATCAGGTGAATGCAGACGATTCTGATGGCCCAATCAAAATAAAAGTGGTTTTGTCATCTCATTGATTTTGAGACCTTTGCAATCCTGCAGGCCCTGATTCCAGATCTTTGGACACTTGAGACCAGTTCTGGATCAGGTCTCCCTGCTCGAAGTATGGCAGGGCCCAAGGTTGCTTGGCTTCAGGGTCCACTGCATGTGTTTATTTAGATGACTTAAACTAAAACAAACTCACAGGAGAGCAAAGACCCAGAGCACAGTTCAAAATGAGATCTGAGCGAGATCCAGCAAGAGCCATGTCAAGTTTTGCTTTCACATGAGATGCCAGGTCAGAATGGTTTATGGCTGAACACATCACAGAGAGATCCACGAAACACGTGCTATTAAACCCGACACCCCACCAATCCTGCTCACGTTTATGTTGCAAATTCAGCATTCAGCCCCAGAAATTGTTACGTTTTACAAGCCCCTTTCAAGCAACCCAAATACTGTGCAACTCCTGGAAAAATTCTGGATAAGTATCAAACCCTGTGAAACTGAGAGTCCTGCCCCAAATCCAAGATGCAGTGAGGTGTATACACAAGCTGAGGAGGGCAAACACCTCATCTACTGCATGGGCTCCAAACTGCAGAGCCCGGGTGCCCCTGCCCTCCCCACGCACCCCTGCAGCACCCCCGGCTCCCGGGATGGCCCCAGGGATGCTGGCACCCAAACGCCAGGCAGGGCTGGGGCGTGCAGAGGGCACCGGGCTCGGGGCTCACCCCTGAGCGTCCTTGTCTCAGCCCCGGCCCTGCAGCGAGGAACTGGTTCTCCACCAGCAGCTTTTCAAAGACAGCTTTTCAAGAAAGCTTCACCTCACTCTCAGCCAAAGCCAACTGATGGAAATCTGCTCCAGGTGCAGCAAAAAAGCTCTGGAGAAGCCCCTGGTGTCCCCTTGCCCCACAAAGGGTGGCTGC
Organism: Dicrurus megarhynchus; assembly: GCA_013399195.1. Taxonomy (NCBI): domain Eukaryota; kingdom Metazoa; phylum Chordata; class Aves; order Passeriformes; family Dicruridae; genus Dicrurus; species Dicrurus megarhynchus. The sequence goes on from VXAD01007338.1 coordinate 394,002, forward strand.
CACTGAAGGCCCCAGGTCCTGTGACACAGCAGCTCCTTCTCCCGTGGGGCCAGAGGAGTTACAGAGGCCAAGAGCACATTTACAGGCCACACTGGGCACCTTCAGTCTTTGATGCTGTCAGAGTTTTTTAGCCAACTTTCCTGACTAAACACACACATGCTTCAAGAAAACCCCTATTTTAAAGCTGTAATGTAAACAACCCCGAATTATTACTATCCCCTAAAGGCTACTGCTGGCAGGCATCAGTGATAAAGCTCTGCCAGAGCAGTCTGGCATCTAGCAACAATTTGTTTGTTGTCCTGCAAAAATACAGAGAGCCTTGCCATATGGTATTAGCAACTTTCTGGTAACATTAAGAAATATATTGGCTTAGAAAGCAGTTATCACACCAGAAAAAATGCTGTGTCTGAGAGGCAGGTCTCTGCTGTCAGTGGCACCAGCACAGTGGTGCTGGTCAGGGCTGGGGAGAGGCCCTGGTGTCCAGCACAGCTGTGTCACCTCCTGCCCCTGGCACAGCCACACTTTGCACAGCTTTTTTCAGGAGCCGGACGGTGCTTGGGCACCAAAGGCCAGCACTGCTCGTTGTCAGTGCTGGGAGGGCTCCAGTGCTGCAGACGTGGTGCCAGGGGACACATCCCCAGCAGGCACACAAATTTTCTGTCAGCAGTCTGGAGCTCTGCCTCAGCCACCCAGCTGCCCACAGCTCCCTACCCTTCACCAGACAGCTTTTCCACACTGCTCACATTCAGTTCAGAAAACGGAGGAATAAAATCAAACCCATTAAAATGCTTTTACAAAAATAATGTCCCTATACTACAATGATTTTGAGGGTGTATGGACACCGGATCACTGAGGATCTTTGAAAGAAGGTGGGAGTGTGAAATACCCTCCCCATGGACACCTGCTACAGCCTGACCAGCAGCACTGACCAGACTGCCTCATCCCACGGGTGGGTGTCAGGGAACCACAGGGAATTCCCTGGAGACAGTGGCAGGGGTCAGGAGCTGCTCTGCCCTGCTCCCCACGCAGCCACCACCAACCCCGGCCGTGCCTGAAGGAGGGGCAGGCTCAGGCTTCACAGAGAGCCCTGACTGCAAACGCTCTCCTGCCAGAGGACGGGACAGGCGGGGAAAGGCAATCTCTGCAGCATCCTGCAGTTCTAGAGAGCCTGGATGTGCTGTAAGGACAGGCTCAACAAGAGCAGCTGGAGCCAAGCTCAGCTAAGAGCCACCTGCTCAGCCCAAGCTGCTATTCCTCGCTCTGGGAGACTTCAAAGATTTACCTTTGCCAGCCTTCAGCAAACACGAGATCTCCACTTCACTGATGGCCTTACCTCAGTGCACGAGATAAGAGAAGCTGAGGCAGAGAGAAGAACCACAGAAGGACTCCCCAGGAGAACCAGATAGATGCTCAAGAGCTCCAAAGAGACCATCAGCTCCTCTTTGCCCCTAGCACTGAATTACTGCCATTATTCAGACTTTGTGCCTTGTCACAAGCAGATAAGTCACATCGTGCCTCTCCTTGGGAGAAGAACAGCACCTTTCAGAGTGCTCTTCCCCCCATGTTTGTAAGAAGACTGAGATAAATAACCAGGATTAATAATTTTTTAAAAAAGACAAAAAAGTTTCTCAGAAAAGCAGCTGGAATTCTTGTTCTGAATTTTCATATTTTAATCTCTCTCCTTGTAGTATGATCCCACCATGAAGCCTAGAGAAGAGAGGGCTCTAGAAAGAACTTACTGCAGCCTCTCAGTACTTAAAAGAGGTTAAAGGAAGATGGGGACAAACCTTTTAGCAAGACCTGTTGCAATAGGACAAGGAGTAATGGCTTTAACCAAAAGTAGGTAAATTTATACCAGATATAAGAAAGAAATTCTTTACTTTGAGGGCACTGGCACAGGGTGCCCAGAGCAGCTGTGGCTGCCCCTGGATCCCTGGCAGTGCCCAAGGCCAGGCTGGACAGGGCTTGGAGCAGCCTGGGACAGTGGAAGGTGTCCCTGCCCATGGCAGGGGTGGAACGAGATGAGCTTTAAGGTCCCTCCCAACCCAAACCATTCTTTATTTTATAATAAAGTTCAGTGGTCCATAGAAAACTTCAGGAAGACTGGAAAACTCAGGACCTACAATTTTTATGTAGCACCAAAAACCCATAGGCAAAGAAACATATGGGCAGAAGCCAAAAGAAATAAAATCATATGTTTCTTGGGCCTTCTTCAACACACCACCAAGAATCCACAAAAAACCACACTCCAGTCTGTTTTCCCTGGGTGCTGCTCACCTTTAACAGAGAAGTCACTGCTGTACAGCACCTCCCCTGTCTGCAGTTTTCCAAAGCATCACACAGAGTGCCAGGGACCCCAGCAGCTGCTGTTACATAGAGTCAGGAGCCTGCCCCAAACAGCTCCGAGCCCTTTGGTCACTGCTGGCTGTGAACACACACACTCACAATGCCTGAGAGAGGCAAAACCCCTGAGGTCTGGGGCTCCTGGGCAGGCTCCATCAGATGGCTCTGCTGGGAAACTCTGGTGGGGGTGCAATTATCAGAAATAAATATAAACACACAAAGGCTGCTCTTCTTACCCCCAGGGGGTTAATCTGCTTCCCTGCAACACAACCAGCTCCAAGGTGGGGAAAAGCCCTGCCCATCTCTGGAGCTCTTGTGTTCATCACCAGTTCCGGCTGAGAACAACAACAACCTGCTCCTGACCGTGGTACTCTCTGTAGGTGATTATGGGACACAAAAGGGACTAAACTCAAAGCAGGTTTTCAGCTGGGGGGGATCCAAAACGGCCGAGTGAGGAGGAGAACAAAGCCAGATGGCATGTGCTGGTCTTGTTGGGGATTATGCAGTGTCAGGCAATAGGAAACGAGCAGGGAAAAAGGCCCAGGTTGGTCCCATGGCTCCTCTGCTGCCAAACGAACATAGCAGGACAACCATGGAACAATCACTTCGTGGGCTTCATTCCCCTCCACCCCCAGACTGAGCTTAAATATTTGTATAAGCCCAGGCGTAACTTTTATCTCATGTTTTCCTTGGGGTTTACTAGCTGTTTAGAGCATTCAGGCTAAAAAGCATTCCCTCAAACTCTTGCCACAAAGAGAGCTGAAGCTATGACACTAATTAAAACCACACTCCTTGGTATCAAGAAGACATGCTATTGTTTTCCTTTTTTGCTCATGAGAAGCTGTTAATATGGGCAACATGTCTGGAACATTTCCCTTCCCAACGCCGCGTTCCCCCGGCCCAGGTCGGCTGCTCCGGGAACCTGCCACGGGCTGGGGTGGGAAGGCAGCAGTACTTACAGGGATAGACTTATTTATTCTTTGTAACAAAGCATCTGCCAACTCAACACTATGAAAAGCACATCGGGAGAAAGAGAGAAAGGTTCACGCTGCCTGAAAGGTGACAGGCTAAAGAACTGTCCTGCCTCAGTGCCCAGGGGCCAAACCAAGGGATGAGCCCTAATTACATACAAATATACTGCATGTTGGGAAAAACAGGTGCTGGCTTTGCCAGGATGCCCCTGGACACTCAGTGCCAAACAGGACAGGCTGTGGGCTGCCCTGTGCCACAACAGACCCACCTGGGGCAAGGTCTCCTGAAGAAAAAGGTAAGATTTTGTGCTCATTTTACCCCATCTGAGTGTTTCTAAGGTCTCCATGAGTGGTATCAGCACCTAATAAGCATTAACAAAATTATCCTTGTAACATTTCAGGGGGAAATGTTATGATCACATTTAAAGGATGGAAAATTAAGGCACAAAAAATCAAAGGCAGGTTTGTGTCCAGTGCAACCTTCAGAAGCATCCAACGTGGTCTAAATCCAGTTAAAACAATTAATTTCCCTGTCCAAGACCAAACAATGGGGTCTCATGCAGGGTGGTGGCACAAGTGCAGGAAGCAGAGAGAATTGGCTGCTTTGCTCCAGCCCTCCCAGAGCACTGACTTCCACTTCTCCCTGATTTTAAGCAGTGCCCTGGATGCCTCCTGCCTTGACAGGCAGCTCCAAAGCAGGTCAGGCACAGGGCCCTGGCTGGCAGCAAACAACCTGGGCTTAGCCTCCACAGAGCATCTGCTGCCCAAAGAAACACAAGTGGGTGGAGGGAGGGATCCTCCAGGGAAGGCAGTGTCCCACAGGTGTCACTCCTGGGACCACAACAGTAAATAATTTTTCATCAGAGCCATTTGGTTTCTGGCTTCTGGTTTCTGTTTAGGAGCATGGCTTTCACTGCCTTGACTCAAAACAAAACTCAGCTTCCCTTTTTCACAGCCACAAAGATGCTAGATTTGAATTCCTGCTGGTGCAAAGTGAGTGCAGCAGAGGTTTGAAGGCTGGAATATTCTACTTGATGTTTGTTTTTTGGTGGCACTTCAGCTTCGCACAAGCCCCTGCCTGGCTGGCAAGCCCCCAGCTTTGCCAACAATACAGAAGGACTGTGTGAATTACAAAAACAAGTCAATACACAAAAAATACTACTTCAGCACAGAAGTTAAGCTGGAGGGGTGAACACGCTGTAATTTGTTACATGCTTCCATTGGGGGGGCATCCACAGTAAAACATTCCTGTAACGCTGGCAGCAGGAGGCCCAGCCCCAGCGGGATATTCGGATTCCAGCCCTGGCTGTGCCACGCCTTTCCCTGGCTCCTGGCTGCGAGGATGGAACCTTCTCTGCCCAGCACGAACCACCAGCACAGTGCTCTGCTTGCCCTTCTTTTCTGAATTTCTCCCAAAAGGAATTCTGGGGGAAATTCATATTTGAATGTCCCCCCAAAGAGAGATTGGGTGAGGAAGGTGTTGTGGAGGTGGCCGTGGCACTGGGATTGCTGAGGTGACATCCCACGTGAGGCACGACCCCGTCCACACCTGCAGCACCACTGCAGAGCCCCTGAGGCTGCAGGGCTCGTTTGACACCTGGGGAGGCTCGGGAGAACGCTCAGGAGAGCACCCAGGACAGAGAGAGCTGCCCTGCAAACCCCACATCCCCCGTCCTGCTTCTCATTTGAGGCTGACAGGCGAAGCTCCAACACCTTGTTACAGCCGTGAGGAGCTGCTGAAGGTAACACTCCGGTTACAAATGAATTAATAGGAAACACTTACCTTCCCCACTAGCTTGCCTTTCCTGTTCATGCAAAGGTAGAAATCTGTCTCCTTCCCTTTGATCCGGACTTGACTGCCAAAAGTGTCTGTTTCCACTAGAAGCTGGGCTTGGAAAGGAAGAAGAAAAGAAAGCATTTACCAACGTGGTCCCATGAGGTCACAGGGGGCAGAGCTCCCCCGGCCCTGTCCCACTGCCCGGCTGAGCCACACCACGCCGGGGTGCTCTGCACGGGGACAGCCCCAGGGACACCCAGGGCGCGCTCGGGGCTCGGTGCAGGGCTGACACCTCGGCACTCACTCCCGCACAGAGACTCCGCATTCAGAGCTGGTTTAGCACAGAATGACCAACACACCTGTGGGCTCCATCTGTCCACACCAACCCCACCACCTCATCAGCAACATCATCCCAGTGCTAACAGAACCGGAGAACTGCTTGTGTTGGAAAAAACCCCTAAGATCATCAAGTCTAACCATTCCCCCAGCACTGTTGTGGCCACCACCACACCCTGTCCCCAAGTGTCACATCTACATGGCTTTTAAACACCTCCAGGGATGGTGATGCCACCACTGCCCTGGGCAGCCTGTTCCAATGACAACGCTCTCCTTCGCGCTGCAGGAGGGTTCCTGGAGGGTGAGAACATGGCCTTTATTCTCATGAAGTATTAGCATGACGAGAAAGGAAATCCTTTTTTCAGAGCCAGCAGCCCTCAAACACTGCACAGAAGTGGTTCAGCCACACACTCCAGTGCAAAACATCACAGTGATCTCCTGAAGGTCACCACAACATCTAGCAGGGAGAAATTTGGCACTGCTTGTTCTGACTGATGCACACCCACCCTGCAGATGTCCTCCGTGCCTGGCTGTGCTTCCAGGAGGTCACAAATTGCTTTCTGGCAGTCCATGTCCAGGTCTCCTGCTCTAGCTGGGAGAAACGTGGCCAATCTCAGTGTCTTGCAGGTTACTGATGCCAGAGCTGGTTTGCAGCATCACCAGGAGCCAGGGTAGAGGACAGATTTCTGCTGCATCTCCATGAACCCCCTGCTCTGACACAGCTGTACCTGCAGAAGGGGCCAGGCTGCATCCAGATGAGCAGTGTGCCATCATCATCATCATCTCAAAAACCCAGACAGATCCAAATTCAGCCTTTTATTCCATCTCTAATCTAAACACAAATTCCAGTCATGCTCAAGATTCAGATTCCAGGAATTTCCCCAGAGAGGCAGGAACAGGCAGACTGGACATTTTGGTTCAGATCCATCTCCGACATGGAGGGGGAGAGAGGAGACATGGTTGAAACACAATGCAAGAATGTGTGAGTGTCAGCAAGTGCAGCTCCATGCTCCTGCTCTGGAAACACTCACGCCTGTAAGTCCTGAGCCTCACCGTAGAAATACAGCTTTTGCCAAACTCTGCAGAATGTTTGATCTGTGCTGCAAAAAGTCACATTCTTTTTGGCATTCATATTTCAAACTTTAAAGCCCTCTAAGAGCAAATATGTTCATTGTAAGGATTTACCAAGGGGATAGAAATAGGAGTTTGTTTCATTTAAACACATTAATATTTTTCCCACTTGTAAAGTCAGCTTTTGGCTTCTGCAGCAGTGCAAATATCACAAACCTTTAACTCACAAGGGCCCTAAACAGTTTTCCCCTCGCAGCTCAGTCACATCTGTAAATTCAGGGGTTTCCAGTTACTAGCTGCTTACATTTATTTAGATATATTTGTTAAACCTATTATCACAGGGGATATTTAAATTAAAGCTTCTTTCTGACAGCAAGTGTGACAATGTCTGTATTACAGCAGGATATTACTTGCAGTCATGCACAGATATGGATATTGATGGAAGTTTTTCAGAAACACATCATGGGTTTGACTATCTGTGATGGGGAGCAGCCTGCGGGCAACAGCTGGGTGCTGCCCACTCTGTTCCCCACCTGCCAAGGCAGTATCAAACCTTTGAGGGAGGGCCACGAGCCAGAAATAACCCATCAGAGTAAGGATATCAAGGTGAGCCAGCCAGGAGGGGATGATGGCACAGGGCCAGGGACAGCTCCTCGAGGGCAGGCTGACCAGCGTGGTTGGAACTCGGTGAGTGCCCACTGCTCCAGGAAGCTCAGGGAGGCTGCTCAGGTGCAATGCAGCACTAACAGGCAAGGGAACAGCAAAGGTGGGACTGTCTGCCTTTAAAGAGGTGACTTTGGAAGGGCTTCTCCTCACCTGAGCAGAGGATGGAGGTCAGCATCAGAGAGGGAGACCAGCAGCCAGCACACGAGTGAAGGTCATGGAGCCAGCAAAGCCTGGTCCAGGAGCCATGGCCAACACCCAGAGCACCAAGGAGCTGCCCACAGATCTGCAGTGGCCAAACCACCCAGGCACAAAAGCTGGTGCAGGGCCAGCCAGCACAGGGTGAGGTGAGGGCTCCATAGAGGCAAGGACGGGACAGCACAGCTCCCTCTGAGCTGCAAGGCATTCCCTGTCCCCTGCAGCTGAGAGTGAAAACCTGCTGAGAGTAACTCTGAGCATCAGACACAGGCTCTGGCCAGCCAGAGTAGGAGCTAGCACCGACACAACCCTCCAGCACGAGAGCCATGAGCTGTGGTCCCGCTGCACAGCTGGCAGCTCACACCCCTCTGACGCAGGTCCCTGCTGGCAGCCCCTGCTCAGATGGACAAACACGGGGCACAGGGGCTCGTGTTCCCCACCCCCTCGCTCTGCAGCCAGTATGAGTAATATCCAAGCTGATTTTAATTTGAAAAATATCACCTTAAAAAGATGCCGGTTCCCTGCTGTGAAAATTAAAACCATCTGGATGGAGTGATTTCAAATAATTAATCTAGGACTCCTTTGGCACCGCTACTAATTAAAATATGATACCTTCCTCCCCCTTTTTAAATAAAAAATTTAAATAAAGTTTAAAGATCTAATAAAATAATGTCATAATTTAGAACTAAATGGAAGTCACCTTTCCTGCAGGCTGCAAAGGTTACGGTGGCGCTGAGATCCCTCCCAGGCGAGTGCCACGGCACAGCCCGAGCAGCAGAGGATAAGCAGGCAGCCAGGGAGACCTTCATGCTGGTGAACACGGCAGCCTCCATCCCAGAGCCCTGAGGGACAGCCCAAAACCCCCAGGGAGCATCCTGCACCCAGTGCTGAGGAGTGGAAGCACGGGGAAGGTGGTTCAGCAGAGGCTGTCTGATCCCTGCTGTGACCTGAGCTGCCCCAGGACAGGCCAAGGCCTCACAGAGGTTCCCACCTCTGGAAAATCTGAGTCTTAAGGCATTGGAAACATCTTATTTCTAGGGATCCCTGACCCCCTTTTCTACAAGAGAGATCAGTGCAGCTTTAGGGTGGGTTATCACCCACTTGGCTTCCAGTCTGCAGCACCCCTGACAGCTGAGGCTTCTTTGTGCAACAGGCATCTCCCTAAATTCTCTCAGGAGCAGGAACAGGCACCTGAAACAACACATCTAAAATCCTCTGGGATGAATCCCAGCCCTGAAGGTTGCAACAAGAGTTCCTGGGGGGTGGGGGCTGACCCAGCACAAAGGGCTGCTCGTGCCTCCCACCCCACTCACACACAGAAGGAGAAAAGCTCAGCCACCACCAACACATTTTACATTAATTCAAACTGGACTTGGAACGTGCCCTGTCCTGAGATAAATATACCATGCCACAATGGAAGTGCCAGGGAATATCCAAGAGAATGTCCAGGAGAGCTCAGGTAGGAGGAGCCCCACCGTGCCAGAGCAGCATCCCCACAGCACTGTGCTGCTCAGCACACCTGACCTCCAGCTCCATCTGTCCCTGCATACACCACACAGAGATTACAATCTTTATTTTCAAAGGCCCTGTGCTCCAATCTTCAGATCGGGTGTTATTGTTTAAATTCTTTGACAGCTAGATATTCTGATATATTTTCCAGGGGAATAAAAAAAAGAGCGAAAGAGAAAAGATGTCTTAGAGGGTGAGATCTCCTTCTACATGTTTTGCCTTATTGGCCCATTTAACCTAAACCTTCCTGAAAACTCCCACTGGAAGAGACTGGAATTCCTCACAAGTCTAGGTGAAAAGGATTACATATATATATATGTTGAAAAGCTATCTACCAGCTAAGAAAACATGAAGTCAGGGAGATATGTGAAGGTGGCAGAAAATATGCCAAATTATCTTTCAGATATTTCCTGGGAGTGGGAGGACAGGAGCCAGAAAAGCACAGGGAAAGAGAGGAGAGAGAGGGCACCTGAGAAGTGTAAGGTTTACAAGTACCCATCACAAAATCCTCAGTTCCAGATAAAGAAAGACATAAAGCGGAAAACACAAGAAGGGTGCAGAAGGATTGGATACTTCAGGTCTATCCACTGGTTTGGGTTTGGGTTTTTTGCAGGTGAAATCCCTGCAAAAGGAGCCACAGGGAGAAGGAATACAGCTGCTTACACTGTCCACAGGCACCTTGCAGCTGGCCAGCTACATCCGATTTCCTGGGGAAAAGGATCTCAGAGGGGACCGAGATTTTGTTGCTTTTGTTGCACTTTCTGAAACAGTCAGGGAAACCATTCTCAGGCTTGAAACCATTTCCAGGGAATGAAGAGGATGCACTGACACACCGAGGCTAGGAGCACAGCACCTGGGACAGAGAGCAGCTCCCCCAGGTTGTTACCCTGGTGCTGTGAACCAGGACTTTCCCATCGTTCACAGGGCATGTATCACATCTGATGGGAGAGTAAAACCCACTCTCTGCTGAGACTGAATCTTCTCCTGAGACTCCCAGCATGGGCAACAGTGCTTAGAATAGTTTCAACTATTTTTGAATAAATAAATTTGAATAAATAATATTTGAATAAATAAATTTGAAAATAAACCTGTTCAAACACTGCCTACCCCTACCAAAACCACGTGAATCCCTTCCATGACCACAACATAGGAGAGAATGACCCTGACTCCACAGTCATGATGTAATGATGAAGGAATAACACCAAAATTAGGTAAAGTCTGGAGGGTCTAATGAAGCCTGCAGGCTGTGAGGGAATCTAGGCTGCATCTCTAAGTTTTGCCTGCACACTTGCATAGTCCTGCAAACTGTATGGTATTTAATAGTTACAATCCACAGAACCCAACTCCCTTCTCAAATATTCAGGTGCAAATCAGGAGTAACCACCCCAATCAGTGAGGCTGGTGCTCGGGAGGGCAGAGCGCTGACCCACATACCACTGCACTGAGCTCATCCTGTCTGTCCTCAGCCCAGCACACGCACGTCAGATTATAGAAAGGGATATTCGTGGGGTAGGAGCAGCTCCAAGGCCCAGGCTCCAGATATTTTCTGTCCTAAGACACCGCTTTGCACGAGCCAGGGAAGTGCTCGGTGTCAGCGCAGGGGCTGCCCAGGAGCAGCTCCCAGGCCTGACCCAGGTGATTAAAAATGCTGTTACTCTAAATGAGGGTTTCTTTAAATGCTGTACCTTTCACTCGGCCAGCACCCTGGCTGTTGCACCTGGGGACAGAGACTTTTTTGGGTGTGTAAGCCCCTCAGAGCATCCGCACGCACAGCGAGTGCCAAGTCCCCGGGCGCGTTTTCCTGCCCCATCGCGGGGTGGGAAGGGAGGCAGGAGCCAGGGCTCTGCGTGAACAAAGGACAGGCTGCAGACACAACCTGCCACCCGCAGAACAGCCTCGGGAGCTCTCAGGAACCAGACAGGTTAAATATTTGCATGGGAGACATCAGAAGAAAATCTCTAATGCAGCAAAGACCTCAAAGGCACTTACACTACAGCAACCTGATCCTGTAAATACTTCCACACAAAGGACTTCACACACATCGGAAGTCCCTCGAGTGCTGATAAAGACCCCTCGGTCAGCGCCTGCAGGGTGTGAGCGCAGCCGGACGCGGCTCTGGGGACAGCTGCCCCACGAGCGCTGGGTGCTGCCCGCTGCCCACCGCCCCCGGCTGCGTGGGGTGGGCAAAGGAGCAGGATCCTGGCACAGAGCCCACGTTCCCCTTCCTGGCACCCTCCCTCGGGGTTCCACCTCTGCGGTAGCTGATGGGAGCTTCAGGCTCCGGGCAATGCTTTTGGGCTCTCCCACTCACAAACCAGTGCCTCACACCAGGGAGGCTCCTGTCCCACGGCCAGCACACTGAGCTGTCCCTTGGCACTCCCTGGGCTTGTCTACAGCACACAGGGCCAAGACATGCAGAAATCTCCGTGTTGGTGCCAAGCACACCAGCCTGAGTGCCCAGCCCAGGCCAGCTGTGCAGGCAGGACACGCTGTGCTGCAGTTAACCCCACAGGGTGCACAGCCTGGCATGGTCAGGTCATAAAGTATCCCTCTCACATTATTTAATATCACTCTCCCCTATTTAATATCACTCTCCACCATTTAAGCCTGACACCCCATTCGTAGAAACATGCAATCACAGAAGAGTTGGGTTGGAAGAGATTTTTGAGCTCAGCCAGTCCCAACCCCCTGGGCAGGGACACCCTCCACTAGACCAGGTTGCTCTAAGCCCTGTCCAACCTGGCCTGGACCATCACAGAGCTCTGTAGGGATGCCCACACAAAAAGTTTCCCTACCAGTTCAGCAGTGGCTAACAAAAACACGCCCAGGGGAAGACGCTGAGCTGCTGGTGTTCCCCAGGCACCTCAGGGACCATCTCGGGCAGATTCTGCCTCCCCACCCTGTAGAGATGTGCTGTTTATGCCAGAATGGCACTATCAAGGTAAAAGGGAGGTTCTAAAACACACAAGTCCTCTTCCCCAAACTCCCTATAGGAGCCCAGGCTCCTAAAGGATGACAAAGCTTCTAAACATAGTCCCTACAACCTCACTCTATTCACCACATCTTGGGAGAAGCTTAAATGAAAATGTGCTAATTTGAGGTCTTTTATTAGCCCACACATATGAAAATTGTTTGACAGTTGAGCAGATATAAGATCAGAATCAGACCAGAGTAAATACCAAGGTAGGTCTAAGAGATTTTTGTCCAACTTAAATAAAACTTTAGTAAATCCCTGAATCTGTAATTCTGTGAGAAACAAAACAAACAAACACACACACAAAAACCCCCATCTGAGCTATAAGCACCATATTACCGGCCTAAGCCTGCACTACCCAGAGGTTGGTCATCCCTTAGCCATGTGAAAAATGAATGTAAAATACTGTCATTCTAACATGGAGCTTTTTGCACTCTTTTGTACATCTAAGAAAACAGGATTAAGCAGTGGGAAATCAGACTTGACCTCTTGCAGATGTTTTATACATAATTCACCATAAGAGACACTAAAAACATTTTGGCAGTTGCTTCGACGATGGTGAATAAGCTTATCTAGACAAGATTCAGTAAAAGGGGAGGCGGGTAGGTTGTGTGCTGTAAAAACGCCTGGGTGGGGACAGCTGTGAACAAATTCTGCCCTGAACTTTGCCACCTGCAAACTTGCCATGACTCAGAAATAAGCCTGGAAAGAGAAACGTTCAGAATGTTAGCACAGAAATTCCTCTATCTCACCAGGGTGTCTTGCTGCCTCCAAACACAGCTCAAGTGGACAGTATTTCTACAGAGGCAGGAGAACTGCTTGACAAGCTGCCAGGCTCCGAGTCTGGAATTACTGAAGGAAGAGCCTCAAAAAAGTTCAGAAGATCTGTTATGCTTGAAAAAACACCTAAAATGAAAAATAGAGGGCCAAACCCTGATGTCTTTGATCACTCTCATTTGAATAAACTCCTACTGACACAGTCGAGCCCAACAGACAACGACCTCAGAACCTGGCCCTGAGCTCCTCGCCGAGACGCATCCGGAGCGCCGGAGTCTCTCAATCTGGAGAGAGTGTGAACCCTTCCCGTCCCCGCAGAGGGTTAGAATTACTGCAAGAGCAAACCCCGATGAAGTTATTTTGACTCTCTAGTTCCCAGTCTCAGCTGGACCCAATAAAAACACTGATGTACACAAAAATAACAATAAGGAGAGGATGACAAGCGGGAAGCCCGCGTGCTCTCTTGTCCCTGCAGAGCTGCTCTGCGTGTGCCCGGGAGCACAGGACGGAGCCCGGGGACCCCGCAGCACTGCCCACCTCCCTCGGGCGAGCTGCTGGCTGGCTGCTCATCCCCAGGCATGACGTGCGTGTGATGTCAGCAGCACCATCTCCTCTTACCAAGGAGTCCCAAACACATCAATCTCTCCCACACACCAACCCCCAGGTGGTTCCACGCACTCCAGAAGTCAGCCCATCCAGGCTGCACTGTTGTGTTTGTGAGTGCTCCAGAACGGGGCTAATCGGGAGAAATGTGCCAAGCATCTGCAGGATTGGTTGAATTAAGATTATCAGACACGCCTGATACACAAAGTTCTACCAAGCACGGTTCTTATTCTGCACCAGTAAAAGCTGAAATTAGGATAATTCATTTTATGGATCAGAATATAGGTGTGTTTATGCATTTTCTCAAAGGGACTCATTGTAACCTTCCCTTCTTCCAGGAAGTGAAAAATATGCTGAAAATAAAGTTGCAGGATGCTCTGGTGTTTTCAGTGGGATTCTTGTGGCTCTGGAACCCAGAGGAGCAGAGGCAGCAGCACAACCTACCAGAATAAAATATTCTGGCACATGGGGAAAATTCCTCTCTGCTTTAAGATTTTAAGCAGGGTTTGCTCTTAGAAATGGTCACAAACACAGTTTCAAAGATACCTGACTTCTTAATGCTTGTGCTGCTGAAGCTCCCTTTGCCAAATAAAAGATAACTTATTATTAAATGAAGTACAGAAAATCGTCACTCTTGGGTGAGAGGGTATGAGAAAGTGCGACTATTTTGGGCTAAGGGTTAAAAGAAGTGGACAAGGACTGATCTTCTACAGCACCTGGGGACACACCTGGAACCAGCTGTGCCCTGGAGAGTGCCTCAGGGGAAGGACCTTGGAGGAAAGTCCTCTGCACCAGCCCCTTTGGAGAGGCTTCTCCCTACAGACATAGCACAGTTCTTGCAACTATTCTCAGGGCAGGAGCAACAGAAATAATGCAGCAACCAACAGAAATCGGGTATCACATTAACCCTCCCTTTAGCACCTTTGGTTTCACATATTTATTTTTGGAAACATTTATCACGGGACTTCTCTTAAACTGTTACCCCTAGCCCTCAGCATATGTAAGACTATATACTTCCCTTTTACTGCATTTTAATTGCATGAGAAGTTTTAAAAGTCTTTTTTTTTCTTTCCTGGAGTCATTTGGGACAAAAGGCATCTGGCACTGGGTATTTAAATAAGACCTGTCAGAACTGTAAAATTAGTTTTACGTTTTAATAAAGGTACTTTAAAAATCTCAAATATAATTCTGCATTCAAACCATAAGTGTTTGGATTAAGAAAAGCAGATCCCATGTTAAATCTTAATATAAAAAGTAAATCAAGTACAGAACTAAGCCAGTCCTCATCTGTAGCATTATAAACAAGAGCAGCAAAGAAAAGAGGTAATATCTCCAACAGCTTTTTTGAGGGGGCATTCTGAGTTTAAAGAAGCAGCACCGACAGTATAAAATCTGTATTTTATTATATTATTTGCTATTTATCTCAGTTTATCTAGAGACCCAGGCCACCTTTAAAGCTCAGACTCAGCCACGTGTTTCCATCCAAAATTCTCTCCACTCTTTCTGTCCTGGCTGTGCTGGAGCATCCTGCCCTCCTCTCCCCACCCTCGGAGTGGCCCTGAGGACCTGCATGGCAAAAGATCCCTTGAGGTGGCGGGTGCCACCTGGGCAGGGGCCATCTCTGCTGTAGGTGTCCAGCCCACGCCCATCCAAACTCGGACTGGCAGAGCTCACTCAGCCTGGAGCACTCTTTGCAGCCAACACTTAAGTCACTCTGAGAATCTGCAGACACACAGACAGAGGACAAACCCAAAGCGCAAACCCTCCCTCCAGCACTCGCTACCCCACGCCAGCGAGCACATCCCTCCTCCCCGCCAGGACACCTCCTCACCCTCCTCCTTTTATCTCCCTCCCTCCCAACCTCTGGAGCGCACAGGGAATTCCCCACCCCTGCTCCTACACAGACCTGAAATATTTGCAGGCAGCCCTGCTGGCCACATCTGTGCCAAGCCCGAGGACCGGGCTGCCCCCACCTTTGGCACAGGAGGACGAAGCCACCTTTGAACCCTGCTGAGGTGACCAAGCCACCCCAATTTGCTGCCCCCTCCTGAGCTCAGCAACCACTGCTGGGACACTCACGGTCAGTGCCACTGACGCAGAGGGACTCAAGGACACACCACAGCCATGGGACAAGAGCCCTTGGCCACCAGCACCTTCTCCAAGGGCTTTATAGCCCGGCACAAAGCTGCAGCCTGACCCGTGCCAAAAGGGAGCCACTTCTCCATCCAGGACCCCAAAGGAATAAAGGAATGAGCTCACATGGACTGAGGAGCTTCAGTGCAAGCTCCCGGTGGGGAACTACCTGACCTTTACAGCCCCTTCCAAACCGAACCGTTCCGTGATTCCGTGAAGTGGCTTTCCACGTGCCAGCGGGCCTGGCCCTCCTCCGAGGTCACGGTGTGGATGAGGGGAGCGGGCAGGGAAGCGTCACAGGTGCAGACAGGCTCGGGGCAGCCCCCAGCCCCAGCCGTGCTGTCACCTCCCTGCCGCCAGCTGCCCAACCTGGCACCTCACCACAGGTCACCTCCGGTGTGAGGAGTTAGCGCTCATCCCCCAACAGGCGCGATGAAAAGGAGACACAAAAGCAGGATGCTGGTGAATGACAGCAGTGGGTGGCCCGGCCCCGCACACAACAGGCACAGCCAAGTGTGTCTGGCACCAGACAATGGCGGGGCTGGAGGTGTGTGGGGCGGCAGCGCCAGCGCCGTTCTCACAGCGGGGCACCCGGCCATGTCGCCTCACAAGCCCACTGCCTCTCCTCGCTCCCAGCTCTTCCCGGGGGCTGCGTTCGTTTTTTTCCCTGTGTTGTCCTTCCTCTTGGGACATTTGCAGCTCTGCAAAGAGAGCAGGTCAAACAGCCTCGGATGGTGTGTTTAGTGCTTCCCCTTGGGTTCCCATGGCTTCTTTGCCATTTCCCTGCTGCCCTGGGAAGCACAGCCGCGTTTCGGGGGAGCAGCCTGACCCCTGGGCTGCACTGGGCAGAGTGCCTGACGTCAGGTGCTGCTAATGCGTTTTGCATTTGTGCTCGGGGGCAGGAAATCTCAACTTCCAGTGCCAAGGGGTTAATTATAATTTATATAGCAAGATCTCAGGCTGCGGGAATTTTTTCTCCAGCTAATTAAGAGGTGCAATTACCTTTGAGAATCAAAGGGATATTCTGGTACCCAGCTCTGAGAAGATTACAGGCACTTGAAACACAAGGACATCTTTGCTTTTCTACATGTTCTTAGTTTATGATGTTGATCATTAACAAGAAATTGTCATATTTCTGATCCATCATCACAGTGTCCTGCTGACCACCCCATGGAAGCCACTGCAACAGGGTAACACAGAGCACTGCTGCTGTCCCTGCGATTACCTGTCCTTCCAGCAACATGCTCAGCTGACCCATCACCTGCTGCTGGGGGCCCTGGCAAAACTTTCTGCTTACTAATTAACAAAGCTTCATGATGACCTTGAGGCGGGCAATACCTAAGCAGTCCCGTCTGTGCTCAGAACACAAGCTCAGGACTACTTACTCACAAAGCAAGCAGTGCATTGATGAATGTTGTATTAATTTAATAATAATGATTGTATTGAGATGGAAATATTATTATAAGAAAAAATTATAAATTGATACAGTAATTATAATAAGTATTGTATTAATTTCGCAATAAATATTACTAAATTGTCCCACGGCAGCCGCTCTGCACTGCCCTGTCCTACCCAGTGGTCCAGTGCAAGCAGGAGGACACTACTTGCCACACAAGCCTTGGGGACTGTGGCTGAGAGACAAGTAGCAGCAGCAGTACCCAGGAGAGACAGTGAGTGCCCAGTGTGGCTGGACAGGCCGGTGGCAGCACCCGTGGAACCCCTCCATCAGCTCCAGCCGTGGGCAGCTGCAGGGCGAGCACTGCTGGACAGCCTCACACCCTGCCTGGGGCCAGGGCATCCTGAGAGCAAATCCATCCCCACCCACGGGCTCTGCCCATCAGCTCCTCGCCTTCGTGTTTGTGCAGAGGCTTAACAGTTCCAGCTCTCTCTTCTCACCACTCCCGGAGTTGATTGCTGAGCCATTTGCAAAGGGTTAACGTAATTGAATATTCGGATGTGGGGAGAGGGGGGTTTGGGCTAAAGGCAGCAATGAAAGGTTCTGGGGAACCCTCAAAGTCCTGCTCTGGGGACTCAGTAGAGTCACACATGCAACATGGGCTGCAGCCTCGGCCTGGCTTGGCACAAACTGCACGAAGAGATCCTCTGCCATTCATTGATTTTTGGGGGTGCATTGGGCTATCGCTCTCTGGGAAATGGAGTGCTTAACTTAGAAACCGATGCCATGCAGTTGTCAGCAGCCCACACATGCTGCAGGGCTCACACACCCGCAGCAGCTCCCTCCACCCTGGCCCAGAACACAGCCAGAAGCGAGGTGAGGCTGGCAGTGGCAGGAAGACCAACCCTTCCTCTGAAGGGGGATTCCAAGAGGAGCCTCTGTCCATGCGGGTTAGAAATGAAGTTCATGCTGGCAAAGCCAACAGGGGAGCTCAGCAGCTGGTACCCACCATCAGCAACTCTCTACATGACTTGATTACGCTGTGGCAGCTTTATCAGGCTGCCCTTTGATGTGCTGACAGCAGCAAACTGTGTTGAACTTGTGGCCAAGCAGGTGGAAGCACACAACCCAAAACCACAGCACATGAAGCATTTTGTTAAATGAGGAGGGGATAACACAGCTGACACCTCAGCACTGCTGCAAGAAGCTGCTTTAGACCTGACAATCAACTTATCCCACAGCTATTGCCACCCCTGGAAGCCACCCTTTGATAGGTGGCTGCCAGAGGAAGGGCACATCCGTTGTCATGAGCCATTTTACAAGAACATCTACAAAACTACACAGACCTGTACCAAGCAGAGCACTTCCAGTAAAACCAAGTGCCCAGACAGAATAATCTGTTTCACTTGAGGACACTAAGCAAAAACCAGGAAAGTTTTCCTCTGAAAAAGTTGAGAATAACCAGGGTAGAAGAGAGGATGGCAGTTTTTAGAGCATTTATTACTCTATGCAGGAAGGCATCTTGCTCCTTGCTGGTGCAAACAAGAGGTTGGGAAAGGACATGGCTCAGCCCTGGAAAAAGCAAGAGAGGGATTGCAAAACTATGCTTGTAGTCTCAGCTTAACCCACGAACCTGCACAGCATTCAATGAAAAAGATTGTAAATGCTTCATCAGCAACACAACCAGGCTACATAGGAAAGAAAAAGAAAGGAAGGGCAGATCCAGAGGGAAATAAATTTACACCAGCATTACCTTTCCCTAAAGCTTGCTATTTATTGGAGAAGCAGCAAAAGCTTCAGTGCGCTTCAGAATACAAACGCTGACACGGAAATTCAGAGCCCTGAACCACTTCCAACAGGGAAAATATACTGACCGCAGTCTCTTTGGAGGTCAAACAAAATCAATAGCCTTTCTCTCCAGTCTGTCTCTAAACTAAGCTTCTTTCAAAGACATCCAGAGAAAATGGATCATCTTTTGTTGTTGTGTGTGGTTTTGGATTGGGCTTTTTTTTGTTTTGCTTTTTTTTAAGTGGTCAAACATTCATAGAAGCATAGAAGAACTCCTTCCTCCCTAAGCATACTGAAAGGATTGTATAGAAGTCAACACTGCCCATCAGTTTTACTACACAATAGATGAGTTATCCACTTCTTGGGGAGGAAACCAAGCTGGAAGCTGCTTAGTGCTCGGCAAGAGAGGAAAAAATAAATCAATGCATTTGCTTGATTGGGGTACGTTTAAAGCTGGTTGTCAATTAGTTCAACAGTTTGCTGTTAGAGAGCACAACAATTTAGCCCCAGGAGCTGAAGTTTGCTGCATTTCCTCAGATTCCTCCTGCTGAGAGACAGATATTGGCTGCAGCCAGGTCAGGTGCGGAGGAGGAGAAGGGGTGAGGCTGAAGTCACAGCCATAGAGCGAGAGCCTGGCACGGGACACAGCCAGTGGTGACTGCTTCCTTCCGTTCCGAGCACGCAGCAAACCAGACTCGTGTCCAGAGAGGAGCAGAGGTGATAGCTGGTCCTCACACTGGTACACAGCCAGCACACACCTCCTAAGATAAACTACAGCTTGTACACCCTCGTGCAGATGGTATCATCCTTCCCACATAAGTGGGTCACCCCAAGCTGAGGGAAAGGGCAGAAGGACTAAAGGGGGAGAATGAAAACCTTTGCCTAGCTCCAATTTTTTAAGTAATACAAATTCTTAAAAACCCCAATACAAAGATCTCAAACGGGGACAAACCACCAAAGTCACCTCCTAAGGGTCCCACTGAATGCATCCAAAGGAAAATCACTGCCTTCAGAGCATGGGATCACCGACAGCTTTAACTGACAGCTCTGTTCTGACAATCGGTGTTGAAAGACACCCACCAAAGCAATAACTCAGGCTGAGAAGGCTCTTGAGAGGTCACCCAGCTCAACCCTCTGCTTCGAGCAGGACAACCAGGGCCAGGGACCATCACTCCTTAGCTGTGCTCCAGCTTCCCTGCAACAGGTCACTCTCTGGGCCAGTGACACCCTGATCTAAGCACACCTAAGGGTGGCAGTTACTGTGCCACAGGCTGGAGAGGGACCGACACATCTGCAGCTGGCCTGGGCCCAGCAGGACTGAACACCGACCTCAGCAGAGTGAGCTGCCCCCAGCCATGGCCCTGAGCCTCTAGTGCCCTCACAGCCACAGTGAGTCCTGCTTGCCAGCAGGCATCCATCCCACACTGCTGGGCTGCTGCTGTCAGAACCTCCACGGGCTGTGCCCCAGCCACGCTGTGTCTCCAGCTCCCCTTCGGAGCACAGCACGCGTGCAGCACCGCACACCCTGACTCACACCACAGGAACGAGGGGCTGCTCCCCCAGCACCTCATGTCTGAGAAAACACGTTTAGCAGCCTATCGATAGGGTCCCAGTCTTGTGCCCACACAGGTCTAATGGTGCCCGTGCTGAAAATGCTGGGGAAGCCCAGAAGGGGCTCCAGCAGTGGTGACCATCACACGTCCACCCCAGCGCCAGTAGCAGCAGTAGCAGCCAAGGCTAGGACCTAGAAACAAAAGTGCTAGTTCTTTGTAATGCTTTTTATCTCCCCTCCTCCAGCCCCCCCAGGTGGGACAATTTACCCGGTGACTATAAAGCTCTTACATGTGCTTGTTAGCACCCCCAAATTAGTAGGTGTAAAGTCAATATCCTTTTGCCTATTTACTCCTAATGAGTCACCAGTCAGAAACTTCACTTGAAAAAAACGGTTACAAATGCAGATGCCGAAGCAAATGAAATAAAGGCAAGAATCACAAACCTTGCACAAAGGCAAGGGGCTGGGCACACCACACAGCACCAGGCCATTGTCACCGGCTCAAACCTAACAGCTTTGATTTGCCTCCCACCGGCTAAAATGGTTTGAAATGCAAGGTCTGAACAAAGGTGCAAGACACAGGAGGAATGGGAGGCACTGCTGGGCACTTAATCTCCTTTCAGTCTCACACAGGAGCTCCAGGAATGGCTCTGTTGAAGTCGGTGGAGTTTCAGGAGTGTAGGAAAAAGGATAATCAAGCCTTGGCTGTAACAGAGATCCAGCCCTGTGATCCCTCCATTCAACCAGCAGAAACCTTACTTGGGATTTATACTGCACTTACCTTTAGGGAAGTTCCTTCGGCCCTGGAACCTGGGACTACATCACTGATCCCAATGGGACAAGACCAGCTTTTGGGAGCTGCGGTGTTCACCTCTTACTCAACCCAACACATGATTTGAAACCAGGAGCCCAAAGCACCCCCCAGTCTGCTTCAGCAGTCACCCCTGCAAACTGTGAGCCTTGCAGCTGTCCCTGGCCAAGAGCTGAGGACACCTGGACATTATTTTTTAGATGTATCTGGTGCCTACATACCATCCTGTTCCTAGCCCTTCCCGGCTGCTTCTCTACACTGAGGTCTTCTCTGCCTCCAGAGGCTGTGGGCGGCATCCCCTGATGCTACAGCTCCCCTCACATTCCAACAGCCATTTCCTCTCCTCCTCATCCTTCCAAAAGCACTTGAGAACATCAGGTATACACCAAAGCACACCAGCTGGAAGCCAGGATCCCAAGCATGGCACCCACCATATGGCCAAACGGCAAAGGCTCCCGTCACCATCGAGCTGCTCAGAGCAACACCCACTCCTTCTCTGCCCCACCAGCCCAGCTTTGGGATGAGGCCAGAGCAGCTGAGCAGCAGTGGAGAACAAGGACTCCTCTCCACAGTGCTACCCAGGGCCAGACCCTTCCAGCCAGCACAGCTGCCATCACTGCTGGAGAAGACCCAAACTCGTCACAGCTGGAAGGCGGCAGGGTCACAGCGGATGGCAGGGGTTTGTTCATATTGCTTTGGGAAGAAAGGCACCTTTTTTGGCAGCTGCAAATGCAGAAGAGGAGAAGGCCTCTGAGCACACGTTTCAGCTCGTGGAGACAAGGGGCAACAAAAATGTGAGCACTACCCAGTCATGCTCCAAGCTCAACCACTCCAGGCAGCATCAGCAAAGGACAGACACATCCCCAAGGTGGCTACAGCACAGCTCAGGGACACAAAGCTCAGGATACATTGAGAAGGTCTCAGCTCCTAGGTCACCATAAAAGCATGAATCGTCTGTTACGGGCAGTCAGAAAATACTGAAAGTTCTTCAGGGACCAAAGTGGGCACTATTTACTGCTGGCACAGCTCATTAAGAGGGATGCTCGCAGAGTGCAGCCACGTGACCGTCTCCCTTGAGCCCCAACAGCCCCGCTCTTCCTCGCTGGCAGAAAAGTCGGTGTTTTTCCTTTTTTAGTGGGCCTTCTCACTGCCTTTACTTCCAGCTCGCCTTCCACTTCTTGTGAGCACTGAGACCGCAGACGCTCTACACGTGTTCTCCTCTGCATCCGACTGGCAAGCAGTCTGGAAAATGCCAGTATTGGAACGGCCTGGATTCAGCGGTTTCTGAATGCTGATCGGACACTATTTTGTTCAAGCCACAGATAGTCATTTTTGGGGGGTATTTTCAGCTCCCTTTTTGGACTCTTCCAGATTTCCGAGCGTCAGGCATCAGCAGTTTCTCCTCTTCACAGCTTCATTATTTTTCACCTTTCTGCCGAGCCCAGGGCTCGGTGCAGTTCTGTAGGGCCTGGGCGCTTCCCTGTTCTTGCAGACGGCCACGCAGCGCTACTGGCGTTGTTAATGTTTGCTGTGCTCCACCTTGCAGCTGCGGAAATTCCTGACTATCTGGTTTTTCAAAGGGCTGAGGTGAAATCCGAGCGACTGAAGTGCCTTATTTTTTTATAAACTTAACACTTTTCTTGAGGAAACCCCAACCTGAAAACAGGAACGGTCTCACAGCATCTAAAAGCACCAAATAATTACTTCTAACCAGGCTACCAGTGTGGTCTCCATTACCACTGTCTCCTTAGCATCTCTCCATCTGCAAAACTTTTATCCTGCTGGCACACCACGAGGTGAGGGAACAGGGTGACCGGGTTCTGGGCTGAGGGAGGGACACACGAGGACATTGAGATGATGAAATTCACGCCACTTGGTTATACATGAGGAACAAAGTTCCTTCTGTCTTCAGTGTCTGGAGGGTCCAGCCCCAATGTCCCACCACCCCAAAAGGCAAAGTGGAGCAGGAGATGCTCCAGGTGAGTGATGAGGCCAATGCCAACACCACCATGAAGTCTCCAGGAAGCTGACTTCAGGAATCTCAAACAACAGAGTGAGGTTCCATGGTACCTTCAAGGAGAAGTGTAATCTTCACACCAACTTTTGCATTTCCCATCCTGTCTTTAATTAGGCAGTTCTTAACAGGGTTATTGACATTTCTCATTTCTTCCAGATGTTTCTTATGAAGGAAAAAATCTCTCTGGCCACTTGACATCATGCACGGGGATGCTCACCCAAAGCAAAATGTACAAGACCATTTGTTGACAATGTTTTCCTCCCTTCCTCTCCAAAATAAAAGCAATAAAAACCCTTTTTGAAATGTAGACTAGCCTGTTTGCAGGGTACTTTTAATTGCACCTCAAGAACTGACTTGAATTAATGAATGACTGCCCAAATGCTTAGACATGGGAAAACCTCAGGGAGCACAAAACAAGGTTTGATAACCAACACAGAACAACTGCAGTCAACCCAAAGGAGTTGAGAAGCTCTCAGCATTTGTGCACGGAATCACTCCTGGCCTAGAAATATATTTAAAATCATGCCTGAACTTCACCATAGAATCACAGAATGGTTTGGGTTGGAAGGGACCCTAAAGATCACCTCCCAGTGTCCCCCAGCAGTCCCCAGTACAGATTTCGGGTAGCAGTGATCACCATACTGACATGCACAGTGTGTGTCCAGAGCCATGGAGGGGAAAGGAAAACCCTATGTTTGTTTCTGTGTTATTTCATCAGAGCCAGGGAAGAACATTTAACAAAGCAGCTGCTTGACCTTCATGGGAAAGCACCATAAACACAGCGAAGCAGGAACAGATAACATCATATTGACCTGTCTTCAGGGTCTGGCATTCACATTTTCATAAAGTTTCTAAGAAGATAAATCACTGTACTAATAATATTTGTATTGATTATCTAAACTGAAGCAGCAATCGACTCCATTGTCTCACTTCCTCTTAAATTGCTCACAGATGGGATCCTATTTCCTATTCTGCATTTCTAATGGGAACACTTAAATCACAGCGCAGAATTATATACACACACAAACTGTTAACAAAAACCCTTTTATGACTTGCATGAAAATAAAGATTTTTCACTTTGTAGCTCACTTTCCACTCCACACAGGAATTAAAAATGACAAATTATCGGCAGATCTCTAAATTGCCTCTGCTCGTTATTTCTGGGTCCCTAATATTTGCTGACAGACAGGCCTATGCTTTCCAAACCCTGATCAGTGCTTATGGAGACTTGAAGTTTGGACACAGAGTTGAAAGGAGATTTTTTTCCCATGAAAGTCAAGGCTCTTTAAGCTATCTCAAGATCCAGAAGTAGGGAAATCCAAAATCAGTGCAGTGTCAGAGGTAAAATAAACAACAGGTTTTGCTGTTACTGCAGGTACAAAACAAGGGCTGGAGAGACTGGACTGCAGGTGTGATGCTGGTTGCAGCAGGAGCTCAGGACAGCAGCTACCAAACTCAAAAGTAAAGGAAATCGGCTACAAATTCATTGCTCAAAATATGTTTGTCATGAACCAAAAAGCAAAAGGCTCAGATTTTTCTTAAACTTCTCATCCTGCCTAAGCAAGGCTTTTCCCCACCCTGGCACAGGCACAGACTATGGCAGAATAAAAACTAAAAATGTCTTCAGTGTACAGATGGTTTGTACAAGATGCTGACCGTGCGTTTCAAATAGAACCTTTCAGGGCCACCAGGAAGGTGAGGGCAGCCAAGACCCCTTGCTGCCCGGAGCGAGCTGGGATCCCCAACCCCAGCTCCTGCTCCAGCCCCAGCTCCATCCTCAGCCCCAGCTCCAGCCCCAGCTCCATCCTCAGCCCCAGCTCCATCCTCAGCCCCAGCTCCATCCTCAGCCCCAGCTCCAGCCCCAGCTCCATCCTCAGCCCCAGCTCCATCCGCACATCCTCAGCCCCAGCTCCATCCGCAGCCCCAGCTCCATCCCCAGCTCCATCCCCAGCTCCATCCGCAGCCCCAGCTCCATCCCCAGCTCCATCCGCAGCCCCATCCCCAGTCCCAGCCCTGCCTCACGCAGGGTCAGCAAAGCCCTGAGCCACCTGGAGCTTCAGCTCATCCCCTCATCTGCTTTCAAGGGACAGCTTCACCACTGCCCCACTGCAGATGAAAAGGGGAGACGTTTCAAGGAACACAAAAATAGTCCAGCTCTCAGGGAGTGTTGGGCAAGAAGGGAAAAGCCCAGAGCCACAACACAGCAGCTGGACGGCGAAGGCTGCTCAGCTCAGGCCAGTCCCCAGGACCCATATGACTGTACAGCTGCCATGGTGAATGATCATCCCCTATGCTGAGGTCAGCTCTGCCCCCGGGCTAAGTAAGTGAAAATAAATGGTTTAGAAGATAAAAGGTCTTTTAAAAAATTTATTTGTCTTGTCGTGATGTCAAAACTGTAATGGGAAGAGACTGGAGGCAGCGATACGTCGGTTAAATGGGAAACAGCCATCCTGATGGCTCAGCACAATAAATTACAAAGCAGATCCCAGCTCATGCGGGATTTGGGGCTGCACCGACAGACAAACCCTTGCACGCACCTGTTCCTGGGAAGAAAAGCAGCTTGGAAATACACGTGGAAAAATTGTGGAAATACAGCAATATTTCACAAATCCAAATTGCTGTTTGGACTACATCTCTTATCTTTCTTGCAGATAAATTCTGAGCCTTCCAGCCACAATGAGTTTAGGTTTTTACTCTAGCTCTTCCCAGGAGAGGCATCAAAATTGATTTAAACTATTCCAGGAAGGGAAAGGGTTAATCAGATTTCCCAAGGCAGCTTGCTGTTAAGGTGCCAGAAATACTGAGGGGAAAGAATGACTTGCTAAAGATGGGACAATGGCACTGGTATTTTGCATTTGTTTCCAGGCTTTCAGATAGAACAAATGGGAGTCATTAGTGAAATGAGTTTAGGGAGTTCTAAATTAGCTGTCAGGCTGCCAAACCCGGAGAAGTGCTATGTCAGCCATTAATTCTGGAGAGCACTGGATTATCCAAACCTAGGAAGGAATCCTGCAAAATTTAGAGTCAATTAAAGGAGCCTATTTTTCTATAAAAATATTTTCCACACATATTACACCTCCTCATGGAACAGAGCCCACTTCTACCACAAATGAAATCTCTGGCAGGATGGAGTGTGGCTGATGTCTAGACAGCTGTAATGTGCTCTCCGTGGGCAGGTCCACTGGCATCCCAGGGAAGCTCCAGCTTGAGCAGAAGGTGGGGGCTGCAGGGCACATCTCCCCGGCTGGAGTGGCCCCAGGAAGCAGACACCCATTTGCCTCAGCTCCTCGCTTTCTCCGTACCACCCAAAAATCACATCTGTGTGGGGCGTGCCGCCTGTCCCCAGAGCGCCCATGGCATGTGGAGGTCACAGCCGGGACCGTGTCCCATCCCCTCTTCCATTCCCTTCCCTCCTTGGTCCTCCTCACCCCGCTAACCAACCCAAGCTCTGTTAACCCCCGAAACCTCCTGTCTCACGGGAGTTCTGAGCCAAACCCCGCTGAAGCCCGGGGGAGCCTTCAGGAGGCTGTCACTGCCTCAGTGCCCAGGGCTGGGACGCCGATGTCCGTGTCCCGCCTGTGCCCGGCCCGGTGCGCAGGGTGTCCGTCCTCACACAGAGCCCCCACGCTGCGGGCAGAGAGCTCAGCGGTGGGAAGGTTTATAAAACAGGGGGCTGTAACCTCCTGGGGCACCCGCGAGGGTTTTTTAAACTGTGATGGAATGGATCCATGCACAAAACACCACCTGGAACGTGCTGATCAGGGATGTACCCACACACCCCGCAGCCGAGCCTGCGGGACACCCGAACGCTCCCGCAAATTAAAGTTCCCTCCACCGAGAGGAGCAAAGGGCTCTCACGCCTCTCCACTGGTGGCTATCACTGCTCATCGCCCCGCAGAACAGCAGTAGCTGGGGACAAATTAAACCAAAAATCCCATGGCTGTGAAATACAAATGAGGCAAAAAATGCCTTCACCCAACCAAGAGAGCTCTGTCTCCCCAACTGTGCCGGATACACAGATCGTGAACAAACAGGATAGAATGTCTTCTGCCTTTTGTGAAATGAAAATAAATGAAAGGATCTAAGGTTTCAGGTCACTGATCCCTCTCTTCCCTATCTGTACCATTTATCGGAGGTAGAATATAAAGGTTCCAGGTCCTTTTCTTTTTTTTTTTTTTTTTTGTCAGCACTTTAATGGTTGTTTTTTCTCCTTCACCCTTTCATTTTCTGAATGAAAGGACCACTTAGGAACCTGTAAAGTAATAATGAGCTTATAACAGGAATATTGTTTTTCTGGGCCAGTGCAAACTCCTTCTGAATAGGTTGAAGAGATTAAAGTAAATATGCAATTTGTAAATAGATCAGTCCTTTAATTAGTTTATAGTCTGTTAAGAGATAATATTTTGCTCACATAGATCATCTGTTATCTAAAGATCTCAGAGCACTTTAGGAACATCAATTAAGCCTTAAAAAAAAAACAACCTTGGGAGATAGGTAAGTGTATTTAGATTAATTAGTGTTGCTGTGAGCAGCAGGCATTATTATTAGATTTAATTTAGTCCAATAATTGACTTATCTGTTAATGGATTCTAATTCATCTGAGAAGGGATCAAATCCATCTGATTAAAAGGATTACATCGACTCAATTAATTCTATTAACTGACTTAATTTGCCATTTAATAATCTGACACACGGGGCCAGATCTTGGCCCCAAAGTATGCATAAACCAAAAATTACACACCGGAATTATTATGACAGCAGAATTATGCATTGCAGAGCATGCATTCATGCATTTTGCCTTGCACATGGCATTTGCACACCTGGATAAAACAGTCGAGGGGGATTCCTGTGGCCGGATCCCCCCAGCCCTGCAGCATCACTGCTCCCTGAGCTAGGGCTGGCTGCTCATTCTGCTGTACTTGGGGTGGCTGCTTGGAAAGGAGCAATTCCCTGCCTGAGATCTGCCACCTTCCCTCTGTTCTGGGCATTCTCTGCAACCAAGAGGTGAGAAGTTTTACAGAAGTCAATAAAACCTTGCAATAAAAGTAACCTCCCTTCAAAGGCAGGACGAGCCTCCCATTTGGAAGCTGGATATGTG